>CM068497.1:542500-555000 GCA_034769265.1 Remorina albescens | reverse complement strand
GGTTTGAAGGCTGTACTGCCTTCAGCCTACAGATCTAACCTACCTATACTGACGTCTATGGGAAAATGTCCCTCCTCCTCCTTTATACTGAAGTCTATGGGAAAATGTCCCTCCTCCTCCCTTATATTGAAGTCTATGGGAAAATGTCCCTCCTCCTCCTCTCTGATGAGTTTATGGTCTCAGTCTCTAGTTTACAGTCTTCAACACAACATGATGTTCATTTTTTAAATGAAGCTCCATTTAGAGGAAGGAGGGGAGGGGTTAGGGGGCGGGGCTACTGTGTGACTGACAGACTGTACCACCCAATCAGGATACTCCAGAGCAGGTACAGACACAACACAAACTGACAGGCGATGACACAATGGGTAGACACTTGATTAATACAGAAACTGGACCGGCTGTCTAATCGGAGAAGTTTAATATTTCAGTTTTTATTGTTTCTACCGAAGCAGTTGAGTTTAAAAGTAGAGCAGCGATTGTGATGTGCGTATATGATGTCATGGCCAACTGTGCCAACCTAAGCTACTGTTGTAAAGGTATTCATCGAGACCACATGACGTCACTGTATTTTGGCGCCGCCATATTTGTGTCCAGCCGCAGCAGTCAGGTCACAGGACACAGCGTTTTAATGTTACCGGAACAAGCAGAGTAGGATGGAAATCAGTTAGAGACCGAAAATTTACGTTGTTTTAAAGATGCCCGGAATATGTTGTGCTGTTGGCTGTAATAATAGTCGACAAAGAAACCCCGGACTGCAGTTTTATTCCGTCCCAAAGGACTTAGACCGGCGAAATAAATGGTTGGCTGCAATAAGACGAGGCCGCTGGCAGCCAACCGCTAACTCCAGCTGGTGCAGTCAACACTTCGTGTCCGGTGAGTCATCAACTCTGTCTAATTTCACTCTCCTATTGGTCACTCCGAATCGTTTTAGAGCTTAAACTATCTTAAAGACACTTTTTGGTATTACATTTCTCAGCAATATTGTGCAATTAGTACTTATAATAAAAATGAATGATGCCGTTAAATTCACTGAATTTTACTCATCTTAGGCAAATTTTGGCACATTTCAACAACATACATCAAATAAAAGCACTGATCGAAACATAAACAGACATTTAACAATCACAAAGAGTTGCATTGGAAATAATATAGTACAATAAATTAAAGACTAAAGTTAGAAATAAAACAAAATCGAGGAGAAGACAAAACAGTTACAGTACAGTGTGAGATATTTATCACACGCCTCAAGTTTGATTTCATAAAATGTAGCTGCAATCTTAATCATATACTCTAGAACAACAGTAAGGAGCTCTTAAAAGCTTTCAGGCTTTCTCGGCTGTAGGGAGAGGGATTATGAATCAAATAGATATAAATATCTGGGAACGTGAGTTGGCGCAGGCGTTTTGCAGAGATTAGCGGACAAAATACTGTTGAGAGCGCTAAATATGGGTCGCAACCAATATTGTTAATTTTCACCAAATATCGTTGTCTCTCCGTCTCATTTAAGTGAGAGATGTGTACCGCCATAGTGTAACTGAAGAGCACTGATAAATCGCACAAAAATGGCGGCGGTCTCGTTGACGTGACGTCAGTGGTACCCATGAATACACACACACACACACATGGCAGTGTGATTCAATCTTTAAGGAAAGTAGCGCTGCTGCAGGATAAGTAGGTCCAGTGTGTTGGTGGAGAGTGGCTTTTAATCCAGCTGGGTTTAACATGATGGAGAGAAAAACAACAATCCAGAGTTCGTGCTCTGATTCTTCCTCCTCCTGCCAACAACACAAGATTCACATACTGAAATGAGAATAAAGGGAGAGGTGAGGGTAACAGTAAAGGTCTGCAGTGAACACATCATTTCCTCAGACAGCAGCGCCGTGTGTTTAGGTGCAGAGTTAAGTGTAGATCTCAGCCCACAATCAGATGAAATCTAATGAACCCAACCTCGAGAGTTTCAGTGTGTTTAACACCAAAATGGAAGAGGAGCTGTCATGAAAAAGCAACAAATCCTGTAAAACTCACAATGAGGAAGGAAACAAACCGCAACTTTGGAAGAAACATCTCATCAGACTTCAGGTCTGATGGCTCTTTGCTCCTTAAACTGCAGAATCAGCTCTTTCTAACAGCTGATTGGAGCCGATTTTTTCATCATTAATGAGCAGAACTCCTGATCAGATAAAGATAGAAACTTCAGATCAGCTCTAGAACAACACAAACACATGAGAGGAACTTTTCTTTGGAAAAGAAGGAAACATTCAGAGTGTGTTTTTAGTTAGTTCTTGTTTTCTGAGCTTCTCTCCCCGATTACAGATGGAGTGACCCTCCTGTGTCTTGTTGGCTGCAGTTTTGCCTTGTTGTGTATTTTATTTAAGATTCACTCAGCCTTTCCTCTGTTTTTCGGTTTCTATATCCCAGCAGACTGAACCTGAACCCTAAAACAGCTCAGATATCACTCTGATATCTTCCAGCTATTTGTTCTGTTTTCCAGGCGCTCAAATACCTTCACAGTCACTTACATTTACAATTCTTGATTGAACAAATGTGTTTTGACACAGAAGCAGGTTTACAGAACTGAACATCAGTGCCACGTCTCAGCGATCTGTGGTTCTGGTCCAGAACAAACCGTGTCAGACCTCAAGTGCCCGTATTGTAGGAAGCCTGCTCTGATAAAGCTGCAGCTCTTCCTAACCTTCTGCCAAGCTCTTATCATCCAGAAAAACCTCTGCAGCCAGAACCTTTGATCTGCCTGGCTTACTGGCTATCAGGCAGCAGACTACTGTGTGTGTGTGTGTGTGTGTGTGTGTGGGTGTGTGTGTGCATGTGTGCGTATGTGCACCCGGAGGTCTGGTCAGTCTCAGCTCCGTTGCAGCCCAGTGACAGGTGCTAATGTCGGGGCGAGAGGCTGCACGGGCCTCCATGCTCCCTGCTGAGATAACACTGACCGGCTTCCAGAGGTACACAAACAAAAACACGCACACGCACACACACACACACACACACACATCCATACAATGGCTGAGCTTCCTGATAACTTTGCTGCACTTCAGAAGCAGCCTGTGTGGGTCTGTGTGTGTTTTTGTGTGTGGTGGATTGATTTTTCAAAGGATTCCCCATCAGTGCCAGCAGGCTTTCTATCAAAGCCAGTTCTGCGCGTGTGTGTATGTGTGTGTGTTTGTGTGTCTGTGTGTGTGTGTGAGAGAGAGAGAGTTCCTGAATTTAATTTTGAAGGCCGACCTGGACACGACAGCTTAGTGTTACTGTGAAGTGTTGTGGTTGGTTGTTATTAAAGGTCCAACCCTCTGAAGGCTGCAGCTGACTGTTTGGCAGCTGTCTAACATGTCCACCTTAAATCAGCCCCCCCAAAGCTGTTCACTTCAGCTCTGAGTGGGGGGGGGTGTGTCTGTGTGATTGAAGCACACCCGCACCATCAACCCGTCTTTATTTATAGGCACCTTTCAGGACACCCAAGGACACGTTAGAGGCCAAAACAACAGAATTCATAAAGTCACATATTCTCACTCATTATTTATGACAGCGTCTCGTTTTTTTTTTTTATTCTTTATATAACTTTTAGTGCCACGTTTAAGATTTCAACATTTTTATTTTAAAAATGTCTTCAAGTCTGCTCATATTCAGAATCAACTGATTCCGTCTGTGACTCCGCTGTTTAGATAAAGATACGAACTCCGTCCTCGTCTTCAGAGACAGAGAAGAAGAAGAGTAGTGTTGGAACTTCTCCTGTTTTTTCAGCAGCGTTGAATCGATGAAGAATTCACTGACGCTCAGAGCAAGCTGCTGCGCCGACGCCATCATGGCGTCACATATTTTCTGCGTGTTAAGGGGGGGGGGGGGGGGTGATGAACTGATGATTATGAAGCTGTGAGGTCACGTGATCGTGTTGTTTCACTGCTGAATCATCATCCTCGGCCTTTTTCACCTCTCAGGGAGCCAAATGAACACACTAATTGAATAAACCAGTTGTTTTAGTGTCCGCATGCCTGGCTGGCTTATCACACACACACACACACACACACACACACACACACACACACACACACACACAGAGAGAGAGAGAGGGAGGAGAGGGCGAGAGAGGCAGGTTGCAGACTCTCTGGCTCCAAAGCACAAGATCTCCCTGATTGCAGAAATTATGGCAGACAGAGAGGAGGAGAGATTAAGATGCAGTGTAGGTCTGTGTGCGTTCGGTTTGACAGGCATGAAGATTGTGTTGTGTTGAGTTGTTTGTTGGGTGTGTGAGCAGCTGGTCTGCTGGACTGCAGCGGAACCAACGCGTCGTTAATCCATTTGTGCTGAAATGTGTGTGCGTTGAATACGGTCACAGGAAGTCGGACGTTTGATGAAGTGTGACGTCAAAGCGACCGCAGACAGACGCTGAGATAAATCCTGATAATCGACTTTATCTTTTTACGTGTTTGAGCTGTTAAATGTTTTTGGCGCTTTGTGTTTTTTGATCGTCTTTAAATTTAAAACATGCTGCTTTTTTCATATTTCCAGAAGAACGTCTTGATTGGACTGTAGAGAAAAAAAGACACCGTGATAACGATCGATCACAAGAAGTCATTCTTGTGTTTTTGTTGTCTGTCTGTGTGAGTTTTCCTCAGTGGCTGTGTGTTGAGCCCTCTGGGGCACCGTACCTGTTGTTACTTTCTCTTCCTGTTCCATCCTGTGATCACATGACTCCCGTTTGTGTGTCCGCAGGGCCGTTTGATGGGCGTGGCGTCACCCTGCTCGAGGTGTGCGGCAGCTGGCCCGAGAGCTTCGGCGTTCCCCGGCACAACATCGGATCTGCCGACGCCAGCGACGAAGGCCTGCGGGAGAGACTGGCCGACGCCATGTCGGAGTCCCCCTCCAGGGACATCGTGGGATCGGCCACAGGTCAGACCGGAGAACGCACAATCACACACAGACTCACAAACATTAAATAAAAATACAACAATTTACAAAATAAACATTTATATGAAGACAAACTACAGAAACACAACGACACACACACGTATGAATGAACAGAAGCAACACAGACACAAACTGGTCGTCACGGTGATCAGATCTGTCTGTTTTACTAATTTTACACTGATTTGAAATCAACAACAATCAATGCTCTGATTTTAAGAACCAAAAACCATCAGAGGTCTAAAAGTGGGCGGGGCCTGCTTTGTTGTGACATCACAAAGTCCCAGAAAGAACTTCTGACTCACAGATGTGCCCCTTTCAAAGTAAAAGTCTTTTGTGACGATGTGTCATTGAACCTGATTTCAAATCAAAGCTGAGCTCATCTGTGATGTCATTCAAAGGTTTGTTCCGATTGGTCCGAATTCTCTTTATTAACGGGTCCAAAAAAAGTGTTCAAGTTGTGCGTGTCTGTGCAGGTCACTGTGTTTGTGCGCGCACATGTGTGTGCCCACTGGGTTTTGGCATATCTGCACACACACCTTGCTTTATTTTGAGGCTTCCTGTGTGTCTCTGTGTGTGTGTGTGTGTGTGTGTCTGTGTGTGTGTGTGTGTGTGTGTCTGTGTGTGTGTGTGTGTGTGTGTCTGTGTGTGTCTGTGTGTGTCAGACATGCCGTTGGCCCTGACAGTCCAAATGGTTAACTCGTTTAGGAAGCACCAGTGCTTTCTGCCCCCCCACCCTTAAGTGAACAAGAGTTCCTTTGATTTAAGTGTGTGTGTGTTGGGGGGTGAGTTAGGGTTGGGGGTATGAGAGTGGGGGGGGCTCACAAGGCCTTAATGGATTTAGCATCGACAACCCCCCCCCCCACCCATTTTCAGCCATATCCAGCCCTGTACCCTGAATCCCCCCCCCAGTTTGTTCTTAACCTCGTTTGTTGCTCTGACTCTCTTTCTTCTCATCACCCCCCCCCCCCCCCCGGCTCTTCATTAGATTAGATGTTGGAGTCTCCTGGACTCTAACAGTCAGTCTCCTCTTGTTCTTCTTCCCTCCATCATCTCGCATCTTGACCCCCAGCACACCCCCCCCTCCTCCCCCCTCCATCCCTAATGCAACACAAAATTCATTACTGATCACATTACATCAAAATACACCCATGATACACACACACACACAGACACACACACACACACACACACACACACTCCGGGCCTGGAGCTGCTGAAGAATCATCAGGATCTGATGGAGCAGGATAATCTAATCCACCAAGAGTCCACCGTCAAGGAAATGTTCCTCTGCTGGGACCTGGACCCTCAGGACCATCAGGACCCTCAGGACCCTCAGGACCATCAGGAACCTCAGGACCCTCAGGACCATCAGGACCCTCAGGACCATCAGGAACCTCAGGACCGTCAGGACCGTCAGGACCCTCAGGACCATCAGGACCGTCAGGACCGTCAGGACCCTCAGGACCCTCAGGACCCTCAGGACCATCAGGACCCTCAGGACCCTCAGGACCATCAGGACCGTCAGGACCATCAGGACCGTCAGGACCGTCAGGACCCTCAGGACCCTCAGGACCATCAGGACCATCAGGACCCTCAGGACCCTCAGGACCATCAGGACCGTCAGGACCGTCAGGACCCTCAGGACCCTCAGGACCCTCAGGACCATCAGGACCCTCAGGAACCTCAGGACCATCAGGACCATCAGGACCCTCAGGAACCTCAGGACCGTCAGGACCCTCAGGACCATCAGGACCATCAGGACCCTCAGGACCATCAGGACCGTCAGGACCATCAGGACCCTCAGGACCCTCAGGACCATCAGGACCGTCAGGACCGTCAGGACCCTCAGGACCCTCAGGACCCTCAGGACCATCAGGACCCTCAGGAACCTCAGGACCATCAGGACCATCAGGACCCTCAGGAACCTCAGGACCGTCAGGACCCTCAGGACCATCAGGACCATCAGGACCCTCAGGACCATCAGGACCCTCAGGAACCTCAGGACCCTCAGGACCATCAGGACCATCAGGACCATCAGGACCCTCAGGACCCTCAGGAACCTCAGGACCATCAGGACCATCAGGACCCTCAGGACCATCAGGACCCTCAGGACCGTCAGGACCATCAGGACCATCAGGACCCTCAGGACCGTCAGGACCATCAGGACCCTCAGGACCATCAGGACCCTCAGGACCCTCAGGACCCTCAGGACCCTCAGGACCCTCAAGAACCTCAGGACCATCAGGACCATCAGGACCCTCAGGACCATCAGGACCATCAGGACCCTCAGGACCATCAGGACCATCAGGACCATCAGGACTCTGGGACAGTCTGTCCCAGAAGACCACATGTCGCTCCGTTTCCTGTCCCCCTCCCAGTCCCTCCTCTGGTCCCTGATGGTCCTTCGGAGACTTTGGATCTGGACCATCTTCTGGACTCCAGGAGTTCAGTCCTCTGCTCCGACCAACCAGGTCCTGAAGTCCATCAGAGCAGAACCGTCCCCCCGTCTTCATGACGCTGGTCCTCCTAAAACTCCTCAACACATTTAAACACTTCGTACCTGATAAGATCTTTGTGTTCATGTTTGTGCGATCAGAGTGTGAAGAGTATGTGTTGTGTTTACAGACGCTCTGAATGTGTGCGTGTGTTTCATGGCGTGATGCTGAGACAGGCAGAAACAGATGGGATGTTCCTCTGTGGCTCCATTTGCCAGGAGCGCCCCCCCAACACACAGACACACACAGACACACACAGACACACACAGTGGAGCTGCTAACATGGACCCTGACGGGACAAACAGATTTGATTGGTCGATCTGACCCTGAAGTCGCAGCTGATGGATGCAGTGGAAACACTGTGGAGGTCTAAATATTAAATATTATGTTATATGAATATTGTGATTATACAATAATGTTGTTGTTTATTTCTAATATGATTATTTTATTGTATTTTAGACTTCTCCTGTTTGTTAATGTTGTCATTATACATATTTTTAATAATACAACTTTACATTAACGTAGTTCATATATTTTAAATACTATATAATTATAGCATCACATTTTGGTTTTAATCACATATTGTATATTTGTAATTTTATAATAATACTATCATTATAAAAATATATATTTTTAGTTTTATTCGTCCCGTACAGGCCCAGACACATCATCCAGAGAAAAATTAGAATTCTGAAATTTTATTTCTATATTATCAAATATAATCTGAAGTTTAAAGACAAACAGTAACAACAATGATCGTGATCCAGTGAAATCAGAGAAAACAGAGAGCATCATGGGAGGTTCCACAGTCTGTTTCTGGACTGACGTTAAACTTTCTGTCATTTTTATTTATCTCTTTTTCTGCCTCTATTTATCACTGTTTTTTTTTTTTTAATCTACAAAAACAATCTGTCAAAAAAATATAACTTACACCAAAACAAAACAACAACAGAACAACAAACGAAACATTTTCCCCCCAAAGTGTCTCCTCACACACTCAGAGCTGGAATGTTCACTGATGTAACAAATCACTGTCTATCTGCACACACACACACACACACACACACACAAACACACACAGTCACACACACTCACACACACTCACACACACACACACACACACACACACACACACACACACTCACACACACACAGATTCACAGGGAAAACAAAGCCTCCAGTCAGAGTAATGGGGCTCTCACGCTAAGGCGAGACGAAGCGTCGCCAGCTCAGAGGGCAGGTGACACTCAGAGAGAGATGGACGGATGGACAGAGACAGAGGACAGAGGAGACAGGAGGGAGGAGACAGGAGAGGAGAGGGAGGAGAGAGGAGGGAGGAGGGAGGAGAGAGGAGGGAGGAGAGGAGAGAGGAGGGAGGAGAGAGGAGACAGGAGAGAGGAGACAGGAGAGAGGAGGGAGGAGGGAGGAGAGAGGAGGGAGGAGACAGGAGGGAGGAGAGGAGAGAGGAGAGGGAGGGAGGAGACAGGAGAGAGGAGAGGAGAGAGGAAGGAGGAGACAGGAGAGAGGAGGGAGGAGACAGGAGAGAGGAGAGGAGAGAGGAAGGAGGAGACAGGAGAGAGGAGAGAGGAGGAGGAGACAGGAGAGAGGAGGGAGGAGACAGGAGAGAGGAGAGGAGAGAGGAAGGAGGAGACAGGAGAGAGGGAGGGAGGAGACAGGAGAGAGGAGAGGAGAGAGGAAGGAGGAGACAGGAGAGAGGAGGGAGGAGACAGGAGAGAGGAGAGAGGAAAGAGGAGACAGGAGAGAGGAGAGAGGAAAGAGGAGACAGGAGGGAGGAGACAGGAGAGAGGAGGGAGGAGGGAGGAGAGAGGAGAGAGGAGAGGAGAGAGGAGGGAGGAGACAGGAGAGAGGAGGGAGGAGACAGGAGAGAGGAGAGAGGAAAGAGGAGACAGGAGAGAGGAGAGAGGAGAGAGGAGGGAGGAGGGAGGAGAGAGGAGAGAGGAAAGAGGAGACAGGAGGGAGGAGACAGGAGAGAGGAGGGAGGAGACAGGAGAGAGGAGAGGAGAGAGGAAGGAGGAGACAGGAGAGAGGAGGGAGGAGACAGGAGAGAGGAGAGGAGAGAGGAAGGAGGAGACAGGAGAGAGGAGAGAGGAAAAGAGGAGACAGGAGGGAGGAGACAGGAGAGAGGAGGGAGGAGGGAGGAGAGAGGAGAGAGGAAAGAGGAGACAGGAGAGAGGAGGGAGGACAGGAGAGAGGAGAGAGGAAAGAGGAGACAGGAGAGAGGAGACAGGAGAGAGGAGAGAGGAGGGAGGAGGGAGGAGAGAGGAGAGGAGGACAGAGGAGGGAGTAGAGGAGGACAGAGGAGAGAGGACAGAGGAGACAGGAGAGAGGAGAGAGGACACAGGAGACAGGGAGAGAGGAGAGGAGTGACAGAGGGAAGGAGGAGACAGGAGAGGGAGCGTCAGTGACGACTGAAACACTGCAGCTGAAATCAGATTAGCCTCCAGTGATATAATGTTGCTAACTGGATTTAGCTTATTGGTTCCTGTCCTACATAAATTCCACTGAAGCCATACGGACAGAGAACTCAGCTCCGCCCCCGTCCCCCCGCTGAGGGGGACAACAGCTCTCCTAATGCCCCTCACCTCCATCTTTAGGGCTCATGGAGTCACTTTGGCGTCAGATTGATCAGAAATAGTCAATCAATAAAAGGATTTCTGTCTCTAATTTACGGTGGTAGAATTTCAACATTTTCATTTTGAACCAGCCGGCAGCACTTCTGGAACATTGTGATGTCACAACAAAGAAGTCACCACCCTCCGCCCAGGCCCCCGCCCACCTGGACTCACCATCCCACTTTGTATTGATTTGTGTTCTCTAAAATCAGCTACGTGTACAGATGGAATATTTTAATCAGCACTCGAAACAGTCAGCCAATCAGAAGAGAGGAGCTGATCCCATTAGAGAGAATATGAACTGTTTCTGTTTTCATCTCTCCCGACACAGAACAGTCAGCGCGCTTCATGTTGGATTCTTATTTTATTTTCATTTTCTAAACGACTGAATTGTCTGGAGATTTAGATCCTGTGTTTATTATTTTTATTTATGTTCCTGACGGTGAAACTGGACCAGTTCAGGTTCAGGTTCAGGTTAAATGTCCTCATGAGTTGTGTCAGGTTTAGTTTTGTTGATGGAGGAGGTGACCACCCACCGCTTCATAACTGTCTCCTGTTTGTGGATTCCAGCTCAAAGAACCTGCTCACAACAACAACAATAATAATGATAATAATAAAAATAATAATGATAATAACAGTGAGTCTGTCTGAACGGCTCTCTGCTGGCTCTCCCAACACCTGACTCAACACTCATATTTGGGGTGGGGGGGGGGTTATCAGCATCACAGAGCTGAGAGTATTTCCTGTCTGTGTGTGTTGGTTTGATTACTTCCAGCAGTTTCATACATGTGTGTGTGCATGTGTGTGTTTGATGATGTGAGTGCAGGCGAAGGTCCAAACAGGCGTCCTGACGCAGTAATTGGTCATTTGGTGTTGAGGCTGGACGTTGTGTGTGTTTTGGGAACGCTCCACCGAACTTCGATGTTATCACGTCAGAGAAAACATCAGCTCAGCGGCCAGATGCTGCTCCGACGGCGTGTGTGTCCAAAACCTATGAAGGATAAAAAGGTTGACAGAGGAAATATCTGTTGATGGAATTTCTTGGTTCTCTGTGTGTGTGTGAACATGCAGGTTTTAGCGCTCGGCCTCCAACTATCTTAAAGAAACGGCGCAGCGTTACTTATCTCTCTCACCCCATTTACTAATCAATATTACACCGGACAGCCTCGCGCTTTAATAGCCCGCCATTTTTTCATTTGGATCGAGCGTTCCTTTTCCTTTTGATGAATGTTCTCTGTAGATTACAATAACCAATCAAATGTAATGCTTTATTGTTTAATGCCACTGGCACACTGCTAAGAGCCTGTAATCTGCAGCGAACATCTGAGCGTCGTCCGGCTCCTGACTGGAAAAAATACAATACATTACTCATTACCGTTACTCATTGGTGAGGCAGCAGAATTGCCTCAGTTATTAGTCCCTGTGGCCAGTAATTGGTTCATCCACTCATTATTTTTCATTATTTTTTTAATGTCTGGATCGTTGGCTGTTTTTCTTTAAACAACGTCTCTCCCAGGTTTTTTTCACACGAAGCAGCTGAATGAACACTTTCAGGTTTTATATCGGCGGTCCAAATTTGAACTTCGGTGTTTCAGCTGAAGTGTTGATCCATCAGAACCAAAAACTGCCAACAGGTCGGTCGGGCCTGAATTTAACCTGCTGAACTTTATTTTCTGGAGTCATCCTGAAGACAGAGGATGAATCCTGGTGGCCGTTGGAGGGATCCAGGTAACAAAGACAAACATCTGATGGTGGAGCCGACAGAGCGGCTGAAAAAAAAACTCATCTCTGCAGTTCTGTATGAAGCAAACTGCGTATTTATTTTCATATTTTCATGGAACACAACCTGAAAACACAGACTTTATGTTGGCAGCAGCTTTAATTTGAATTAATGTCAGTCTGCATGTTGAACAGGCCAAACAACCCAAAGACCAACAGTCCTCCAGCTACGACTGATCCTTCAGACCAGGTCTAGTCCAGGACTGATCCTTCAGATCAGGACTGATCCTTCAGACCAGGACTGATCCTTCAGACCAGGTCTAGACCAGCACTGATCCTTCAGATCAGGACTGATCCTTCAGACCAGGTCTAGACCAGGACTGATCCTTCACACCAGGTCTAGACCAGCACTGATCCTTCAGACCAGGTCTAGACCAGCACTGATCCTTCAGATCAGGACTGATCCTTCAGACCAGGTCTAGACCAGCACTGATCCTTCAGACCAGGTCTGACGGGGACAACAGAAAGAGGTTTCCACCTGCTGTCTACGATCGTCCATCATGTTCAGGAAAACAAACTGGTGGAGTTCAGTAAATGAAGAGACGGTGATGTTGTGTGTGTCTGTGTGTGCTGTCAGTATTCTGATGTGTTGTTGTGTCAGTGTTCTGTATGTGTCTGTTGTATAAACCAGAGAAAAGCTCATTAATTGGCCGTTAAGGAAACCAGACTGCTGTGT
>CM068497.1:472500-535000 GCA_034769265.1 Remorina albescens | reverse complement strand
TGTTAGCTAAACGTTAGCTCGGTGTTAGCTAAACGTTAGCTCGATGCTGGCTAAACGTTAGCTCGATGTTGGCTCACCATCACATCATAGAACAGGACACACTATCGCTTGACGGAAGACGAAGTCTTAACTTTAGTCGACATCATTGATGCTAAAAAAGTTGTAAATTGTTGTTGGACAATGTTTTCTTCTTACTGTGAGTGTTCTCCGTACGTCATCGGCCTCGTTAACGTTCTCTCTGCAGGACTTCGACTGCAGGAACCTTTTAGTTCCTGTAAGAGAAGTTAGGAAATAAAACCTCCTGCAGCTTTTGGCTGGAAAACGACTTCAGTTACATTCAGACACTTTTTCAGCTGTCAGACAGAACTGATAAATCTGACTATTTAGGAGGTCTCTAAACACAGCATGAACTGTATTTAATGCCAGAACACAGGTGACCTACACTCAGCGCTGCTCCTGAACGCCTCACACTGACTCCTGTTAGAATTAACTTTAGTCTGATCGGACTCAGTTTCATCACCTTTATTGTGAAGGAGTGAAAATCACAACCAAACTGTTTAGAATCACGAATAAATAATAAATCAAAATAAAACATCACATGAGAAGGTTGAAGGGAAACTGTCCGTTTGTCAGCTGCTGCTCTATTTGTTGTTCTTTGTGTTTGCAAGTCAATTTAGGGTTTGAGTGTTTGTATGAAAATGAAAGTGTGTGTATCAGGAGTCTGTGTGTGTTTGTGTTTGTCGGTTAAGAGGATTAAAGCTGCAGGCCGGACGCTCCTCTGTGTCGACCGGCCGATGAGGTATTAACTGTGTCGCTCCGTGTGTCTCAGATTGTGCGATGATGAGTTTCCAAAATATAAAATTTCTAAAAGATGCTCGATTGAAGTCAAACTCTGTGTACATCGACGGGCCGACTTGTTCAGCAGAAACACGTAGAATTCCTGACATTTTTCATCCTAAGTGACGATTTATTAACATGAAATATTCATCAGTCGACTCCGTTAAAAGCTCAGATCAGTCAAACTCAAACTTGGCTCCGTTTCTTCACTGGCTCGACTCCAGAGCTGCTTTATCTGCACATCAAGTCACACAAAACCAGCCTGTAAATAACCATATTACTTTACCTGGTGACATCAGCCACAGGAAAAGATCCCAGTGTTGGAGCGGGGGGGGCGTGTCGGGGGCGTGAGAGGTTAAGACTTGTTGAATAGCTGCTAGTCGTCACACAATGGGGCGGATTAGGCGGCACTAGAAAAGGCCTTCAGGGCTTTACTGGGCGTTCAGCAGCTGACAGCGTCGGCACCAACACTGTAACAGGGAGACCCAGACGGGGGGGCGGGGGGGCCCAAACAACAAGGTGTCTCATCAGAAGCAGCTGACAGGTCCACACTTCACATTAAAGGTCCATATTGGAACATGTCGATTCTTTTATTTTGAAGGGATGATATCCATAAGAATATATTTTTATGATTTTTGGAC
The DNA here is from genome assembly GCA_034769265.1 of Remorina albescens. Lineage (NCBI taxonomy): Eukaryota > Metazoa > Chordata > Actinopteri > Carangiformes > Echeneidae > Remorina > Remorina albescens. The sequence continues at coordinate 533,522 of CM068497.1, read as the reverse complement.
AAAAAAACCAACCCAGCGTAGATTTACATCCAGGAACAGTCAGCCAATCAGAGCAGAGCGTGTAGGCCAATCAGATGGTTCACCTGCGCTCAGACTCAGAACTACAGGAGCTGGAGAGCAGTTGGTCTACTAAGTCACCAGCCTGACCTCTGACCTCTGACCTCTGGGTTAGGGTTGACCTCCACACGTCTTCAATTTAACTTTAAATAAAGTTTTTAATTCAAACGGCTCCACCACACGTTAGCATTAGCTATTAGCTCAGCTGGCAATTTCAGTCCTTTATTATTCACGTTCAGTCTGAACAAAATGAGTCTAATTGATCCTCTCTCTCCCTCCTCTCTCTCCCTCCTCTCTCTCTCTGCCCCCCCCCCCCACAGAGCTGCAGAGGGAGGGCAGCATTGAGACTCTCAGTAACAGCTCCGGCTCCACCAGCGGCAGCATCCCGCGCAACTTTGAGGGCTACCGCTCCCCCCTCCCCACCAACGAGGGCCAGCCGCTCAGCCTCTTCCCGACCAACTTCCCATAGCGCCCCCCACTCTCCGTCCTGGACCCCCCAGGGGCGAGATCACCGCCGTCCAGCAAACCCCCCCGACCTCTGGTGGTCCACCTCCAGTCCACGCCGCACTGACACTGAGTTGTGTGTCATGTTTGTGTTTGTGTGTCTCAAAAACTCAGCAACAAACAGAACAAACGCTTTTGTTGTTGCTTTTTATTTCAATTCCCAAAATTATAAATTTGACCATTTTGACAAAAATCATTCCAAAAACAAAAAATTTCATTGTTTTATCTCAAAGTGTTTGAAGAACAGACCAAGATCAACCCCCCCCCATCAAATGTGTGTGTGTTTGTGTGTTTCTGAACGAGCTGTAACAAAGAAGGTGAACAGACAGAAGAAACGTTTGAGTCCATTCAGCAACATGTAGCAGCTCGTCTGTGTGTGTCTGTGTGTTTGTGTGTTGCAGCCTCTGACTAAATGTTTCTGATTAAATTTGACAGCAGCTGTGATGAGACGACGGTTTCAGCTGAGAAATGTTTGAGCCTTTAAACTCACCGACGACAGAAATCTGCTGTTTTGTGTAAATTAGCTGCTTTTGACCAAAATCTTCCTCCAGACTTTAGCTGTAGATCTAAAGAGAAATAAAAGTGTGTTTTCCTTCAGTGTTCCTGCAGCAGAGGACGAACTCTGACGTCTGTTTGTTTGTCTGAGTGGCTGAAAAATGAAAAACGCTCCGTTGATCTTGAGAGGACGTATCCCACAATCCCTCATGCTTCCCGCCGTCGGTCTGACGGCCCAAGTCGTGTTGTTCACTGTAAGATTTCACCTGTAAAATACTTTTTTTCCTGCATTCATGCAAATAAAAGGAGAATGAAAGTGGAGGAGCGGAGGCGTCTGTGTGTTTGTGACCCTCAGTGCCGCTCTAATTACTCCCATGTTTTTAACAGGCAGTTAAAGCTGTTAAAGGACTTTTTATGGGAAACTCAGCTCTTTGTTCTGACGGAGCAAAGAAACCGGAGTGTTTGTTCTGCTCATCAGCAGCGAGTCTGTTCCTTAAATTCATCATCAGTGTTCACCGAGTCAATAAGTACAAAACGATGAAAAACATCCAAATATTTAATAATTAAACAAATATTTTCAACTATTTATGTCCTTCTGGTGTGTTTTCGTGTGTTCTTCAGTAAAACAGAAAAAATCCTGTAAACGTGTCAAACAAAAAGGAAAAGTCGTTTTTAACTGAAACGTTTTACTGTTAAAGCTTTCAAAAACTTTAAATAATAAATGTTTGATGTTTTATATTCAAGATAAAAACATGAAGCTGGTAAAGACACTTCAGGACAAAGACTGGAGGGGAGCTTAAAGGGTCCAGGTCCAGAGAAGTCCTGGACCTGAAGCTGAGACGGACTCAGGCTGAGAAAGGCCAAACATTAGCATTAGTGTTAGCTCACAGTGTCACAGGTAACATGATGCTAACGGGTTAGCATAGCATACAGGCTCCATTCACTTTAGCATTAATAAGATTAAAGTATTTTTTAATGGAGGTGAATGATTTTATTTATTTATTTATTTTTTTATCTTTTTTAATTTTAAACACATCTGGGGCTTTTAATCTGAAATGTTTTGTTTGGTTCCTTCAGAATAAAGTTCAGCCCAGTAAAAATCAGGAACTGGTTTTGATTTTGTTTTTAATCTTTAAACCAAATCAGCTGATTTTGTGTATCTGCTTTTAACACAAAAGCAGGTTGACAGAAATTTTACAGTTTTTTTAAAAAGAAAACAAACAAACGGGGAAAAATCAGCTGCTTTATTTTGATATAGAAAGAATTTCATTGTTGATTATTAATATTTCAATGAGATGAAGATTTTTTTCATCAACTAAAACAGAAAAAAGGATCCAGATCTGAATCTGGGTCTCACCTGAGGGTCCTGGGCCTTCATGTGGTCCGCCAGACCCGGACTCATCAGACCAGATTTAAAACTGACGTCAGGCGGAGTGTCGTCACACACTGACCGATGATGTCACTCAGCGATCAGCTGAAGACTCCCAGATTCAGACGTCACAGGAACATGACCCGGACCTGCAGTGTGACGTTCAGATATTTGGGCCATTTTCTTCTTATAGATCTGAATTTTTAGGACACATTAATAAATATAAATATGTTTCAGACTCGGAAGAGGATTCAGGACAAACTGAGTCAAACTGCTCTTCACCTTTAAACTGATTTAATAATTAATTATTATTATTGTCTGCAGATGTTTTATTTTATTTACAGCTGTAATTAATTTAACTTTGGCAGAAGAACATGATGCCGCTTCACTGATTTTAAACAAAAAAAATTATGATTTTTTTTTTGATAGTTTGATGATTTTATCTATAAAAATGTTTATCCTGGAGACGTTTGACAGGACGTTGTTGTTGTTGTTGTTGTTGTTGTGTCTCCTCCGTGTTGTGTGTCGGCTCCTCGCGGCCTTCAGGTTCCCGCCGCTGCAGCTGCTCACATCTGGAAAAAACCGGAAGACAAACATCAGAAAATATTAAAGCTTCCTGTTTGAGAGATCATCATTAACACCTGAGGTACACAAACACACAAACACACAGACACACACCGATATAAATGTTACTATGATTTAGGAAATGTGATGAAAACTGAAACTTTATTTTCAGTAAATTTAATTTTACATTAATTCCGGTATTGAGACCTTTTTTAAAAAAAATCTGTATTAAAATTATTTCCAGTGTTTCTTTAAATATTTTTAAGAAAACGATCGAACAGAATAACTTATTTATTTATTTATTTATTTATTTTAATGCAAAAAAACAAAACAAAACAAACGAACAAACTAAACTGAAAACTAAAATGTGAACATTTCAGCTTCTTTCGTGGCTTCAGGAGCCCCCCACACCTGACCCCCCCCCCCACCCCCCCCCCCGCCCCCCCAACGACTTTTGTTATTTTATTAGATCAAATCCATTCAAGTGAATTTATTCTAAAGAAAAAGTAAAAACATAAGAACTTTAATTTCAAACTTTCTGTGTGTGACGATGACCGTCCTGTCACTCTCCTCTCCCCGGGTCACCATAGCGCCCCCCCCTGGTGGTCCACCTGTCAGTCTGACACCTCCAGCAGCGGCCAAACTGAGACACAAGGCCGGACAGGAGGCGGGCGAGGCGGCCTGAGGGGCCGCCGGTGATCGGGGGGGGAAGGGGGGGGTATCATCGAGTTTGACAGAGTGTGTGTGTGTGTGTGTGTGTGTGTGTGTGTGTGTGTGTGTGTTAGAGGAGATGAGAAACATTTTTGTTTTTGCTTCAAGTGAGAACTGAACTGTTTAATTCAGCAGAATGAAGATGGAAGAGAGGAAGAGGAGGAGGAAGAGGAAGAAGAAGAAGAAGAGGAAGAAGAAGAAGAGGAAGAAGAAGAGGAGGAAGAGGAGGAGGAGGAGGCCGCTGGTTTCCATGTGACAGGGAAATATGAGGAACTTTGACAGGTCTTAAACGGTCTGGCGCCAAGGCCTCAGTCTCGCCGCTAAATTTAGCCGGAGAGATGAGGAGGGAGATGGAGGAGAAGATGGAGCGATGAGAGGAAGAGGGAACAATGAGGGGGGGGGGGCAATACTCAGTGACAGAGGAGGAGGCTCAGCGGCCATCATTCTGTAAAATCAGAACCAAACAGGTTCAGGAGCTTTGTACTGTGTGCCCCCCTAAAAAAACAAAACACTACACCACACAGGCCCCCCCCCCCCCCCGGCTCAGAGTCCCTCTAATGACTTTTAAATGGCTCTAATGGAGACTTCTTCGCCGCGGAGGCCGCAGAACAAATAAATGAGGACAAATTTTCTGGAACATTATTGACAGCCAGAAAAACTGTTTTCCTCCATCTAAGGCTGCTGCACCAGGACCGGCTCCAGGACCCGGACCTCCAGGACCGGCTCCAGGACCGGCTCCAGGACCGGCTCCAGGACCCGCCGGATCTCCGGTGTGTGTCTCCGGTGATTCTACATCCCCAGATGTGGCTCCTGTTCTCCGGTCAGCACCTGCTCCGGAGCTTCGCTGAGCTCTGAAGCCGGCTGAGGAGGCTGATGCTCCGGGAGCTGATCTGATGAGTGGAGGCTCCTCTGGGGGGGGGGGGGGGGGGGGGCTGCTGATGGAGGCCGAGCAACAAGTGTGTATCTCGGTGAAGATGTGCAAACATTAAATGAGACAAACTGCTTCTTCTTAGAAATAAACAGAATATCGGAATAATGAATAAATATGAATCTGAGGAAATCATGTTTAACCCCCCACTTTGAAATACATTTATATTTATTTGTCCCACATCTGACTCCGGCTCCGGACCGAGGCGGCGTCCCGGAGTCCCGGATCCTCGGGTGGAGCCCGGGAGTCCCGCTCCGTGCCCCGGCCTGACTACATCCATCGTGCCGGAGGATCCGACTCCGCCTCGGCCCGAAGCCGAGCCCGGAGCCCGGACACTAAATCATCTGATCACCGCTGTGTTTGATGTGGAAACACAAACTACACACCGGGAACAACACAACAACACAACAACACAACTGCAACAAGAGTGACAACATTTATCCTCAATCACAGTCCATCAGCTGCATCCCTTCAAAATAAAACAGGCAGAAGTGAAACTCACCGCTTCTCCTTTTTCTGCTTTTTCATCCATCTTCAGCATCAAACGGCTTTTTTCCAGAACGGGACAAAAACTGTCTGTGTCCTTTGGGGCCCGGAGCCCGGAGCCCGGAGCTCATAGCCCGGAGCCCGGAGCCCGGAGCCCGGAGCCCGGAGCCCGGAGCCCGGAGCTCATAGCCCGGAGCCCGGAGCCCGGAGCCCGGAGCTCATAGCCCGGAGCCCGGAGCCCGGAGCCTGGAGCTCATAGCCCGGACTAAACGGGGCTCGTCCAGCCTCTCAGCCTCCAAACAGCCCAGAAGTTGAAATAATCGGAGCCGGGCTGAGGTGCTCCTCCTCCGGGGGACGGCGGGCGTTCAGACCGCCGACGGGTCGACTCGTCCGGAGGCGACATTGTTAAAAACGCAAGCCGAGAGAGGTGATGCCTCCACCGGCCAAGAACTGAGGGCTGACCCGGTGTTTGGCTTGGAAATGGGGGTGGGATTTCCCGATCTTTCCTGTCATTGGTTAATATTTTATTCTGTTGACATGTTTTCTTACTGCTAATGCTTCCGACACCTTCTTGCCCCCCCCCTCTCCCCGAGCCTGGCCCGAGCTGTCAGAACTCCGCCTATAGGGGCCCACAATTGGTCCAGAAAGCGTAAAATCAGCAATCAAAGGGGCTTGGTTCATTAGTGCTGGGATGGAGCAGGAAGGACATGTGAGATAGTCACAGATCTGCAGTGAGCGGGGCCACATCTCTCCAGTCTCACTGGGATGACTGAAGCGCAGAGGCGGCTTCTCTCTCTCCGAGCCAAAGCTCTCCGTCCGCGGCGCCGCCTGCACTGAAGGAGCCCGCGGAGGAACTCCGGGAAGCCGGCAGAAGGCTCCTTTCTTCGGCCCGAAGAGGCTCCGAGGCGACGCTGCGCTGCTCGGTGCGGCTTTCTGCCCACGAAGTGCCGCCGAGGCGCGGACCTACTGCGGAGGAAATACACTAAAATATCCCGTGTTTCACTTGGTTTCTGTGGATGCACCGATGAGAGATCCAGTTTTTACAGGGACTGCAATGGCTTATCACCCTTTCCACGCACACCGGCCGACCGACTTCCCCATGTCCGCCTTCCTGGCGGCCGCGCAGCCGTCCTTCTTCCCGGCGCTGAGCCTCCCTCCCGGGGCGCTCACCAAGCCCATCCCGGATCACAGCCTGGCCGGGGCGGCGGAGGCTGGGCTCCACCCGGCCCTCAGCCACCATCAGGCGGCTCATCTCCGCAGCATGAAGAGCCTGGAGCCCGAGGAGGAGGTGGACGACGACCCCAAAGTCACACTGGAAGCCAAGGATCTCTGGGACCAGTTCCACAAACTGGGGACGGAGATGGTTATTACCAAGTCCGGAAGGTAAGAGCCGACCCCGGACACACTCTGCACCCGCAGACCGGAGCCGGTCTCCCGGGAGCAGAGACGGATCCACGGCGGCTGAAAACGCCTTTTCCTGCCGGTACCGAGCGGCCTTTAGGATTTCGGCCCGTTTCACCATTTTTCAGAAAAACACCGCAGAAAGGCCGACAGGCCGGCGGGGAGCCTCCGAGCTGGAGCCCGTTTTCAGTTTTAAGAGTTTATTGTGAAATATCGGTGACACATTTCCGGGCTGCTCAGGATTTGGGGGGATATTTTGGAGACCGGGACCTGAACCTGGATCCGGGTTTTATCTGCGGGCTCCTACTTTTTATAAACAGGCTGTCACTTCAAAAAGCAGGAACGTGAAGTGGTTTGGTCATAAATACACAGCTCAGCTCTCACAGACACACACACACTGGGAGGGTTGTCTAATTCCGGGCAGCTCTGGACACAATAACACAATAATAACAGTAAGAATATTAATCTGAATAAAATCCGGCCTGTTTTTTTGCGTCTCTTGTCGGACTCAGTCGGTTGGTGTTGTGTTGCGGTTGTGTTGACTCCCTGTGTGTGTCCGTCTCTGTCTCTGCAGGAGGATGTTCCCGCCGTTCAAAGTCAGAATTAACGGCCTGGATAAAAAGGCCAAGTACATCCTGCTGATGGACATCGTGGCGGCCGACGACTGCCGCTACAAGTTCCACAACTCCCGCTGGATGGTGGCCGGGAAGGCCGACCCCGAGATGCCCAAGAGGATGTACATCCACCCGGACAGCCCGGCCACCGGGGAGCAGTGGATGGCCAAGCCCGTGGCCTTCCACAAGCTGAAGCTGACCAACAACATCTCCGACAAACACGGATTTGTGAGTACAGACCAGAACAGGTTGATCCACTTCAGGGGGGGGTCCAGAGCTGTTGACCCCCACCCCCTCCAACACACAGCTTATGATGAATTTTATCAGTCTGAATCCAAAGATCCAGAACCAGGTCCGGGCCTGCAGGCTGGACCCCCCGAACCCGGACCCCCCCCCCCCCTCCCAAAAAAATAAAAAATAAAAATAAAAAATTCATTGGTATTAAAGTTTTATTAGAAATAAAGCGAATAAAATAAAATAAAAATAAACATCAGATCTGAGCTGGATGGAGGAAAAACTGGTGTAACATCAAAACCGGGTCAGACAGAAAAGAGGCTGAAAAATCAACAGCAGAAAATAAAACTGTATTTATTCTTTATATTATTTTATATTAAAGTACAGTGAAGTATATTATAATATAAACCACAGTAACTTTAATTTTGTGTTTGAGCTTATATTTCTGCACCGTCTTTGATTTAATCTTTTAATTATTTTACGTGTATTTTTATTTAATTCAGCTGAATTTGATTTTCTGTATTTAACATGAGACGTTAAATATTTTAAAAAAATCTGTAAAAGATAAATCTGTGCTGGAGATGATTTGACCTCTGTGACTGGGAACAAATATAATATTTACATGTCACTGTAAATCATCGTTAACACACACACACACACACACAGAGGATCTTTTTTTAAAAAGGCCTGAAAATATCAAAAATTAACATGAAATTTATATTTTTTTAAGATATTTTTAAAGACAAATTTAATTTCATTTAAAATGCATCTAAAAATAAATTGTGTATTTTATAAATTGTGACATAATAATGTTAAAGTGTGTCAGAGCCGCAGGCTGTGTGTGTGTGTGTGTGTGTAATGAATGAAACAGTAGAAACGTGTATTTTTCTGTTTTGGATGAAACTGAATTAGATCAGATTTATTTTGTGACATCATGTGTGGCCTGGTCCGGTTTTTCCCTTTTCGTTCTGCTTTAATTACAGACAGAGCTGCGCTGATTATAACACAATGATTATAACACAATAATTATAACACACCGAGTCTAACAGCATCAGTAACATCACGCAGCAGGTTCAACGTGCAGAAAAAAGGTCAGATCGTGGTGGTGATTTCTCCTGACGCCCTGTGTGTGTCCGTTGTGTTGTTGTGTTGTTGCAGACCATCCTGAACTCCATGCATAAGTACCAGCCCCGGTTCCACATCGTCCGGGCCAACGACATCCTGAAGCTGCCCTACAGCACCTTCCGGACCTACGTCTTCCCCGAGACCGAGTTCGTGGCTGTGACCGCGTACCAGAACGACAAGGTGACACAACAGACACACAAACACACTACAGCTGCTATACTTTCAAAATAAATGTCCTGACATGCCCCCCCCCCCCCGGAGCCTTAATCTGATTTTTTAGGTCGCCTAATTTCCCTGCAGGACTTACTCCCATGTCCCACTTGTTTTTTTTTAATTGCTGTTTTGCTGAGGTTGTGTGTGTGTGTTCAGACCTGCAGTCAGTGTGCTGGTTGTGTGTCTGCGCTGCCACCTGAGTAAATCAGGCGGATGAACACACGGCGGTGATGAGTTGTGATGCGGCAGCAGTCAGTTTAGTTTTCTGGATTTTTCTGTTTTTATTTATGAATCAGATTTTTAAAAAGCTCTTTATGTGGTTTTTTTTTCTGTCCTGGGGGGGGGGGGGGGTCGGTGATGGAGGGGGTTGTTGTAAAGGTTTATGGCAAAGAGTCACAATCGATTACAGGACGTTTAAAGGGGCTTTTAAAGGGGCTGGTGCCCCCCCCCGCAGAGGGTGAAGATGCTTTTTATTTATCAGACCCCCCCCCCCCGGGGCTGAGGAGCTCCATGCGGGGCCGTGCGTGGAGCCGCCGCACCGGGCTGCTCCACATCGGGACAGGCAGCAGAGATCCAAACCGCATTATTAATTATTGATATGATCATCTGCTCCGGTGCTGCCCCCCCCCCCCCCCCCGGGCCCCTTCTCTGTTGGGGGGTCCTTTTGCGGCCCCGCACTCAAAAATGACTGGCACAATTTCCCTCCAGGGGCCAATGAGAATAAAATAAAGCCCCGTCATTATAAGCTTTTTATTAATAATGCAAACCCCCCCGACACGTTTCTGAGTGTTCACCACATGTGGACCACAAAGTCCTGTTCCGGTCCTGGTCCTGGTCCCGGTCCTGGTCCCGGTCTGACATGAAGTGTGTCCGTGTTCACAGATCACTCAGCTGAAGATCGACAATAATCCGTTCGCTAAAGGATTCAGAGACACCGGGAACGGGAGGCGGGAGAAAAGGTGACCGCTGTGACGTCACATCATTATTATTGTTGTTGTCATTATTATTATTATTATTATTATTATTATTACTGTTGTTGTTATTATTACCATCAGTCTGACTAATGGGGCGGGCTGGCTGTGCAGGAAGCAGCTCACCATGCCGTCCCTCCGGATGTATGAGGACCAGTGTAAAGCGGACCGGGAGGGTGCGGATTCGGACGCGTCCTCCAGTGAAGCTCCGGCCGGCAGAGACGCCGTCCACTCCCCGCTGGGAGCCGGATCCAGCCCGCTGAGGTTCAGCAGACCAGGCCGAGGTGAGTCCGGTGATTTTAGAGAAAATACAGCTCAGCCGTCAGGAGTTTTATTTATTTATCAGCCTGATTAATTTTATAATATATAATAAATCTGTTATTAATTTAAAGAAATCAGATCAGTGGAACTGATTCAAGCTCAGTCACTGATATGTTTCACTGTTGACATATGAAAACATGTTTTCTATATTAAATCGAATTTTTCACATTGAAATCTTCTAACAGAAGAGTTCAGGTTTACTGTTTCATATGAATGAATCAATATTTAGGTTTGATGTGATTTTGGTTGTTATTTAGTTTTATACAATTTACTTCATCAAACTAATTTATTCATAAGACTGGATTTATTTCCATTTGCGGTTTGGAGGATGTTCTTTAACTGCTCTGAAAAATAAAAAACAAACAGGTCAGCTGTGTAAATGTGTGTTTTTGCTGATAGATGGTGAAAACGTTCCTTCCTGTGTTGCAGAAGAGAAAACGTGCACTGACAGTGAACAGGAGCTGGAGCAGCAGGACGACCACTGCACCGCCTCCAACAGTCCGGGACCAGAACCCGTGTCCCCCTTCAGCTCCAGGTGTGAGGACCGGATCGGCGACAGGCCCGGCGCCGAGAAGAAGGACGAGTCCATATTCAGCATAAGGAACCTGGAGAAGGACAAGGCCGAGAGCCGGCACAGGAAGGACGCCACGGACGCACTGACAAAGGACTCGGAGTCCGGGGGCATCAGCGCCACTAAGGACGCCTTCTCCCCCCTCATGGTCCAGACGGAGAGCCCCTCGCACTTCAGCCCGGGACACTTACAAAGCCTTGCTCTGTCCGGGCTGCACAGTCAGCAGTTCTTTAACCCCCTGAACGCCGGCTCGCCGCTGTTGTTTCACCCCGGGCAGTTTGCCATGGCCCCCGGAGCCTTTTCTGCCATGGGCATGGGGCATCTGTTGGCCTCTGTATCGGGGGCAGGCGGCCTGGAGAACGGCAGCCTATCCACCCAGGGCACGGCAGGAACCCCCAGCCCCTTCCCCTTCCATCTGTCCCAGCACATGCTCGCCTCTCAGGTAAGGACGCTCACCTGTGGCTCACACTGGATCAGGTGTTGGGTTTTAGAGACCAGGACCTGGACTGTTGGACTCTGACAGTGTTTCACCTGCATGAGTGTGATCTGGATTTAATTCAGGACCAGAATCAGAGCTAGATTCAAAATGAGCCGTTTGTGTAAATTGAATTGTTTTGTCTGACTGAATCTGTCCTCTGTCCCGGTCCAGGGCATCCCGATGCCGCCGTTCGGAGGCCTCTTCCCGTATCCTTACACCTACATGGCGGCGGCGGCGGCGGCGGCCTCGGCCTCGGCCCTCCCCACCACCAGCACCTCCAGCCCCCTGTCCAGGAACCCCTTCCTGGGCTCTTCCCGGCCTCGGCTCCGCTTTAACCCCTACCAGCTGCCGGTGTCGCTGCCTCAGAGCTCCAGTCTGCTCACCACCGGCCTGCCCTCCGGCCTCAATCCGGGCTCCGAGTCCTCCAAACCGGGCAGCAGGGAGGCCAGTCCGGCCCCGGAGCACCACAGCAACCACAAGTCAGGAGGGTCGAGCGGGAGGGCCCCGTCTCCAAAGACCTCCATCAAGGACTCGGTGAACGAGCTGCAGAGCATCCAGAGACTGGTGAGCGGCCTGGAGGGCCAGAGGGAGCCCCCCTCCCCAACCGCAGACTCTCCCAAGTGATGAAGACTCTCCAGGACCAGGACTTGGCTTGAACACCAGAGGACTCAACGTGCAAATGTCCTGTACAGCACATCACAGATTGGGACAAGGGTCCCCCCCTTCCAGGGCTGGTGGAGGCTCATAAGAAATATTTTTTTGGAACAAAGCTGCAGATTGAAACAGAAATTTAGTCCAAATAATGAAATTGAACCTTTGAAAAGCAAAGAGAGTCTGAAGTCCTGCAGAGACCAGGAGTCCCTCAGACAGCAGGTGGAACCTTCTGCAGTCTCTCAGTTCTTCACTAATTATCAATCGAAAGTTCACGGAGGAAAAAAGAAATACAACAAATAATAATCCTTTAAATATATATTATTTAAATAGTTCACATGGAGCTTTTCCACAAACTGTATCAGAGGTGGACCAGCACTGGGCCCAGAAATCCATCTACCCCGCCTGCAGCTCCGCACACTAAGGATCCAGGTCCTGGTTCTGATAAGGTCCGGACCCCTGATCCCTGAGCAGGATCTTCCTCCTGCAGGTCTCAAGCTGCGTCCAAAAACTTTGGTTTTTGTTGTTTCCTAATGATTTCTGGGCGGAAGCTGAAGGTCCGTCATCATTTCAGCCAGAAAAACCTTTCTGAGTATTTATGTAATTAAAAATAAAAACAATCTGTAAATAAAGCTAAGATCCAAGAATATGCAATTGGTATTAATTTATTCAAGGCTGTATATTATTAGCGTGTATATATTTCGAATTAAACGTTGCTTTTTTTCCTTCCCTTCCTGCTCCATCACCTCCAACTGTAAATTAAAAAGCTCTTTAGCTGTTGGTTTGACAAACTGTACGAAGCGTCGCTGTTTTTTTTTAGGAAACGTGTTTGATTCTGAACTCACCGACTGTCAGAGGAGCCGAGGCCGAAACCCGGAGCTGCTCTCAGGTCCTTCCTCCGGCTGCCGCTCACCTGAAATATATCAGAACATATTTAAAGACAAACTTCTTCTTTATGCTGGTTGTCCGGGTATTTTTTTTTTTTTTTTTTTTTTTTGGATTGTCTCACAATTTCAATAAAAAATCGTTGTGCTGAAAAACTAAAAGGCGTTTGATGATTATTATTATTACTATTATTATTGTTATTATTACTGTTAGTATTATTATTGTTGTTGTTATTATTACTGTTTAATTCTTCAAAATCAGCTGTATAGATTTAGAGCCTTTCTATGAACACACACACACACACACACACACACACACACACGGGACAGCAGCGCCCTCTGTCGGACAAACGGCTCCATTTGTTAAGAAAATGTTATTTTATTTCACCTTATTGAAAATATATTAAAATCTTTTGGTGTCGTTTGTGGCTGAAACTGTTTGCATGAAGCTTCATTGTCTGAGCAGAACACAAAGAAAAGTGTGATGTTGTGTTGACAGTTGTGTAGTTGTGTGTACACGTCAGCCGTGTGTGTGTCGGTGTTGGCGGGTCCGGGTCTATTCTGAGCCGGTTTCCGTCACTATTGTGTGTCTGTGTGTATTTTTAGAGGGACCTCAGTATTTATAGGAAGCGATTTTTCTGCAGCCTGGAGCTGGTCTGGACTCTGGTCTGGACTGGTCTGGACTGTGGTCTGGACTCTGGTCTGGACTCTGGTCTGGACTCTGGTCTGGACTGGTCTGGACTGTGGTCTGGACTCTGGTCTGGACTCTGGTCTGGACTCTGGTCTGGACTGTGGTCTGGACTCTGGTCTGGACTCTGGTCTGGACTGGTCTGGACTCTGGTCTGGACTCTGGTCTGGACTGGTCTGGACTCTGGTCTGGACTCTGGTCTGGACTCCAGACTGTTCTGGATCAGACTTCAACTGAAGTGTTTTGGTTGTTGTTGGTGTCTTTTAACCTGTCATGTGACGTCACGTGACCTGGTCAGAAATAACGCTTTTCATTGGCTGTAAAATCTGAATTAATTTGTTTTGGGGTAAAATGTGTGTGTTTGTGTGTCCGGGCCCTTGTTGTGTGTGTCTCAGTTTAAAGGGTTAAGGGGGAGGACGGGAGGGGGGCAGCAGACAGCCTTTTGTCCGGGACCCGGCGCCTGTCGCCTGCCTGCCGGCCTCGGCCTCCTTACTGTCCCGCTTCCTAATTAGAGCCCCCCCCTCCCTCTGCCCCTCTCTAACCGCCTCCCCCGCCCCGCCCCTCTAACCCCCCCTCCTCCTTCTTCCTTTCTTTCTGCAGCATTAATCACAGACCCTCCGTCCTTCTGGGGGCCTCGGTTGGCCCCCGTTATCTTCATTAACAGCAGCAGCCCGACCTCCCGCTCCGGGACAGAAAAGTATTTGTCCGAATCAATCAGTCGATGTCTGATCAATAATCTCCCGCCGAGGCCTCGTGGATCAGAACTAACTGCTGCTGACGGAGTGGCGGGAAAAGGCCCCGATTATTCACAACTCTGGGTGATCACACCGGGACGTGTCCCAGTCCAACACAGACCTGGACCCGGACCTGGACTGACACCTGGACTGACACCTGGACTGACACCTGGACCTGGACCGAGACCTGGACCGAGACCTGGACCGAGACCCGGACCTGATCCTGGACTGATACCTGGACTCCCTACACTCGGTTAACTTTTAGCTTTTAATTTCTTTATATTTTAGAGTAAAATATTATCATTTACTTTGATACTAAATCACATCATAAATACAGTTAATTGTTATTCAATAAAACTATAATAATAAATTAACACCAACATGAGAATTATCAGTTCATCAACAGTAATAATTAACTGATATTATTACCAATACATTTACTGTCAGCATTTGTAGAAATATTCTGGTATTATGCAGAAACATTTGAACCGTTTCTAAAGCTTTAATTCTTTTGTTTAATTATAATCCTTCATAAAATCAAGGAATATTGAATTTTCAATAATTCATAGGAATTGCTGCGCTAATTTAAATGTAAATTAATTCAAAGAATAAATCGTTATGAGCTGAACACACATTCTAAAGTCCTCATTTGATTTTCATGTTATATTAAAAAGTATTCCTATTAAATGTGAAGTGAGTTTGATTATGATGAAATAAAAAGTTGAGGGCGGGGCCTCCTGACACCTGTATTGGTGCATGGGTCTGAAGGTGACCCCCCCCCCGCACAGAGCAGGCAGCTCATTGGCTGCTCGGGGCATCAGCGGGAGGAGCCAATCACAGGCCTCTGTTCTCCTCCATGAGCAGGAGAGGAAACACAAAGTGTCAACCAGTGACACACACACACACACACACACACACACAAAAGACAATAAATCAGTTTAGACCAATCAGGAGTCACCAGAGCTTTGACTGACACCTGTACACAGCCAGAGGAGGTGTGGCCTCTTGACATCCTGACCAATCAGATGTTGGATCAGGAAGGCGACACGTTTCTGCGGCTGTTGTGTAAAACTGTCACATTCAGATTCCTGCGGTGTGTTCAGGAGCAACACATGCAACAAGTCCCATTGTGTGTGTGTGTGTGTGTGTGTGTGTGTGTGTGTGTGTGTGTGTGTGTCCTACTTTTTGGACCGTGTGCAGCGTGTCGGCCCGTCGCCCCCTCCTGGACAGAGTGTGGGGGGAGGCTTTCTTCATCATCACCAAACAGCTGGATCCTTCTGAGGGACTCTGACACCTGAAGACTGAAGACTGACAGTTAAAACACTGTAAAGTTCATATAACTGAACAGAACACAATATGACAGAAGGTAACAGAAGATCTGGAGGTTTTCGTTCATACACGTGTACTGTTTGTGTTATTTCACTGTTTGTGTTGTATTTAATTTCAGCACCTGAAGGATTTTTGATTTGTTCTGATTTTTTGTAGTCAGAGTCTGTAACAGCTGGCTCTTTTCCCAGCATGCACTGTAACTGTGACGTCCTGGTCGGGTTTCACATTGTAAATCAGGCCCCTCTCATGTTTTCACCCAAACATCTGATCACAGTCATATTTATGAAGACAGCCCCTTTAATGAAGCCTTATTAGTATTATTATGTTTATTATTAAGGTTGTTTTTGTTGATATCATCTCCTGTTTGTTAAAGTTTCTGCATCATCAGCTCATTTCTCCTGCAGAGCTCCCTCCACAGAAACAACCACTAGGTGGCACAAGTGTTCACTTCACAACGTTATCAATGATGTCAATTTTGGAACCGAACAATAAAGTTTTATTTGAATGAGAACAGACATTCATGGTCGTCAGCTGAGTTACTGATAATGTCTCATGTTTATGATGTGATTATAATATCTGTATAATTATCATCAATATAAAAATGTAAAAAGCTGTCAGGTGAATAAAAATTAAAAATGATCAGAACAAAGAAATCAATCTGACGTCACTCAGAAACATTTTAATTAAAGAGTGTTTGCTTTTGTTTTGACAACTTCTGATAAATAGATTTTAGTTCTAACTAAAATCTGAACTTTGGTTTTCATTCAGTTTTTAACTCTAGGTCTCACTGTAAATAAAGAAAAACAGATGTTATATTGATGCTGCACGTCCAGGATCAGGTCAGATTGGACCTGGATCAGGATTCTGAGAGGACCAGGATCAGGTCAGATTGGACCTGGATCAGGATTATTAGAGGACCAGGATCAGGTCAGATAGGACCAGGATCAGGATTCTGAGAGTGCCAAGATCAGGTCAGATAGGACCTGGATCAGGATTATTAGAGGACCAGGATCAGGTCAGATAGGACCAGGATCAGGATTCTGAAAGGACCAGGATCAGGTCAGATAGGACCTGGATCAGGATTCTGAGAGGACCAGGATCAGGTCAGATAGGACCAGGATCAGGATTCTGAGAGTGCCAAGATCAGGTCAGATAGGACCTGGATCAGGATTATTAGAGGACCAGGATCAGGTCAGATAGGACCAGGATCAGGATTCTGAAAGGACCAGGATCAGGTCAGATAGGACCTGGATCAGGATTCTGAGAGGACCAGGATCAGGTCAGATAGGACCTGGATCAGGATTCTGAGAGGACCAGGATCAGGATTCTGTGAGGACCAGGATCAGGTCAGATAGGACCTGGATCAGGACCCCCAGAAGACCAGGATCAGGACTCTGAGAGGACCAGGATCAGGACCCTCAGAGGACCAGAGACTGTGATCCTTCTGGAAAGGTTCATGTGAGCGGACGTCCTCGCTGTTGCCTAGTGACGTGTTTGCTGAGGCGGTTCATCCTCTGGTTCATCCTCTGGAGATCTGCTGCTCTCCAGATAA
This sequence comes from Remorina albescens, assembly GCA_034769265.1. Lineage (NCBI taxonomy): Eukaryota > Metazoa > Chordata > Actinopteri > Carangiformes > Echeneidae > Remorina > Remorina albescens. The sequence continues at coordinate 516,642 of CM068497.1, read as the reverse complement.
ATCACCAGCTGAAAAAAGTCCACCAGAAGTAAAACAGAGCAAAAACTGATGATGTGGTGGGAGAAGCCGCCATCTTGTGACTGCAGCACGGAGGATCCCTTCCTGTACCGGATCACAGAACGGCTGCCCGGTAGAAGAGGAGCTGATCCAGAGACCGGATTTAAAATGGCCGCTCCGCCAGCCTGACTCCAAGATGAACACAGGAGATTAACAAAGACTAACAACCTGGAGATGTTGAACGGGGGCTGGTGGGCCAGATCCCGAGACTGAACCTCCAGGAAGATCCGGACTTGGACTCAGACTGGTTAGATAAACTCTGATGCTGCTGCTTCAGTCGGTGCAGAAAGAACCTGGATCAAGTCCCCAGACCTCCAGCTGGACCAGATCACTGAGGCACAGGTTGGACCCTTCAGGTCCAGGCGGGTTGATCAGGGTCCGCTCAGGGGTCACCGTAACGATGGACAAGTCCAGGAGCCACCATGTTCTTCCTCTGGACCTGCTGAGCTCTGATTGGACACCAACGTCCATCCAGTATCCATCTGGAGGTTCACACAAGGACTCTGGTCCAAACATAGTCTACACTGGACTGGCTCTAGACCTGGACTTGGACTCTGGTCTGAAGAACCTTAAACCTTCATTCTATTTACTGACCATCAGGCGGGCCACTCCACTGGTCAGATTGCATTGATGTCTATGGGAAAATGTCCCTCCTCCTCCTTTATATTGAAGTCTATGGGAAAATGTCCCTCCTCCTCCCTTATATTGAAGTCTATGGGAAAATGTCCCTCCTCCTCCCTTATATTGAAGTCAATGGGAAAATGTCCCTCCTCCTCCTTTATATTGAAGTCTATGGGAAAATGTCCCTCCTCCTCCTCAGTAAACGTTTTCCTGATGAGCTTATGGTTTCAGTCTCTAGTTTACAGTCTTCAACACAACATGATGTTCATTTTTTATATTACGCTAATCACATAATATAGCTTTATCATGTCTGAACCGTTTGATAAAATATCAAACGGTTCAGACATCGATCAACAACAAACCTTGATAAATGTTCCAACGCTCCAAAATTCACAGAAAACAGAGCAGCTCTAATTGTGACCTGCTGATTGTTCCAGTATTGATCATCTGATCAGGTCCAATCAAATATCAGTCGGTACTTTCACTTTGACATGTTACAGTTTGTAGGATTCTGCTGCAGGACTTTGACTTGTGACAGTTTTTTACGAGGAAACATCTGTCAGAGTTTTTCTCCAGCAGGACAAAGATTTAGACGTACGACACTCAGCCAATAAAAACACAGAGGACAAAGAGAAAAACTGGTCTCCCTCAACTTTAGTGGAATCTGAAACTAAAGCCAGCAGACTGGGGCTCAGAGTGAACCCTCATGTGTGACGACAGGGGGAGTCCAGAACCTGTCAGACCAGAACCAAAAAGGTCCCAGACCTGGAATTTGGAGAGTCACATCGTATGTTCATCGACAGCTGCTAATCAGAACACTGAAGTGTGAGTCTCTGAGTCCACCTTTTTATCTAAATCTGCTGTTTTTAAAGGCAGCAGGAAGTCTGCACACTGAAAACAGCTCCGGTGGACGACGAGCTGGACTCAGGAGGCGACTTTGGAGCCTCGCTCAGGGGAGGTCTGAGTGTTCTGGACTCAGCAGGTCCCATGTCTGCCCTGTCACATGTTCAGGGATCAGGGGAACTGGAGGAGCTGGAGTGTGTGTGTGTGTGTGTGTGTGTGTAGTGTAAGTTAGACTATGGGTTTGACCAGCTCTTGAACCGAGCAGCACATGACGTCCACGTACGTCCAGCAAAGCAGCTTCTGAAGTCCGACTGAAATCAGCAATTGACCCCGACACTAATATCATCAGGCTGCGCTGCACATTAAACGGTCCCAGTGCAAACATGGAGCCACTTCAAAGGGCCAGGGCCAAAAAACAAGGGGCATGACACTGGGGGTGGGGGTGGGGGGGTTGGAGGCAGGTTTATGGGGCTTCTGCTTTTAAACCAGTTCAGTTTCTGCTGCTGCAGCTTCAGTTAGAGCTTCTTACTTCACTTAGAAAACCACAACAGGTCCAATTGTCCAACTGTCAACACTCAGGAAGACATCGTTTCTTCTTCATGTGAGAAAAATGTAAGACAAAGAAAAAGAATCAGCTGTAGGTTGAAAAAATGGAATTACAAAATAGTGAGACTAACTAATTTCACAACATTCTGATGTCATAATTACCTCAAACACAGAAGGCTCTTATTTAAAAAAAAAAAAAAAACAATTCTTGTCTAGTAACAACATTAGAAATGATTTACAAGTTAAAATGACATCATATATGAGTGTATAAAATTACACTGTAAAAATGTCATAAGGTCTTGACTAAATGTTATTTGTTCTGAACTGAATGATGAACAAACATGAAGTTGGTTTGTGTCTCCAGCTGTTCCCGCTCCAACATTGACGTTTAACAGTTGATCCTTTTCTCTACCGTATTATTTTCATCACTGGAACACAATGAATCATGGGATATGGTGGGCCATGAAGCAACCAGTTAGTTTCATCTGCACCTTACATACTAAACACTTACCTGTATACACTGCACTGTTTGTATTTTGATATTTCCACAATTTTTATTTATCCCGTACATTGTGCTTTAGTGTTTGTTTATTTGATCTATGTTATAACTCCTTAGTATGTACATATTTCTGTTTCTATTCTGAATCTGATTGTTTCAGGGTCACATTTGAAGGAACCTTCAGATGCAGCTTCTGATGGATGATCATGAAAGGAGCTTCAACAGTTTCTTCAGAGACATCACAAGATGTCCAGAGACAAAAACAGAAATTTTACTACAAAGAAAAGAAGTTTTTCTCCTAAATAATGAAAAAGATCATTTCAATAGAACCACCACTGAGGAAGTCCAGAGACAGGAAACAGAAAATAAAGAGACGTTCCCCATTGGTCCTTTTTTAAACAGAAAACCACCCAGTCCCTGTCACAGTCTGAGACAGACGGGACAGAGTTTTGTCTTCAGTCCAGTTATCTGTGGATCCATCTGAACGTCAGATGAACGTTTGTGATGCCTGCTGAAGAAAAATCACGCTGCAGCAGCGCAGGGAGAGACTGATCTGAACCAGAGATGTGTCCTCACTGTCCTGGACCGTCTCATGTCTTCAGGGACAGATCGGTGTCAACGCAGGACCAACCATTGCGGTCGAGACGTCCGTTGGAGTTCAACTCCCTGTTAAAGACATATTTTTGATGTTTGTGATTTAGCCTGAGGTCTGAATTCCTCCGTGTTCCATCAGAGCTTCAGGTGAACTGCTCCGGATGGATCTGAACACTCATTAACGCTCGGAGAATAAAATACCCAGTCTTTTCTCGAAGGTCCGATGATATTTGTCAGAAGCTGGTAGTCATTTAAAAGACTGATTGTGACCTTCAGGAGGAAACACTCAGCCGAGCTCTGACGCCATCGAACCGCTGCATCTCACACAAACCGCAGCTCTTCCTTTAATTGGCCGCAGGAGATTAAGGGCGGGATGTGATGTGACCGCGCCACTCAGTCGCTCCACATAACGAACACATGCTCCCCGACGACACGGCAACACCACGCATGGAGCTGAGCTTCTGACCAATCAGAAAACAGCGTCTACCCGCCGCAGGGGTGAGCATTTCCTCAAAGTACAGGCCTTTCCCACTGAACCGGATCAGACGCAGGAATGTCTGAAACTTTTTAAAACACAATTCAGGAAGTTCAATTACAATTACAGAGAACACGGGAACTCGGTTGGAGTGAAGATTCTGATCCAGGTCCAGGTCTGCCGAGACTACCAGCTTCCTCTGGACCTTTGAACTGGATCATCAAACACAGATGAGAAGACCCACTAATCACAAAGAGGAAACCATCATGGCAGCCGAGGCAGCAGGCTATGTGTTGACAAACTCATGGATATTTTCCCAAGTGTTGGCGCCATACAAGACCAGGACTAGAATCAGGACCAGGACCAGGACCCACACTGTCTCTCAGTGACAAGGATCTGGTGCAAATGTTCAGTTAAAATCAGGTCAAATCATTTTCATACAAACATTTTAAGATAATGACCTGGAAACAAGAGCAAATAAATCTGTTGGAAAAGTTTAAACAAAAAAAAAACCAAAAGAAAACAAAACTGATGATTTCAGGGTCAAAATGAGAAACCTGCTTTTTACTGAATGAAATCAAACAAACATCCACTGCTACAAAAACAAAATTAGCTGCTGTCACATGACCTGTAGATAGATATATATAGTTTAACGTCCACCCCATCATATGAAAGCATTAAATTTGATATTAGTGTCAAAGCACGGTGCTGGATGTCTCAGGGTACTTCCTTTACATTCATATTAAATGTACAGAACAAACCGCACAACGTGAAGCACAATGTGTGACTTTGTATCATAAATCAAACACACATTTTATATGTTTGTGTTTTCTATTTGCTTTTTATCAATATAATTTATTTATTTATCTTTCAGGTAAAAGTGAAACAGAAGTTAAAAGTTTTTTAAGTTTGATTTGTCACATGATGAGTCAGACTGAGCAGAGTGAAATATTGTGACGATCAATATGATCAAATATCAGCCAGTGAAAGGAAGAAAAGGAGCAATAATCACTACAGTATATTGACTGTAGCTGTAAAAACAGATAATATCACCTGATGATGACGGTGAATGTGTACTCTGACGACGACGCCTTCATCTGGACCAGTTCTTGGTCTCTGGACGCACACTCTGGTAACACAACACACAGCTGAGGGTGAACAACAGGACACACAAACTGAGGAACCATCAATGAGTTCAGTCAGACCAGACCTAATCTGAGCCTGTGCTGTGCCCCCCCAGGTCTGAGGGGCTCTCCAGACCTGAGGGGCCCTGGGGGGGGGCCACACGAATCTCCACCTTATCTGTGACATACCAACCACTTAGAGCTCCACATGGCCAAGACAACCAAAACTGACCAATCACTGATTAGAATGAAGCCATGTGGCGATTGAGGGAGGGGTGGGGGGGCTGACACTCTATTCAGCTAATAAGAGAGGAGCTTCAGCTGACGCCATTTTGACTGTAGAGGAAATAAAGAGGCCAAGCACAGACACCGAGAGAAAGAAATCTGGTGCTGTGCATTAGCTGAATACCCCACACCCCCATCCCTCCCTGACCCCCCCACCATTCCTGCAAATTACACCAGAAAATATTCTGACAGGAAGAAATGAGGCCAGACCCCTCCAACCCCCCACCATCGAACCCGACACCGACAGCTTCACTCCAAATGCTTCGAAGACGAAGCAGCTCTTCATCATGTCATCACCGAGGAAGACGAAATCGAAACGCTGACAGAAAGAGTCCGAGCAGTTTATGAATAAAAACAGATGAACCTGCCACATTTATAAAAATCACATTAAATTCAATCCAAAGAAAAAGTCAAGATTTAAACACCTGATGTGTTAATGAGTCACTAACATGCTGATGAAATTAAATTTGGATTTTACACAAATTTTAACAGAAAAAAAGAAATTAAAAAACTTAAAAATTACATTGGTCTAAAAATATCCAATCTTCAAACGATAAAAACAAACAGGCCTGTTTTTACAGAACTTATTAATTCGCTGCAACCAAATATTATTATCAGAACAGTTTTTAGAATTTAATCTACAACATTTTGTTTGGTAGCTTTAGACCAGTGTTTTAAATATAAAACTAAAGGAACCTGAACCTCCTGAGCTCCATCAGCAGATATTAGAAATCAACACCTTCGTGATGCATGTTGTTCACTTTTTAACTGACACTGCAGGTGTGTTCGAGAGACAAGTTATTTAATATCTAATAATAATAATCTGTCATTTTCTACATTTAGAAGAACAGAGTCCGTCCGCGTCCTCCGACTGAATGGAAGTCATATTTCGAAATCAGGTTGGTGTCAGGCTGCTGCAGCTGAAGCCTCCTCCTGCCACCACCACGTGACGGGGGGAGTGTGTGGACGTTCGATTCCCCTTCACAACTTCTGCTCAATTTCTGCAGCTACATATAAAAAAGGTCTAAGTTTTTTTATTGCAGCAGAAGCTCCCAGAGGTTCCACGGTGAGGACGGAGCTCAGAGGTCAGGAGGTAAGAGGCTCGGAGCCAATCGCTGCTTCCTTTAGGTTTGAATCCAAAACAGCTCGTTTTTCTCTGGAGCCAGGTCTGAAGCTGCCAAACACAACCGTCAAAGATGAAAATTAATTTAGGTTTTAAAGATAATAACTCTTTGCTGATACAAATGTTTTTTTGCGGCCCCCATCACGGCTGCAACATGTGAGTGACTCTGGAACAGAAGGTTGTGTTTCCGTTTTACAGCCTCTAAATGAGTCCAGGATTAATTATGTTTCAGCTAATTGGTCTCATTGTCTAATTGGCTCTGACAGAATCAGGGCGTCAACTAAGACCCACTGTGTGTGTGTGTGTGTGTGTGTCCGTCAGATCAATAGTTCATTTAAACAACAAAGTAAAACAGTGAAGCAGACCGGACACACACAGACACACACTCGGTGACAAACGTCGGCCTTGTCACCAGCAGACCTGGAACTCGCTGTTAGCTGATTTATTCTCCGCAGATTCACGCTTCATTTACCGCAAAACCGCAACTGAGCGCGTTTCACCTGAGACTGCGTCACTGACGGCGGGTCCGAGTGTGTGTTGTTTCTGCACACACACACACATCATGAATTTTAGCATTAGAATATTAGTATATATAAAAATAATATCAGTGTTTTCAGTTCCGGATCCGCTGGACCCCGACAGGCCCCGACAGGCCCCGAGAACCGGGATTGTGTTAAAAACGGATCCAGATCAATTTAAGAGAAGGACGCCGAGTTCGGACAAAACATAAAGAATCATTAATAATTCATAATTATTATTATTATGACGTCCGTTTGGAGCAGTGACGTAACAACAAACTGTCAGATATTAAGCGACAGAAGGTCCATCAAAAAGACCCGGATCCTGATCCTGATCCGGACCGGGTGACACCGAAACACACACCACAAAGTGTCGGTCCGATTTTCGGGATAAGTGACGTCATAGCGCGTTTTTTAAGTGACCAATCATCAGATGTGAAGCAGCCACAAAAACTAAAATCAATAATTTATTAATAATTTAACAATAAGAAAAAACTTAAAGCTTTTTTTGGGGGGAAGTGAAGGAGATTCTCAGGTAGTTTCACTGAGCTAAATGTCCTTCAGATACAGGTGATTATTGGTTATTGATCATGATGATGTGTTCACGGATGTACTGCTGGAAGTGTCATGGTGCGTTCAGGTGCCTGCCGGGCTTCCTGACCTCAGTCCCACTGACGGGTCTGTGAGGGCCCGAAGCTGCAGCACGACCCACCGTGGAGGTTCCTCTCCCCAGCCGCAGCTCGGGGGCCGCCCCGGTGAGAGGAGCCGGGGGACGGATCATCCTCCTGCTGCTTCACACATCAGCTGTGTGTGTGTGTGTGTGTGCGCGTGTTTCCAAGAACCCCCCCCCTGAGCCCCCCCTCCCCTCAGAACCAGTTCTGCACAGGCGCAGACGCAGCTCGGTGCTGCAGCTGAAGGCACCGACCGAACGGACCGACACTTCCTCGCGGGCTCCCGCCGCCTGCAGACTCCCGCTCCGGTTCTCTCAAAGACACGTGCAGGTAGAACCGGAACATCCGCCGCTCACGAGCCCGAGACAGAGCCGCCGAGCACGGGATGGATTTCAGCAGCTGATCGGTGACCGCCGGAGGTAAAGTCCAGTCCGGCTGATCAGCTGATCACCGATTACTGATTATCTGATCATTGATGTTGTTTGTAAACAGCGCGTGCGGCGTCAGGACAGGAAGCGGTGTCCTTTACCTGGAGGCTTTTATTGTGACATGTGGAGGTGAAACTGTCTCCATCCTCTACACACACTGATGCATTTTATTATGTACTAATAAAAATATCAAAAAAGTTAAAGTTAAAAAAATTATATATGGATCAAATTCACATGTAATATCTATTTATTCACATTTTTATTCTAGCACAAATTTACAGCAACTTTTATTTAAACGTTTTTAAACACCTTCTTAATTTTGTTATTAAATTATTAAAATAACAGGCAGCTGCTACATTTTCATCTCTCTACAGTTTTATAAGGAACCTATTTTTAAATAAAAATACAAAGTATTTTAAATTTGAAAATATTATTTTTCGTATTCTCTTCCAAATTATCCCAGAGCCTGGGAGCAGTTGCTGAGTCCTAATATTTATATAATGAATAACAGGATTCTAAAGTTTCTGGAGACTTCGTGTTATTTGGTGAACAAAGTCATTTGTTGTTGGCTTAAATTTGCAGCCTAGATCTTGTTGATTTATTTGGACCTGAAGTTTTCTGTTTCAGGCTGTTTGCTCGGAGGTGAATTAAATGCTATGTAGTTGGAGACTTTGCAGATTGTTCTTGTTTACTGGTTTTATTTCCTTATTTATCCAGTAAGGTTGCTGGTTGTTTGCGTCACTATTGATGCAGACATAAAATGGCGGCAGATTGAAAGGTGCACCCTTTAGCTGTCTCACCACCTTCCTGCAGGCTCCTCAGAGCGTTCCCTTAATGTGACCAGCACAGTTAGATGGCAGCCACGTCACGTGATCTGCACCAACAACATGGAAAATGACGAAGATCTGGACGTTAAATTTGTAGTGAAAAACATGCACCAGGGCTGTTTCTCTAATCCATGTTTTTCCAGATGTGGAGGAACTTTACAAATTGCTGCACATGCAACACTTCTTCTTCTTCTATTAGTGCGCTGTAATGTTTTACAGGCAGGTTCATTTAAAGTAAACATCTGTAACGGTGCAAACATCAGACTCTCCAGGACTTGACTCATCTAAACAGAACCACGTCAACTCTGACACCGATGCCAACGCCTTGTTTGTATTTATTTACCTTCTGTAGCGTTGGCCGGCGTCAGGGCGGCTCAGTGAAAGGCCCAGGTTCAGTCCGTCAGGCTTTATCTTTATGAGCTTTCACACACGTCTTCTTCAGTTTACACTGTAGCCGACGGGCCACAGTCACGGCTGAGAGCGGCGCTCTGCGTTCAGGGGCGTCCTCCGTCCTGAGGAGCCCACCGAGGCTTCAGGAGCAGCAGGTTTTCCCCTGACAGGCCTCAGGTTGTTCCTCCACAGTGCTCCAGAGAGATCGACTGTTAAGATAATGGAAAGCACTATAAAAGTTTAGGAGAGTGATGAGATCTTACAGCCAACCTGAAAAACAGTAGCTGAAAGACAAATTAGAGTCAGAATATGAAACACGTCAGTTTGAGGAGCTGCAGGGGTTTTTAACTCAGGCAACAATGGATATTTTTAAATAGAATAAATCAGTTGAAGCTGAAATAGTTGAGTTAATCTGCGGCCAACAGCACCAGAGTCTGGAGGCAGAACAGCAGACGGAGACGCTGCTTTATGAAACGGTGTGTGGTGGAGGGGGGGGGGGGGGGACAGGACCAGCAACATAAGAAGATTTAATTTATCTTTTCTCTTTTGGCTTAGCTCATTTTTAAAAACCAAATCTAACTCGTTTGGAGCAGTTTTTGTTTTCAGTTCAATGATCTGGCGTCATTATTCATTTATTAAATCATACTGAGAAGTTCAATCAGTTCAATTCTTCATCAGTTGGTGATATTTTTTTTTTTTTTTAAGGAGAGAAATTTAATAGAACGTTTCCCTGATCAGTGCGATGTTTGCCCCATTGCATCATGGGATGAAACAAAGGTAATAGTTTATATTAGCGGCTCATTAGTGTGTTTAGATGCAGATATTTTAAATTGACATAATAAAATGAAACAAATAGGCCCAACTGAATTATCTTTAATCCCCTGAAAATACTGAGCCTAATTTATTTACGATTTATTTTATTTATTTCTAGATTTATATTATTTGTTTATACTGATCATGTATCTTAAATACGATCAGTGATTTTTTATATTTTAATAAGCAAAATTATTATTTTTTTGTCCGTATCACAGTTGAAGGAAGCAGGAGACACTTCAAACTTTGTCCTCAGTCGTTCACGTTAACGTCCAGTTAAAGTCTCACTGAAACTGGTGTGATCGTGACCTGCATCACGTGGGTTCATTGATTTTACACGTTTGAGCAATTTTGCGGCAGTTTAAGCATCTGGTGACGACAGTCTGAACCCAAAACATCTGACCTGCTACTCAAACATCTACCCAGCAGCCAAAGAGGAAAAGATAAATATTACAGATGGATATTTAGGTAAAGCTTTTACACCAACATGTACAGGACCTTTTATACACTACATTTAAATATGAGATATTTACATTGAAAACGCGTGAAATGATGAACTGATTCTAATTAGATTTGAATTATTTTGATGTTTGTGTCTGAAGCCTGTAGCTGAATCATTAGTGTATAAAATTAACCAAGTTTATTATTGACGGTAAATTTTAAAAGTATTTAAAATTATGTGGTGTCAGTTCATAGTAAAGAAAAATATTTATCTCTTCCAGGAAATTAGATCCATTTCAACACGTTTCTGAGATTGCAACAAACTTATTAGAATTATAATATTGTTTAATTTTCAGGAAAATTAAATTTCCTACAAAGCCTCACCAGCAGACAACACACAGCTCTTTATGGGCCTTAGTGTATATAGACTGTATGTCTGAGGCAGTGAACTCACCAACGCTGGCTGTCTGCAGGTTTGATATCACATAGTGTCCAGCTCTCGGCTCAGTGTCTCAGTGTCTCAGTGTCCTGTGTCTGCTGACACGTCTGACAGCTGAGTATTTGTGTAATCCTACAGAGATGCTGCAGGAGAAGGCTTCAGCTGTGACAGATGAATGTATGAGTCGGGTCCAGGCCGGCGTGGAGACAGATCTGCTTCCAGACCGGTCACAGATGGGCCTGCCCGCAGCTTCCGCCATTCCCAGCTCCAGTGAGCCTGACCAGGTACGAGCACACAGATAATTCGTCAGATCTTATTGTGAACTGGTTTTACTTGTGACTCCTAAGTGTTTTTCGATGTAGATGTTTTAAATGACTTCATGTTTTTATTGACACCTGAAATATTGTGGTTGGCGTTGAATCTGATGGCGTCGCCCGTTCTCCTCCACAGAACATCGAGAACATTAAGGTCGTCCTTCACGAGCGGGAGCTGTGGAAGAAGTTCCACGAAGCGGGAACAGAGATGATCATTACCAAAGCAGGCAGGTGAGTGAAACATCTGTCAGAGACACAACCGTCCAGATGTTAGAGATCACAAGACAGTGTTTCTGAAAAGCCATGTCCTACACACGTACACGTTTCCATGGAAACACATCCGACATCTTCCGCCCAATATAATAAATAATTATAATAATAAGCTGCGATGGGAGAATAAGACAGAGTTTCAGCTTTAAGCCGTAAAAAATTCCTTGAAAAACATGAACTAAACTAAAAGTTCAAGAAACAAAAGATTTGTTCGCCCATTCATGCTTTTTACAACTGTGCGTTTATTTTTTACCTCATGTTGAATTATCAACGAAAGTGTCAAAGGCAGGTCACGATGAAAGGCGCCGCCTCCTTCCTCATAAAACACAGACAGAAAAGGTTCATTTCTCTCCTTCAGAGAAGATTATTGGTAATCTGTCAAATTTCAACTCAGCAGTCTGAGAGCCACTTCCGAGGTCTACCAGAAAAGTCAGAACATGTTTCAGTGTTTCAGCAGTATCTGGTAATAACACAATACTATAGGACGTTCTATTATATTATTAACTATAATATTAATAATATAACACACTTTTACATGGTGCCAGTTTAGAAAAAAAGGGGGGAATAACATTTTATTAGCTTTATTGTGAGAGCTTTATAAAATACTTTTTTTTTTTTTTTTATTTAGTGACTATTTGAATATTTATACATCCTGATTACAGAAGATTACTGATATTTATATTTATTCACAACTTTTCAAAACTGGCATTAATATATGAAAATGTTTGTAACCAAATTCAGAATCACGTGTTGTAGTAAAACTATAAAGTAGTAAAGCCCCAATATTTGACTACCCGTCGTTTCTCCTCAGAGCCCTAAAACATTTGGACTGAGTTCAAAGTTGCTTTGTTTAACATTAATAATAAAGTTCATTGATGACAAATATTGATGTTGTCAGCTCAGATGAATTTCCACCAACATGAAACTTAGACATCTGTGGCATGCCATGTATCTAAAGTGTAAAGTTTACAGTGAAAAGATGAAACCACTTCATTTATTCCAAACGAGCAGCATCTCTGTGTGCAGACAGCTAATGGGAACATATAGCAGCTCTAACTTTCCAGGGGAGACACAACGTTCCTGCAGCGTAATTGAAAACACAAATGACTGCTGGGCTCGTTGGATTTAATGTGACCTGAGGATTAGATAGCGAGGCCTCTGGACATTAACCAGAGAATGAGTACACTCTCAAACCGACCTCAGCCTCTCATTCCTCATGGCATGGTTTTTTTTCCAGTAAAAAATGTAAAAGGTCACCACATTTTTTCTTTAATGCTGCATAACTGTGAGAGATGGGCTTTCCCTTGTCCGGCTGATAAAGTGGGCTCTCAATCCCTTAAAGCCCTTTGAAGGGCTGAGCAGTGGTGGAGCTGAGCAGCTGTGCTGGGAACCTGTCGGCCTTCACCTCCAGTCAGTCTGAAGGAGCCGCCGTCTCGGGTCACCGACACCGGCCTCCTCCTTCAGCTCCCAACACCAGCTCACTGTAACCATATCAAACCAGCCTGCATTATTCACATGTATTATAAATAGTGCATGTGGAGTCGCTCAGCTTGTTATCATGCCGGCAGGTATTTGGAAATGTTCATCTGTTACAGTAAAGAGCCAGCTGTGAGCAAAGTGTAACACCACTCTCTGTGTTCATGACCTTCTTCAGTCAAACCAGATTCACTGTCCAATAATGAGTGAAATATCACTGATCAGACGGAACAAATACACGAGAACAACAATAATAATAATGATCTAAACCAGCACTCTGAAATAATTATAAACAACTTTTTTTGTTAATTCTGTCACATCTGTTTAGTCTTGTGTTCAGAGATGAATAATCATCAACCAGAAGCCAAACTGTTTGAAATACCTGTTTATTTAACGTATACGAATTTTAAAGCTGGAGGATAAGGCTAAGAGAAAAGTCGTTAACACTTTAAAACTAGAGGAAAAATTCAGTGAGTTGTGAAGGTGAATTCTGCTTTATAAGATTTAAATATCTGATGTGCAGCAGCTGAGTACTGAGTGCTAACACTAGCACAACTAAGAGCCCACAGTGACAATGTTTACCAGAAGACAGCGCAGCAGTCTAAAGGTAGCTGAAAAATTCCACAAACGAAAAAAAAAAAAAAAGGTAAATAATAATTAATTTACAAATAACTTTTAGGCAGCATTTGTGCACGTCTTCCTAACTTTCAGACGGACATCAGTGGATCTCAAAGATCATGTGATCACCTGCTGATGACCTCATTCAGGTGGTTGGATGCAGTGCTACGTTAATGGTTGTTGGTGACCCCTGACCCCCTCAGTGACACATTTCCTTTGACCTGAGGTGATATAACGATACCTTTAAGATCGCATTTGTAGCCATGGCAACTGCAAACCTTCATGTCACCCAAAGTCACTGAGTCACTGATAGAATCAGCTGATTCTGAATATGTGACTTTTTTTAAAATAAAAACAAAAGACTGAAAATTTGAAAAAAAAAACAGAAGAGTCTGAATGTAGCTTAAAAAGGATTCAAAATCCCTTTTTGGATTTGTGTTTTTTATTTGTGAGATAATTTTGTGAGTTTGCAGTTCTTTGTTTTGTATTTGTGAAATTGTGTTGTTTTAAATGTAAAGATTACACATATTATTCTCATGTTTCCCTGATAATGAACTTTATATTATTTACAGCAGCCTAGTCAGACTAAGAGAGAAATAATGTTGGAGGATGTTCTGAAGTAAAAAGAGAAAGTCGTGGATCCTGTGCTGTAACACATGAGGGGCGGGGGGTCAGTGCAGAGGTGGCAGGGGAGGAGATACAGATACTGAAGCACCAGGCTGTCACCCAGGGGAGCCCACATTTCCCCGACACCCTGAGCAGAGACCAGGTCCGTCCTTTCCCCGGCAGCAGCACCTCTCTGAGCCTGCAGAACTTGTTATTGTGAGTGTCACTGTCCAGGCGTAATCCTCCCTCTTCAAAGCGCCCAGTGCTGCTCGCCCTCGCTGTCTCCCTCTGTATACAGCCCGTCAAGACGGCAGCAGACGCTTGATAAGAGGAATCCGGCGCCCACAATAGGCCGAGTCTGCTCGGTTGTAGTGCTTCATCATCCCCCCTCCGCCCCCCCCCCCCCCCCCGGCACGCCTTTTGATCTGACTGTGGTACTGGAGATTCCCAGAGAGGGAATGGATCACTGCAGGGCCTAAACATGTGGGAATGTTAAGAGAAACAGCTGGCACAGAAACACACACACACACCCCCTGACACTGATATCATACACACACTCTCCACCTTCCATTTCTCATGCTCCCCTACACCCCCCCCCCGTCTCTCCGACACAGGCCTTCATTAGATACAACACATATATTAGATCTTTCCTGTTCATCTATAGTGAATCTGATTTTTGACTCATCCAGCAGCTGAACTCACTTCTGTCTGTGATGGAAATCAAACTCATACTGTTCCCACTGTCTGTGTGGTTCATCTCAGACCGGATCCATGTGAACCAGGTCTTGAGACTATGCTGGTGTTCATCATCTGTCTGGCTCGGTGGCTGAAGGATGAAGCTCAGACTGACCGGCCTGTCCTCCGTTCTGAAAGCTGCGTTCAGTCCTCCCTCCTGATCAAGGCAGCAGAGAAACAGTCAACCTGTTAGCATTAGCATCATTCACTTCACTGCTGCCGGAGAGATGAAGTTCCCCAGTTACTTCATCCCTCCTTTGTTAAATCTGCTTTGGTTTTTGTTACTTGGACAGTTTAGTGCTTATTACACATTATATTTTTCAGCCACAGATGGAACACACTGTTCTGCTGGTAACGTCACAGGAACAGTATTACTGTAAGCACCCTGATGGCTCACCTGACCGAGGGTCAGCCCTAAATTCAGTTCAAATCCAGTGCACGGCCCCTAAACTAAAAAAATAGAACTAGGTAATCACTGTCTTCAAACACTAAACAGGTCTGCTGGATCACACTGACGACAAAAACCACCTGATCATACCGGGGAGCATCAGGGACTAGTCTGCTCAGAAAGCTGGACTCTCGTTGTTTCTCTGTCTTTTTTGTCTCACGTTACAGCAACACTGTTAAAGTTAGCGTCGCTACAGAGGCGGCAGTATAAAGCCTCTTTCCAGCTAACATCAGGTCTTTCTTGGCAATAACTCTGCAGCAGACACGGCAACTTTCCTGACAATCAGGTCAGCTCAGCTCCACCCTCACTCATCCTCAGCTCCACCTTCTCCCCCAAGTACAGTCTACTGGTTAAAAAAAACAAAGATGGCCCTCAGGGGTAGGATTGGTAGCAAATGGCTAATGTTAGTCGCTGTCAGCTAACTGAACTGAGCCTGCAGTAGAGCCAGATGTTCATCAGCTCCTGCTGTAACAGAGCTCAGACACCACAAACGGAGCCATTACCTGTTAAACTAAAACAAAGAGCTGCAGCCACGAAGCTTTAAAAACACACGTAGACACTTTTACAGGAGCAACGACTCGGGGAAAAGACTGTTTATCCATTTGGATGGTAGTTGTGTATCTTCAGTCTGAGCAGGAAAACAAACTAGGGGGTCAGTAAGCTTTTGTTGGTGAAGCAGGGCTCCTCAGCAGATAGTTACAGTCACATTAAACAGGAGCGGAGGCTCATGTGTTGACACAGGCCTCCATCTGCCCTGTCTCTACGGTGTGAGCAGAGCTGAGGTCTGTTTTGAATGTTCCTCTGGGATTAACCCATCTCTGTCAGTGAGGATGATACCGCCACTGATCTCTCCTAATGATTCGATTTGAAGCCTAAGAGAGAGATTTAAATTACCTGCCCTCAATCCCTCTGCCCTCCGTCGCTCTCATGTGAGGCAGCGTTGACAGTAACATGATCAGATGGTGTGAGCCTTTGAAGACGTTTGGAGATGAAGGGTTCTGATGCGACGCCACCGCTGCAGAGAGCATGCAGGGCTGACACAAGTGAGCTCCAATGTTTGAAGACGTTGCCACAAGCCGCAGCCACAGATAAACTGCAGGCCTTTTTGACCGTGGCCTCTTGAGCAGTGACAAGTCTAAACTGTTGTTCAGTCTCTGGTGCCATTAAAAACCACTTAGTGCTTTATAAGGCGGCGCAGAGCCCTTTGTGAAATATCCTTTAGTGCAGATGGGATGAAAAAGTCGGGGTCAATTTTACGGCCTCGGCTGCTATATTGGTATATTCTGTCTTTTAGTCTGGAGAGATTTAGAAGATGAAAGGTCGAGTCTGTCTCTGTGCTTTTTATGGGTTAGTATCACAGGTATGAAAGGATTTCAGTCCTCTCCCAGATTCCCGTCTGCAGGGAGACAAATTACTACCAGGCCAGAAAACTGAAGATTTTGACAGCAGGGACAACATGAAGAGCTTTGGCAGCTGGTTCCTGCTCTTTGCTCAGTGGGGTTCTCAGGTAGAGGCTATTTCAGGTTTCAGAGAAGCGTCTCACCCAACTCTACAGAATCTAGCTCAGCCCGGTCCCTTAAGAGCATCAGCGAGCTGATCGGATCTTCGTCTGCACCATCGGTGACGAAGCTGCACTGCTTCCATACACCACAGGTTTTAACACAGAATCCGGCCTTAAGGAGGAATTTGTGATAAGTGCGGAGGTCAGAGGTCAAAGGTCAGCTCCTCTCTAACAACTTCCCTGTACAACCCTAACATCCTAACAGGAGGATGTTTCCCAGCTACAAGGTCAAAGTGACCGGGATGAACCCCAAAACCAAGTACATCCTCCTGATCGACATCGTCCCGGCTGACGACCATCGCTACAAGTTCTGTGACAACAATTGGTAAGTTCATCAGCCATTACAGAGTCTGTCTGACGGTTTCCCAGAAGCTTTTTCATCCATTCCTAACTCTGACATTCAGTGTCTGAAGTCATAGAAGTTAAATCACAGGAAAACCACATAGCTTGAACCTGCATTCTGTCTATTGTATTGTAATGTATTATATTGAAGTCTATGGGAAAATGTCCCTCCTCCTCCCTGATTTATTAGCTCGGTGAATGTTTTCCTGATGAGTTTATGGTCTCAGTCTCTAGTTTCAAATCTTCAATATAACTTAATGTACACTGTGGCCCTGAAGTAGTTCAGTGTTTTCTGGTCTCCTGTCCATGAGACAGAGGGACGGGTCTCACATGCTGCTTCAGTTGTGTCTGTTCTGGGTAAATCATTCCCTCTGTGATCCAAAGACCCTCAGGATTTTATTCAGTCCGAAAAGACACAACAACACGACTGCTGTCGGCAAGTCTTTCCTGGAGGACACTGATGAGGGTTGGTGAACCTGAATGTGGAGGCGATGACCGAAGTCCATCGCCGTCAGTGCAACAGGAATCCTTCACCTTCAAATCAGAGCTGGATATAAAGCTGGGAGGTTTTCAGAGTGTGCAGCAGAGAGAGGTGTTTTACAGCCCTGGTCCTGTGGTGTGAGCTGCAGTTGGGCGGGTCTGGTGTTCCTCAGCAACACCTCGGAGAGGCGTAATTAGTAATGATGTTATAGCAGAGACCACACCTCCCAGTCTGAGGGGTTTAGTACTGAGAGTCGGGGTGCACTAATCCTGTAAAATGAGACTGATATAAAAACTGGGCCGGCTCTTTAAAGCAGCAACACAAACAGAAATCCACACGAGCTTGTTATTCCTCTGCCACGTGTTTCCTCTGTTTGCAGGATGGTGGCTGGGAAGGCGGAGCCCGCCATGCCAGGGAGACTGTACGTTCATCCGGACTCTCCGGCCACAGGAACTCACTGGATGAGGCAGCTCATCTCATTCCAGAAGCTCAAACTCACAAACAATCACCTGGACCCGTTTGGTCACGTGAGTAACACAACATGAGATACGACTTTATGGTCTGTTTGCACAGGAATTTTTGTATGATCACAAGCTCCACAATCCTCACAGTGCTAATTTACATATTTTAAACAACAGACACAGCATACAAACATGTAAACAACTTCGACACAACATACAACAACCTCTCAGAGGCTCTGCCCACTCAACTATAATTCTAAATTAAAACAAAAACTACTTAAAGAAAAATAATAGATGTGGATGAAGAGCAAAGTGCTGACTCACTGATTTCCTGCATTAACCAGGAGGAATCCCTCAAACGCTTCAGCTGATGTTGAATCTAAATACCAGAAAAACGTTGAAGCTGTTTTCCACAGAGGGGGCGGGGGTGTGGAGGGAGCTTTAGAGTTTGACTGTGGCAGCCCTCCCCAGGGGGAACTCTGGGAGAACTTGTCTGAAGCCATCCCATCAATGGGCGGGCTCATTAGGTTCATAACCTCTCAGATCAGTGGCGGGGCCTGCTGTCAGCTCAAGTTGGGAGTCTGGACTGTGATCAGGACTCGTAATGAGAGCAGAGCCCAGATGACGCCCAGACCAGGAGCTGAGCTCTTCAGAGGAGGGGAGGGGGGGGTAAAAGACTCTTTTACCCCTGGTCCTCACTTTTCTCTGCCCTGTAGGTTCAGGTAGTTCAGCACAGGAGCTCCTATTGGCTCCAGTGGGTGATGTCACAGCCAATCAGAGTCTCTGGATCAGTCTGTATGTTTATGAGTTTATTGTGTTGACAGAATAAAGGCAATCAGATATTTGGAGCTGATTTTTCATCATTAATGAGCAGAACTCCTGATCAGATAAAGATAGAAACTTCAGATCAGCTCCAGAACAACACAAACACATGAGAGGAACTTTCTCCATTTCTGTCTTATGGTTTTTCATATATCCAGTGTTATCTGGTGGTAACACTTATTCTCCTTTTGAGACACATCAGTCAAGGCAAACGATCTTGTCTGAATGTTTTCTTGATCCATGATAGCTGCATTCAGACAGTCACCCAGGAGTCTCCAGTATCACCGTCAGACAGCAGCCAGACAGCAGAGCACACAAAGGTCAACAGAGAGCCTCTGGTGAACCAGCCAATGGCTCATTTTTGTCTCCAGCCTGCCTCAGCAACAGCAGCACGTGAGCGTGGCGCCATTTGACCCGATCCTCGCCCCCTGCGCCCTCTTCAACCTCAGCCTCTCTTTGGGAGCCCCCTGGAGGAAGAGGCTCCTCAAGAGAGTGTCTGCCAGACAAGAAGGGAAGCCGAGGTGCAGGTTTTGACGTTTACCGGCCCTGACAGAGCTGGATTACTGATGACCTTGCCACACTGTTGCTAACGCTTCACTGGGCTCAGTGCCGGACTGCGGTGAGCGGGCATAATGTCGTGGGCTGACCTGGAGCCACCAAAACAACCCAAACACCGAGCACACTCAAAACATGCTACCTGCTATACTGACACATGCAGGTGCTGGAGATGAAAGAAGACAGTAATACTGGACTAATTTACGTTAATGAATTTAGGCTCAACGCGGGATTCAGCAGGACGTGGATGGTAACAGGCTCAGTACAAAAGTAGATAGTTCCCCTTATAAAACTGAATTATGACAGCAATGTTAAGAGAAACCTTAAACTTATATTTAAAAGTTATTACAATATTCATTATGATCAAATGGTGTTTACAATTACATGCCATGAGTTCAGCCTCAGAGCATTTGAGTTACATGCAGTCTATAGCACTTAAAGTTCTGCTACACAGATAGTGTGGCAAATTTCCTTTCCGAGACCCCGCCCGCTCTGTGGCACCGCCCAGGGAGGCGTCTCTGCAAACCGCCGATTCCAGGTAAAGATAGAAGCAGGTTGATT
This sequence comes from Remorina albescens, assembly GCA_034769265.1. NCBI lineage: Eukaryota > Metazoa > Chordata > Actinopteri > Carangiformes > Echeneidae > Remorina > Remorina albescens. Next base: position 496,698 of record CM068497.1, on the reverse strand, counting down.
TCAAAGAGATGAATTTTACTTTTACTAAGTTCTTCTCAAACTCAGTTGAAATACCATCAGAGCAGCATGCAGTCAACGTCCACCCGGTGTGGTGTGACAAACAGTATTTTTAGCTCTAGTCTGGGGAAGGAGTTATCTGGACAAAAGATGATGAAAATCAAGTTAAAGTAAAGACATTGGTTAAAGTCATACTTGTGCTTGTCTGCACCCTCAGACCTCCCACAGCTGTAACCAATAGAGGTAGGTAGCTGTAGCTGTGCCCGTTAATAATGGCTGCCTCATTAGCTAAACCAAAGGCAATGACTCAGATTAACTTCTGTCCACTGTTAGCTTTACTGGTAGCAGCTGTGTTTTCCACCGACGCCTCTGAGAAAAGTCTCACCGTTCAGGACTTTTTCCTCTTACCTCCTTGTTTTCCATGTGAAAAATCTATCATGACAGAGGGAGATTAAAAGTTCATGATGTGAATCCATATCATCAGGATAATTATTATATCCTCATCGGGGACTTGAACGTGCTGTCCAGGTCCAACGTAGGACCAAAGTTTGGTTCACCTCAGTCTGTCGTGAGCCTGAAGGACTGTTTGACTGATAAAGTTCAGTTTGCCCTAAAATCAGTTAGAATCATTCTGGTATGTGAAAAATAGTCTGAATGAAAAATTACAGGAAATATAATGTGTGAAAGATCTGACTCATTGTTGCTGTTTTTCTAAATGTTCCTTTATTCATCCAGGACGTGGATGTAGGATTGAAGAATGTGTGCTCTCTGTATTGCAATAAAATATTTGTCTCACCAATATGTCAGGTAACATTATTGTAGTTTGTTTTAGTGCGATTTTAAGATTTTAAAGAAGATTTCCTTGATTGTGACAATAATTAATTTTGGCTCAGGATAATCCTGACATTTTAATATGGGCCCATGCCTGCTGACATCTGTGGTTTAGAGTGGCTGTAAATCCAACTGACTACTTAATGAGGGAGGAACCACTTAGATGGACACTGAAGAAGCTCCATCTTCTTACTCCAGCACAGTAACTAACTACCCTGTGTTTATTTACCCCATGTTTATTGGCCCCTCTTCTCCTTCACAGATCATCCTGAACTCTATGCACAAGTACCAGCCCAGACTTCATATCGTCAAAGCTGACGAGAACAACGCCTTTGGGTCCAAGAACACAGCCTACTGTACTCATGTGTTTCATGAGACGGCCTTCATCTCTGTCACCTCTTATCAAAACCACAAGGTGGGCTCAGACAGAAACCTTAATGTCCGCCCAAAGCTAAATGTGATGTCTGTCTAGGTGTTTGTCATTATGTCCACATAGTTAACGTGCCCTTCTCCAGAGGAACTCTGGAGTTTTCAATATAAAACATCCACCAACATTTCTGAAAGCCTCAGATTTAGGAGGGTTAGGAGGAAGTACAGAGGAAGAGATGACCTTAAAACTAAAACAGTATAAGAAAAGACGAGTTTAAGCCGTCAGTTACAAATAGTGATACAGACATGGCGTTCATGTCCCTCCACCAAAGCAGACACCCAAAGGTTGAGATCTACCTGTGTTTCTTTAATAGTGTGACTGGTCTTGGTTTTGTACCAAATGAGCACGGCTGCTTTGCTGAAATGTCATTTCCCCAGATCACTCAGCTGAAAATAGAGAACAATCCATTTGCCAAAGGGTTCCGAGGGAGTGAAGAAGGAGATCTGCGTGTTTCAAGACTTCAGGGGTATGTTGACAAGAAACAGGAACTAGGGAGCTAAAACGGATCCTGTAGAACCATCAGGAAACTGACCTGCTGTAGATTCTGGAGTTCTTGTGTCATGATAAGAGTTTTCCTGGTCTGTAGACAACAAAAACGGACCCTTTCCTTTCTGTTGGTTCTGCAGGAAAGATTATCCAGTGATTTCAAAGAACATGGTTCGCCAGAGGCTGCTGTCCTCACACACTCACCTCACAGGGAAGCTCGGAGCAGGAGTCCTAACAGGGCACCCTCAAGTCCTGTCCTCTTACCAGTACGAGACCGGGGTTCCTTTGTCCAACTCAGACCCCCAAGATCCCATCACAAACCACTTCTCTCAGGGCAGAGACCCCAGCCTTCTGTACCACTGCTTCAAACACAGAGGTGCGTCCTCAGCCTTGGTTCACTTGTCAAATAAGATTTCATCTGTTTAAAACCAGAAGTTAACTGTGTTCCTTTTCAGATAATGCCCGACACCTGGAGCTTGGTTGTAAGCGGCCATATCTGGAGACATCATCTGCAGGATCTGAGGAGCATTACTTCCGTTCAGCTCCCTCTTATGAATCGTCCTTACTGTCTCATCCATACTGCACTGAGGCCATCACCTCTAGAGAGGCTTGTATGTACGGTGGTATGGAAACAGAGTCCGGATCTGGGGCCGGAGATCCGGATGACCTGACCAACTCTCCTTCCATAAATTGCAACATGTGGGCAACGATGCAGCCGTACCCACGCTACAGCGTGGAGGGCGTCCCATACCAGCCCTTCACGGCCCACTTCACCAACGCTGCCGGAGTTACACCTGTGGTGCCCCACCCCACATCATCCATGGTGTCAAGGTCACAGGCCGACTTGGGCGTCTACAACTCTGCTTCCGTCCAACGTGGTCTTCCCGTCATCGCTCCGTCCTCCTCCTCTTCATCGTGTTCTCCAGCTGTCCCAGGATCCAGAGAAAGGTCAAGCCATCCGTCTCTGTACCACAAGAAGGCGGGGTCACCGCTCCGGCCCCACAGAGATTTCTCAGCTTACCCCACACAAGGCACTCTATCCCTTCGGGATCCGTCGTACCAGTACCAAGTCGGTCTGAGCAGTGCAGGGACACACTGGACTGACAGCTAATGTGGACCTCTGCAGAAACCAGTCCAGTCCAATCTACAAGTCTGAAATTAATCAAGGTTTCTACTCCACTGCAAGCTGCTGATGGTACAGTAAAGAACTGGTTCTGATCGAGGCCAAGCTGCACTCCAAAGCCATAAACTGTATGTACTGTAAGCCTGGGATCTGACACAAAAGCTGGTTTTGTGGTTTGAGCATCACCTGAAGTGTCAGAGCATAAACCTTTTAACAGGACCTTTCCCAACAGTCCTGACTCACTGACCTGCAGCAACAACAGGACAGGAAAAAAATATTATAATAATAATAGTAAAAAAAACAAGCAGATGACGCTGATGGTTCTCTACAAGGCCACACATTAGCCTTCCAGGATGACGGGCGGTTGAAGATATTATCTCTTCATGAAACTAGTTCAAACCAGGTTTGGACTATTCTATACTTTTCTTGTCAACAAACAGAATAAGACCAGAACCACAATGTCCCTCCTCCTCCCTTATATTGAAGTCTATAGGAAAATGTCCCTCCTCCTCCCTTATATTGAAGTCTATAGGAAAATGTCCCTCCTCCTCCCTTATATTGAAGTCTATGGGAAAATGTCCCTCCTCCTCCCTTATATTGAAGTCTATGGGAAAATGTCCCTCCTCCTCTCTTATATTGAAGACTATAGGAAAATGTCCCTCCTCCTCCTCAGTAAACGTTTCCCTGATGAGTTTATGGTCTCAGTCTCTAGTTTACAGTCTTCAACACAACATGATGTTAAACCTGGATATGATATGATGGTCTCATTTAGAGGGAAGTAGATCAGAAAGGTTGGGGAATGGCTACTGACTGACTGACAGACTGTATCACCAATCAGGATAGAGTACAGAGCAGAGCAGATTCTCCCCTAACTGCCAAAAATATAAATAAACAAATAAATAAATAAGATGGCCGAGTGACAAATGAAAACTGGAGGTTTGAAACAGCTGCTCACAGAGAATGCACACAGCCTGTACCAGCTGTCCAAACTTCTAGAAAAACCTGATTAATCAATCAAAGCAATCAGTGTGTTATTCACTCACATGGTAACACATTAGACACAGTGCAAGTAGGATTGATTTGCATTCACTGGCAGAGCCCTCACTGATCATTCCATTGTTGGTTTGGGTCTTTTTATTCTATTTGTTGACAAGAAGAAAAAGATTCCCGGTCTTGAAACGTGTTCAACTGTGACAAGACAGACAGCCAATATCGCTTTTTCTAATAATTCATTCGTGCCAAAATAAGATTTGTTACTCCATGCTGTTTATGGTAAAAGAACATTGAGTTCATTGCATGTTATGAAAACATAATGAAGAGAGATTTAAGTTAATTTCACACACTAAGATGTATGTGTGATCTGCGTGCAGCAGTTGTTTTCATGTAGAGTCAAATCAAGTGAAAGAAGCAGCACACGTCAGCGTACTGGTCTCGTCCTTCGTTAGTTGCATGTTACTAGCAGCCATGATGTGGGTGAAAGACTGAGCCATCCTGCTGTGGTTGGTTGTCAGAGCTTGGCTCCAAACTCACAACTCCAAACAATATTCTAGTTAAAAAGGACAGAAAACAACTCTCAGGCAGAACCAGATGGGAGCTTAAAGAACCGCTGTTAAGTCATGGTGAGTAGCGGAAAAGAGAGCTGCACACAAATCCCAGTCCCAAATGACTTAGTTGGAAAAAATTCTGGAGACTGCAAATACAAAACAGCCTAAGCAGGCAGGGAAGCTGAGAGCAGAGTCTCACAGTGGCTTTACATTCAGTTTGAACTTGTTTGCATTAACAGGGGGAGATTATTTGTCAGTTACGTTGATGATCCCCTGCGTATTTTTGCATTTGTTCCTTTATCTCGTGTTATTAAATTCAATATAACATTTTTGAACATACCAACATTTTCGCACACCTGATAAACATTTTCATGTCTCTTATTGTTTGCTGTATTTAATCCAAGACCATTGTACCACTGAGATACATGACAATCACTTTACATTTAAAGAAACTACCATTTTTGATACCTGGGGTTTTGCATATTACAGTATTTTCATATTAAAACCAGTCTTTGGCAGTTTCATTGCTGTTACATCATTGCAGCTCAGACTGTGCTGTGTTTTCAGCACAGCATCTCCGAGACCGCCGTTCATTCTGAATGATCCTGCAGCTCAGTATTTACCCTTAATGCCAATAATAAGTGTCACGGCAGAAGGAGGGATTAGACTTGTACTCCGTAACAGCCAACCAATTATTGTTCCCTTTCCCTAAACCTTTTAATTTAGTGTCATATAAAATATAATCAGGGTGTTTTAAGTCTCAAAGGAAAGCAATGAAATGAAGGTCAGATTCAGCAGTACAGAAAACTGTGTAAAACTGCAAAAACAAATGAAAGATTATTAATCAAAAACATCATATATGACAAGAAGTATTCAAATATTTGATATTATTAACACTCAAAGTCAGGAACCCTGTCTGAGCCATAGGTAGGTGCTGTAAGAGCAGATGTTATAGAAATCGACCATTTGAAAAACACTGGTAGTGAATCCAGGTCATGGTTTTGCAGAATAATCCAGTTTGAACACTCACAACTTCTGTTTTCAAATCAAGCACGACCAGAATGGAACCAGACTGATCTTTGGACGCCAAGATGGCAAAAGTGGAGCATCTCAGTCAGCTGACATCACAAAGGCTTAACGACTCAACTGGAAGCTGCTGACACACTATGACTCCGAAAACACAATCAAGAAGCTTAACCCTGTAAAGCCTGACCAGAGAAATAATGGACAGAAAATTCAATTTCTTTTCAATCTGATGTCTTTATTTGGCCCTTTAACAAAATGTTAAAAAAAAAAAAAAGCATATTTGCCTTTTTGTTTATATCATATTTGTTACATCGGGCATTACACCCAATTCAGGCAATAACAAAAACTTTTCTCCTTGGTCATCTATAACATCTGTATCTTTATATCTGCATCTTTATTTTTTCCAAACAGCTGCCTTTTTCAATCTCTTTTTCTTTTATTTTGCCAAGGGGATGGTCTCATAAATGTATGTATCAAATATGATACGCATGGCGTTATAGGGTTAAGTAACGAGATCAACTTCATACTGTACACAAAGATGAGGCAAAATAACCACAACGATCAAAAGTGCAATCAATAAGAAAATACTACGACCTGCTCAGCCCATCGCCAACGCAGGTGGTGAAATAAGTAAGGAATATCCAGGATCCCTGATCACATGAATAATTTATTATTAATAATAACTTTATTTGAATAGCACTTTTCAATATAAATAACAAAGTGCTTTACAGCATAAAACATCAGCACGCAGTCGGTATCAACAAGAAATATATACAATTCAAACATTACATCATAAAAGCCTTCCTGTAAAAGTCTGTCTTGAGGAGCAATGTAAAACGAGGAACAGACTCTGCAAGTCATTGAGAAAAAGTTTTAAGTTTGTGGTTCTTAAACGTGACATGTTTATTCACAGTATGGGTTTTACTGATGAACAACAAACTGGACCAACCTCAACCCACCAATTACACTGTGTAATAACCTGCAGGTTTAACTCTGACATGAAAATAAACAAAAAGGTGTCAAACTAAAAGTTCAGTTTTTAAGATGAACTGATACATTAAACACTAGAAGAACTCAGGACGCCCTACTGTCAGCCCTCTTTGACATGACCTGTTGGTTTGTGAGCTGCTGCTTTGAAGCCTCCAGTTTGTAGTTTGTTGTTATAATTGCTTACTAAACTAATAAATCAAGTGAGAAGTAGAGCAGTTTCCCCATCGACTTCAACACAATCTGAATCCAGTGCAGTCGCCCCCTGAGGGTCAACAGATGCAGGTTAAAGGCTCTTCAGGACTGGCTTCACTTGACAAGACAGACTACACGCGATTAAGACCTAAACATAGAAAGTCCTGGAAACATTAACAACCCCACTGCTGTTCCTCAGCGACGCTCTGAAGGTCTCAGATCCGTGAATTCTCACAGTGGCAACTTCTTTATTGCTGATCTGGTGATTTATGAATTCTACAGAAAACTTGGTTCTGTCCAATTAAATCAAGAAGCAGCAGTTAACAGCAGAGAGTCCACTTGAGAAGGAGGTCAGATCAGTGAACGTTTCGATTCAAAGTCAAGGTAAAGCAGATTTGTTAAGAGGAATGTGGCGACGAGCACCTCAGCACTCGGAGCGCCGCTCTCACACAGAGCTCTTATTAGATCATGAGTTATGCTGATGGCTCGGCCCTGGTTCATGTCAGCAGCTCTTTCTCTATCTCTGTCTCAGCTGTTGATGTGGTCGAGGGGCAGCTCTTCACGGAGAGCTACCATTCAAATCAACAAATCATCAGGCAGCTATCTTGAAACGCTGAGCTCTAACTAGCCCTATAGTCGTGATGAGACATTCATCTCAGCGACGTTTTGCTCTGACCTGATTTGCTGAAAGGCCCAAAGCAGCAACAAATCTCCACTACAAATCATCAACACTCATCCTTTTCTGAGTATTTTTAAATAACCGCTGAGCAGTTTTTGATGTTCACTGCAGCTCTTCCAGGCAGTCACATGACATGAAAACCAATCATCAAGACTCTTGAAACTTGTCCAGGTTGTGTAATCCATCACAGTAAACACTGACTCTGCTTTTGCTTTTGTTAGATTTACTGTTACATTTCAAGATAATGCCTGGAAGAGCAGGCAAAAGTCATCATGCAAGTTCTGCAAACTGGTTAGCCGAAACAGTCTAATACAGTAAATAGGATCCAACATGCAAAGAGTATCAGCATGGAAACCCTGTCTGCAGGAAATCATGTTCATCTACTGCTGAGACAGCGAGGGGAAATATAACTTCTGCCTGGATTACCTTCACTCACATTTTTCCTGCGTACACTCTTGTGTTGCACATAAGTCACAGAGAGATGGTGGATGGTGCATGTACAGAGCACAGGAATGTCAGACCCGAGAGCAGGAATCAAACTTGAGTTCAGCATGAGAGTCAGAGGAGGCAACAAAACTGCTCCGGTGGAGGAGCGACTGTGGCTGTGGTTACTTCCTGTCTCATGCTGTCTCATGTCTCAAATGATATAAAACAAACATTCATTTAGGCGGAATTATATCTCTGATAATAAGTTTGCTGTTTGTGGCACGTAAACAAATTCTAGACTGTGGATCATCAAAATAAAATGTTCTATTCAAGAATAAAACAACTAGTAACATGTCTGTTTAACAAAAGTATAATAGAATTATTTTTATTTTTAAAGTCAGACGGAAAGTATTTCACCAAAACACAAGACCATCTCTAAACCTGGACCTGGACTCTGGGTCTGTGAAGTGAAGTCAGTTCTGAAGAGCCTTTAAACTCTTCTCCACTGGTTATATAAAGAAGTCATACGGTATTGAAGTCAATAGGAAAATGTCCCTACATCTCCCTTGATTTATTAGTTCAGTAAATGTTTTTGTTGCATTTTAACAATAAAATTAGTGCTGGGCGGTATACCGGCTCATACCGAAAACCGGTTTTTATATTTGTTATGATATGAATTTTTCATATACCAGCAACACCGGTTTAAATAGCCTAAACATGTCCGGAAAGCAGCACGTTGGTAAATTGTTTCACAGGGGATCCTTTTCATTGCTGCTCCGCTAAACACACATTGAACAGACCGGAAATAATAGTGGAGCTGCTGAGCGTGGTGGACATGGATATAAAGAGTAGACGCCGCATTGACGAGCCGTTGGGCCGCCATCTTGGACCGATCATCCCCTACACTCTGTAATTTGTTTGGCAGGCGCAATGAACTGTCACGCATTTAATCAATCATAACTCGCTGAATACTAAACTGATTTTCACGTGTTTTGTTTTGGGTTTTTTTTTTGCTACAAACATCACATGTAGTTATGAAATTAAAATGTGCACCTTCCACACCATCAGGTAAAACCGACAAAGCTTAAGGACAGACGAGCGGACAGCACTTTGTGGGGCCATGCAAACCAGTAGGCTATTAATACTTGTGCACAATGCACAATAGTCATGACCATGGATTGGAATAGGCTATTCTTAGCCAATATGCAGTAAATCTTCTCTCAATCAGTGGAAAATGTGGTCAACACGTCAAATACCGTGAAACCGGAGTAATTCTGAAAAACACTGTAATATAGAATTTTGGTCATACCGCCCAGCTCTAAATAAAATCATCAACTCATCTGTGTCACAGATGAGGAAAAAGGACCAGAGGCAGTGCTGGGTTTGCCTGCTATGCACTCACTCTGTAAACAATGGAAAACTTTTAGTTTTTATTGTTATTATTATTGTATTATTTCATGTTCTGTACTAACACTTTAAATAAAAATCTACACAGTGCCATTAAACCAGAAACAACACAGCTACGCTCACAGATAACAGATAGCAGGTGTTGTAAACTAAACCTGCTAAAACCCACTAATTTTGGTGTAAAAGGAGAATTCTGTCGTTGCCTTCCACCGTCTGTCAGCTGACACCAAACAAACTCACGCTGCTCTCTATTCTAGACAGTTGCTGGTTAATGCTGTACAGGATCTAATGTGAGTTCAATTAACCTCAATTAGAGTGATAATTAAAATTTAAACAGTAAAGCTAGCCAAGGTATATTTATCATAAGTGTCTCTGGCATATCATAAATATACAAACTATGAAAACAAAATTCATACACCAAAATTATGTTAACCTTTAACTTGCAGCTTTTAACATGGAAATCTGAGCAAATATGGAAAACCATATCAACGCAGTTTGATACGACCAGAAAGTCACTCCTTGACATGAGGATTAAAACAAGCTTTTTATCATTTTTGGATGACATTAAAAGCAAAGCAACAAGTTTACACCACAGATCCTTAACTTCAGTTTAATAGTCCAGTTTTTTTTTCTCAAAGCATTAATAGTACTTTAAAGGGCAGAACAGGCGTATTGAAATTTATGTTATCTAACTTTCCACATAAAACTCCAGCCAGTCTCATTAGAAAGAAGCCAACTTTAAGCCCCTTATGGAGCACAAGTTAACCAAGTGTCTCCAGTGAGGGAACTCATGGGCTTGTGGTCCATCTGGAAGTCATTGAGGGGAGATCTGGCCATTCCTCCCTCCCCTGCATCGCACTGCCCTTCCTTACTGTCGTCCCATAATCCCATCTAACAGCCGCCCGGGCTCGGCTGGCCCATTCCGACACACTAAGGGGCTTAACTCGGCCATCTTGTAAAAAAAGGAAAGGCCTGCTTTTTCGGCAAGCTGCTCCAAAAAGACACTTTAAATATCTGAGGGGGATTTAATATCAAGTCCATTAGGGCTTTTCTCGAGCCCTGTAAATACTCAATTAGTGGCCAATTCTGATTTGATCCACATGCACAGAGCTCTGCCATGGGAAGGACAAGGAGAGCACAAGTTTTACCGCCACGGGGTGACACTGTGAATTGGTAAAGGACAATTAAAAAGCTAAGGTGTCCCAAGAAGTTTTACTTTTACTCCTCTGTGAAAGTGGTTAATTGTGAACAGGAGCTTGGACACTCACAGATGGATTACCAACAGAGGCCGCGGCTCCAAAGGGTGAGATGGTTGAGGACCGGGCCAGAAGGACGTGCTCTGGGTTCAAAGCTCTGGTGCTGGGAGACTAAACTGTGTTTGTGTCCCCTGATCAAACATACAGCTGGTTGGCAACAGAATAAACCAGAGCTAAATCTATTGTATAAAACAGGATTCCTGCTTTTCAAAGTGGCTTTGGATAAAAGCATCTGTAAAAACTAATAATCATTAAAATAAATTCCTGGATAAGACATTTAGACAAAGGAGATGGGACAGTTCATTTACTTTTTATTCTGTAAAAAAAAAAAAAAAAAACATTTCACATCAGAGAAACTCAGCAGTAGAGACACAAACATCCAGCACAAAGTGTCATCTCTGGACTTTAATGTTTAAAACTCCAACTTCTCCCACAATCCAAACCAAACTAGGCAGAAGATACTGTACATTGCTGTGGAGAAACGCAAAACAAAGGCCACACTCTGCCTCGGCCAAACTGGGTCATAAATTAACAGCAGCTTCAGACAAAGAGAGAGAGAGAGGAAAAAAAAAAAAAAACATTCTCCAAAGCTTCATAAATCGTTTGTGAAATCAGAAAGACAAAAAGCTCATCCTCACTTGTTCTTGAGTTTCACTCTGTTACCTGCCAATATCATTGAAACATGACTGAGAGCGGCTACAGCAACATCTTTATACATCTGAAGAGGTTAATGTAAAAAATACAGACGCTTATTTTTATATACGCAAGAGTGCTGTGTATTTCAATAAAAAGATAAAATATTAGTGTCTAAGTGTGGCAGATGTTAAAGGTCCATACAGTCTAAAGGTAAACCTCCATGTGGTCTTTGATAATCAGGTCTAGACGGTCAAAGTATCAAAAGGTCTCGGTCCGTACAAAAATGCTCCCAGCTTTCAGAATGTTGCAGAATTTCTCTCTGGGGATTAACAAAGTTTTTCTGACTCTGTATTCAGAAACTGAGCCTTAAAACCAGCATCAGGACTTCTGGAACTTTGTGATGTCATAACAAAAGCAGTCACTGCCCACATCCCTGGCCCCTTGGCCCCCCCTGTAGAATTTAGTTTGAGTGTTTACCTGAAATCTGTTCTATATTTATTGCAGCAGAAGTGAAGTGATAGAGGTGATTAACATGAAGATGAATATAAATGACAGAGCAGATTGAGCCTCTGATAAATCATAATAATTATAGTGCTTCACTGCTCGTGCTTTAGATGTAACAGCACCTTTGACCCTGACCTACTTGTGGAGTAATTCATTCAAACTACTGAGCAGTGGACCGGAGACTTCCTGTTTCATCACCAGTGAAAGCAGCGTCATGTCATGTCCTCTGATGCCCCAGCTTCCTTAGATACAGTGTGTGAAATCTCTGTACTAACTAAATGTTCTTCTCATTTATTCCCGCAATGTTCCAGCTCTTCAGTGCAAACATTGGTTTGAAATATTCAAGTTTACTGTGGCTGCTCCTTTAAAATGGAGAAGAAACTTCAGGAACACCTTAAATATTTAAGGTGTTTTAAGAGTTTTGGAAACTGGGAGCTTCATCAGATGGCTTTGAACACTGTTTGGCTGCACAGTATGAAAATTGGACGCTTGGAAGCAGCAGCTCACAAACAGGTGACGTCAGGGAGGGAGGACTGTTGCACTCCACTGTAAAGATTTTGTAACTGGTATTAGTATGTTGACTGGTTTAGAGGCATCGATACCTAAAGTATCTCTGTCACCAGTTGACCAGTCATTAAGTTGACAGAACAGTCTCCTGACCTCTCTACCATCTGCCTGGGCTTCTTCTTCAGTTGTTCTTGAGGAAACATTGTTGACAGATGTTATTTGCTGTCATTTCAGCCTGTTTCAGACAATGAGCTTCTTCTTGTTGGTTATGTAAAAAAATGGTAGAACAGTTCTAACAACAGTGTTCAGCCTCATAACTGACACACACAATAATCCTCCCTCCCATACATGTGTATCTAATACAAGTTGCACAATGTCTCTAAACTAGATGCACAATGAAAATGATTCCTTTTGGCCTCTGACTTGTATTTGCTGTTACCTGCATTATTTTTCCTTTTAACAAAATACCAGACAGGTTGATTCAAAAGACCGAAAGACTGAAGCACAATTCATTGAAATATAATCCAAATCACATTATGGGCAAGTGTAAATGTCAGGAGCTGCAAATTTTGTAATAAAGGTAAAATGTGTGAATTAATAGCGCCACAAGTGTTGTGGTGCTACAGAGACCTATAAATCATATTATCCTCCAGAGCTAATGGAACATGCATGTACATGCACTTACTTTTTTTTTCCCCAGCAAAGATTTACTTAAAAGAAACCAAGTGAAATCTGATTATCTGCCAACAAAAATTATTGAAAATAAATAATTTGTTATATAGAAGCCATTAATACTGAATGTTTTTCAATTCATTCAACTGTTAAACTCAAACTCATAACTTCCAGGGTACGGTGAAGAATTTAGTTCCATTACGAGGAGCAGGAGAGACACATGTAAAACCTGTGATGGATGATTGGCAGCGTTTGTTGGTTGACCTGACTGAATATGGGAATTAAATTAGGACTCTGCTTCCTTTTGGTAATTTTTTGGCTGAAACAACCAAGTGAAGTGAGGACAAGCTGACAGCCAATGATGAAGAACTCAAAAAGAAAAAAACACTTCCATTTGTGATAAAGGCAGAGAATTTGCCACAAGTAAAATGTTTCTCAATAACTCACTGGCCTCGTCATCAGTTGAGCCAGCTCTGAGACACACCCTCTGGATCCTTAATTATTTCCTTTAACCCGCTCAGCCCTCTTTCACCTCTGGTTGGAGACTATTTGATGTCTGGCTTTCTAGGCAACTGCTGAGGAGACAAAGACCTAAACCCCTCCACCCCCACCCGACCAGATTCATCGCGGCTTAGTGGGTTTATTCAAAGTGCATGCCTCTGGTTCACAAACTGGGCTCAAACTCTTGAGCATGTAAAGGTTTTTATTTTGCTCTTCAGAATCAAGTTGATACAGTTACAGTAGGAGTCATTTGCTTCTTTAACCTGCTGCTGGCCACCAGCTGATGAACAGAGACTCACGCTCTGCAGAAGAAGAAGAATGACATCAGTGTACACGCTGCGCAAACAGGCTGTGGAGACGTGGAATAACCAGCTATTGGTCCACGATGAGACAATGAAGCTTGGCAGCAGCAGGATTTCCTGTTGGAGCACCGACGCCCTCTACTGGCTGAAATGTGTGGCATCAATCCTCTCATATATCAGAGGAGGAGCATCTGCATCTGCCTTACTGGCTCATTTCTCACAGTAGAAGAGATTATTTACTAAACAGGCTGTTTGAGCATGAAAACATCATTTACACAAAACAGGCCCTGCTGTTAAATGAGCAGCGTTACCTTAAAGACATTACTAAATGCAGTCATGTGATAGACATGATCTGAAAAAGAGCAGTCATTTCCCTCAGACTCATCAGTTTACCCACAAACCTTTAATTTATTCTCTTACTTCATTTTATCTTCTCACACAAACCAGCTGTATTGGGCTACATATATTTTTGGTTTGTTAGTGATTTATAAATGCTTTTGTCTGACTGAAGTTTAAAATATCAATTGTACTTTGCAGATACAAGATTCTATTTCTTCACTTTTTCTCCTGATGGCTGTGTGAAATGCTGGTAAATATTTAATTGAATATTGTCTTAATATTCTCATGAACATTGTGCTTGCAAAATAAATTCTTCTCACCAACAAATTTGAAACAGTCATGTTGATCATAATGGTGGAAAATCTCATGTTTCACATTCATCTCTGTATTTTGATTAAAGAAAAGAAGCTGTCACAGCTTTGTTCAAAAGAAGAGACAGTTTGGAACCAGTCCAAGTAAAGGTGGGTTTCACAGAGCAGGGTGGTCACATATATCCCCCCTAAGATGTTTGTCCTCCACTAAGTCTGTAATCACTGGCTCCTTCGAGCTACATCTTTAGCTGTCGGCCTGGTCCGGATCAAGTATTTAGTTTGATAAGTACGGTTTACCAGGGATCACATGCTGCTGACGGGCAGGTTAGCCAAGGGAAGAACAATCCTCCTGAAGGTGATTAAGTACCTAAAGAAAGGCTGGGTGAGAGGCATAACACAGCTAAGTTCATCATTTTGCACGCTCACAGGTAGAGCTCATAATTGGATCGAACAAAACACAATCTTGCACCTCATCAACTCCTTCAATCCTACGCAGAACTTCACCTTCACACGAGTCAGATCCTTGATCTAGTTTGAGGATTAGATCTGCTGATTCTGCCTCGTCTTCATATTCGTGGTACTAATTTCCCAGGTCACTAGCTCATGGTCTTTACTTCCTGCCACTGTATCCTTGGAGTCTTTAATGCCCCCTTTACAGATTCTTCTGGACTCTCTTATCCACTTCAAGAAAAGACAAGCTCTAACAGTCACAGAGTGACAGTCATCACATGATCCCCTCAGAAACTCCTTGCTGAAATATCAATTTACTGTCAAGACCGAATGATTTTTAGAAACTGGGACTCAACCCTGCTGCCCTGAGCTGATCTCTGAACACTCGAAGCACTTCGTTACCAAGATAGACTGTCAATGACCCTTCTAACAATAAAATCTGAAGCTAATTAACAACATTATATAATATATATTGTATAATATGTAGTTTTGTTGTTGCTGTTTTAATTTTAGTGCTTTGCAAATAGATTTTTGAGATAAAGGGGCAGATTAAATAAGATTATTCTTCTTTCTGCTCCCTTTCATTCAGATTTGGGAATGTTTATATTTTTTGTTTTTTTTTCTTTCTCAATGAATGAAATAAAATACATACATAAATAAATAAATATAATGTAACTGAACTGGGGTCTGATTTCAGATGGAAATATATCCCTTTTGAATGCTTAAGGCACACAAGTAAAGGCACAATCGACACTTTCTATTAATTTGTCTAAAGATATACAGAGCTGGATGCACAAAAATTCCCTTCAATTAAACGAGAGCAGGACATGATTGTCACATGTATACACATATTTAAATCTAGGAATCATTTTGTTTCGTGTATATAACCTAACCAACCAGTCTTTAATGAACAAGTCAACAGACAGTATACATGTTTAGATAAGTGTGCTCCAGATCCAACAGAGATCCAAAAGTAGAAACATTCAAACTGTCAAGAGACGAACAAACCGCAGTGACAGGTTGGTATAAATTGGCAAAACCGCAAACCACTTTGCCTCCTCTTCCTCAAGGAGCCATTTTAGAAATAAAATTAAAAATGTCTAATAATAAATAATTCAATTTCTACTAAATAAATGAATAAATAAAAATATGTTCTTTCTCCAATATGGCGACATTGAACAGCTCACAAGTATATGTCGTCATGAGACGTTTGTCTGACGTCAAGGTTTTCGGTTACCTAGCTGCACAAATCAAAATGAATGACCGGATTATAACGAGAAAACACCTGTAATTCCTCCAGGATTGACCTGGAAAACGTGATGATATCAACACTGTAGTGACAGAAATAAAACTTAGATAAAACTTAAAACCAAACCCTGATAACATTACCTGAATCACAAAGAGTTCAATGATCCATTATCAACAACCAGCGAACACAACCGTTTGAATCTGGACTGCCTTACCTGAGCTCTCCGGCCATCTTCCCTCATCATTCCCGACTCGTCTTGTCCTGGAATATTGTCCACTTTTAGTTTTCTCCTCCAGCGTAGGGAAACATCCTCCAGACAAAAACGTCTCAACGCGGGCGGACTGAACGAACGACGACCCGTTAGCATTAGCATCGTCACCGACTAGGTGCTAATGCTGATAAATAACAGCTAAGAAATAACAAAAAATACCTGAATGAATAACTAACGACTATCAACAAACGAACTCACAGCTAATCGCTAACAAACTTTCAACAAGCAACAAACAACAAATTACTAAAAAGTAACAAACAGCTAACAGCAGCTAATGGCCGCCATTTTGAAAACAGTCCCGGTGAATCGCTCGTTTTATTGAAATAATCAGCTGTCTCTTCCCGCGTTTCTGTCTCACGGTTAAACGTCACCTGACACGTCATCATACGATACAGCCAATCAGAAACACTTTCATCAGGGCTGCACCGACACCTTCCTGTGTTGGGGAACTTTACAGCAGCCGGTTCTGGCAGACAGACGGTTATACAGAGCGATGGTGGGTCGCACATGCGCAGTAAGGCCCAGTCGCGTCCGCCATCTTGGACAGTTACGTACGGCAACTCCAGTTGGAAAAAAATATGGCGTCCGACTCGACTGCAATTCAGAAGAAAACGGGAACTTTTTTGAAGAGTAATTTTAGTGCAGAGTAATAAAACTTGGTACGATAAATGTTAATGTTCGTTTTTCCGGTTTTAACCAGTTTAACAGAATAGTTATCTAGTAACTGATTAGTTATCAGTGAATAAATAAATGAAGATCGAGGCTACAAAAACTGAAATGATGGAAAAAATCACCTCACAGAAATGTTTAATCCACAGTTAATAATTCAGGTTTTTGCTTGGCCTTTCACAATTTGCTGTAAATTTACAGTACCATCCTCACAATGGCCCTGGGTGATCCAGGTCAAGGTGCCACATCTTCAGCTGGGCCATGTCATTGTGATTCACACTTTCTTATGTCTTGATTACCTGATGAATAAATAAAGGTCCTATGGCTGAGGTAAAGATAGACCTTACTCTTTAATATCTGTAAATCTGGACACCAGGTGTCTTTACAGCAGGTGTTGGATTACCAGCCGGCCTTTCCAGGACACGGCTCGGAGTGGCTGACCAGTGTCCTGCCGAGCGAGTGTACAGTAAGAGGATTAAGCACAGGTAAGAAAAGGTAAACTGAGGGATTTAGGTCCTCAGCTCTGACTGCAAAGAGTATTAGCAGGTGATTTGTGGCTCATCCCTCCTGAGCTCAGGCTGTGACGATCTGCTGAGGCTCCACCATCAAATCAGGTGTCTACTTAACGCAGCGCAGCCGGCCTGATCAGGGAAATGGCTGTAAAACAGGTCACACATCCTGTTAGTGTAGCTGTTTGAAAGGGTATTTAAAGGTTGATCCCATTACGCTGGATTGAAAACTGCATAATGTGTTCCAAAACAGGTCCAGGAAGGATTCTGACAGCAGCTTTTGGCAGGAAACAATTAGAGGACATATGCTAACATGTGTCGAGCTTGTTGTTGTCATGCAGAAAGGAAGGAGCTGCAGTTGTGTTGGTCTGATTGATTAACAGATTCTACAGAAGCCGACAGCAGATGACGGGACCACTGAACATTTGTGCGGCTCAGACTCAACACCTTCTGTTCCAGAAGTGTTTCTGTGTCACGCTGTTGTTGTTTGCCCGGCTTCATATTGATGGAGTCTGACAACAGGCAGAAGACAACTCGTCCACTTCTGTGCTGACTTGAGGCTTCTGGTCCTCAGCAGGGACAGGCCAAAGACACCAGACTGACAAACAGCAGTGAATGTCTCTGTCGTGGAACTTCAACACTGCAGATCAACAGGTTTATTCGTGTGTCGTTTAATCACCACTGAAGTTATGAAGGAAGAATTCGGGGTCCTGCAGGGAAAAGCATTAAGACTCAGTGTGTCTCCAGTGGGACTGTTTTTAGAGCATGACCCGTCTCACTTGTGTGAACTGGCCGTCTGTCCTTTATCACCTTAAGTGTTTGTTTAGTGTCTTGTCATGTAGCTCTTGGCTTCTATCATGAGCTCATGAAGGAAAAACAAGCTGAGTGATTATCATCACCAGGGGCAGGAAGGGTGGGCAGAGGCAGAGCGGTTTATCTCATCCATCTTACAGCCCCTTTTCGTTGCGACCTAAACTCATTTGCACCTCCTCTCCTCCGGGCCCCAGAGCCTCATGTCTCATGTGAGAGGATGACACCTCCCCTTCTATCGCCTTCTTCCTACGGGGGCCTGAACTCTAAACAAGCACAATTACAGTTAATGGGCTGGATAGGATCTCTGCGCTCTATCTGCCTGGGAAAAACATCCGCTCACCCTGCAAACACACCTTCTCCTGAGGTTTCTGCATAGCAGAAGCTGAGATGGATGAGATTTTGAGCATCTTAACTCTTCAGACTCTGAGCCACGTTTCAGTCATTCAAACTAAGCAGCTGGATGAAAGGGTGTGTTGTGTGAGGAAGTCAGAGTGTAGGAACTGCTCTCTCTGATTGTTTAGATATCACAAGCATGGAGCCATGGTTCACTATCTCTGGCACTCATCTGACAGAAACACAGACAGCCCAAACAATGACTAGCAACATCTCTGATAGCACAAACAACATCCTGATATAATTACACAATCAGGAAATTAACAAGACAGTGTGTCTGCAGCAGGAAAATGTGCCTGCACTGTGTATGAGAGGAAAACAGAGGGGCTGATGGGAGAGGGAGGGGCTAATCCAGTCCAACAGCTCCGTCCAGACCTGCAGCTCCACAACTGTGTTCTATATTGCTGTGAAATCTGGTCCCAGGAGGTTTGGTGACCTCTTGACCTTCAGCTTTATACATTTACACTTAACACACTAATAACATCACTGATGTGATATTCAATAGATTTAAAACCATCAGATCATGACTTATCAGCCATCATCCCTTTTTAAGATAACAAACCCTTATTTTGTTTTGTAACACTGAAGAAGAAAAATTGTTGCAGTTCATCAGGAATACTTCATTTATCTGTTTTCCATCAAGATCAAATCAGACAGTCACATGAACGCTCCTGCTGTGCTGCCATCAGGCTGTTATAGTTTATTAACCAGATCATTAATTGACAAACCTTGAAGATTTTAAGAGAATAAATGATCCCTGATCCAGCTGACAGGAGGAGACCGGTGGATACTGGACAGGTCACCAGTTTATCACATATAGAAACATACAAAGACTCACACTCAGGCCGACGGGATATTTAGAGTCTCCATTGAACCTGAAGCTGCAGGTCTTTGGACGGATTTTGGAGAACCCAGAAAAAACCCACACAGGAATAGGAAGGACATAAACCACTCCCTCCAGAATCAGTGACCAAACAATGAGAACCTCTGCAGACAAGACCACCTGATCTCAGTTTGGTCCTCTGTGGGACCAGACCTGCGTAGACCAGGTCCTCTGAGTCAGGACATGGCTCATGTATCTGTCATTGTTGAGATGAAAGCTGTTTATTGTCAGTGAATTAATCTGGATGCTAACAAAACGACCAGAGATCATCAGACTCTGGTGTGATGATGCAGACAGACAGTTGTCTGGTTTGGTCTTCACCTTTGTTACATTAATGTGAAGTCAGTCCATATAAATGCCTGATGCTGTTCTGTCCTTTCATTTTCCCATTAGCATTGTGCTAAAGGCCTGAGAGAACAAACACTGCACTTTAATCCACACAAGTGCAAACACACACACACACACACACACAGAGACAGACAAGCAAACATTTGTTCAAACACAATCAGAGGCTGAGAGACGGAGCTGGTTCGTCGCCTCAGGCCTCGCTGCCTCAGACGCTTTAAAGGTTTCAGCTCCACTCCCTTGTTTTCTCTGCAGCTCGTTCTCATTGCCTCGCTGTATGTTTCTGTCACATTGTGTACTTATGAGGTGAGAGTGAGCAAGGATGTTTTTGTTAAGACGTTGTGAGTGTTGATTTTGGAAAATCCCTGTGTTTGGTTAGTATGCATCAGGAGTTGACACCCTTAGTGACACAACTTATTCATTTTTACACAGTTCATCATCACAAGCAGCTCATCAATCAAAAGTGAACGTGTTTCAGTGGGAGGGTTTGTTTTTGACGACATGGGGGGGTTGATGGACTTCAGGAAATGAAAAAGTTCACTGGACCTTTTGGATCCTCTGATGAACTGAATTTATACCTGAAAGAACTTTTGGACCATTTTGCCACAGCAGGTTTTGCCTGTTGTGGTAAAAAAAAAACCAAACAGCTGAAATTAAAGTATAAATAAGGACCACACAGTTAAAACAATGCAGTACAATAAGTTAGCAGGCACATTAAATATTACAGTAATTTAGTGTTAATGGTGTTCTCTGTCTACAGCAGCTCCAACAAACAAAGGCATTAGTGACTTAGTGAATATATAGCAGATAAATCACACACATTGTCAAACTGTGTGTGACTGTAAGTCGTCACTGAGTCGGTCTGTCACCTGAACAAACAGCCACAAGAGCCAGAAACTGAAAATCGAAACAATCACAACTCGTGAGTCAAACAGCCTCTGTGATGTCATCTCTGTTAGCATTTTTCAAAATAAATTACTTTTCACTCGGTGGCACTGTGAACAAAACACACCAATCTGGGCCACAGTCAATCTCCAAATGTTTATGCGATGCGTTACAGCGATGCCATAACAGTAAATGGTTATAAAGCAGCCGGGCTGAGTCGGGCCCCTGCAGGCCGGCTGCTCCCGGAGCTCCCACCGGTCTCTCCGTGCTAACTGGTTTGTTAACAGTTCATCCCCTCGTGTCGTGAACGGTGTCTTCATTTTCTGACTCTTGGTTTGTCTCAATAAGTTAGTTCCAAATTCTTTCAGGGCTTCATTTCAGCAGCAGTAAATCTGTTTGGACAGATTGACAAAACAAAAATGAGGAGATGAAGTGAAGGACAAAGGAGCCTGGATGTCTCCAGGTAAGCCGGTCATTTTGGAGAGCTTTGTTGTAAATGGGCAGAATTGGCTTAAAAAACAGATGTCTCTTTATTGCTGCTGACACAACAGGCATCAGGGTAAAACCCAGCAACAGCAAGGGCTGAAACACAACACGCTGCCTAATCGCACCAAAGTAGAGAAACAGTGCCCCGGTCTGTCCGCCCACAGGAAGACAAGTGGGACGAGTTGATTCTCTGCAGGGCAGCGTGTCAAGGGTAACAAGGCTTAAAGCCTCAAGCAGGAGGTGGGAGAAGGCCAAGACAGCATGTCTGCAACACCTTCGTGTCACAGAAGAGGGATTATTAGGTTACCCCATGATCAGTGTACACTGATGCACGCACACAAAAATAGAGACGGCCCTATTAACTGCAGACAGAGCTATTACAGGCACAACGGGGGTGCGAGGGGCTTTGTCCCCCCCAAATCTGGGTCATGATTGAAAATCACATTAGGAAAGAAAAAAGGAAACTGCATACAAATTGGTCATAGTGTGTCTGTGTGTGCGGGGGGGCATTCCTGGTGTCACCTGCCCGCCCCCTTTACAGAGGGTTGTGTTTGGCTGCAGTTTCACACAGCTGGGATGAGACGGCCTTAAACCTCCCTTTGTGTTTCTGTCAATAACGCTGTTTGCTCTCTCAGGAGTCTGTGGCTTTAGCTCTCCTCAGATATTTGCTGCTGCAGCTCCACCACCTACACGACCGGCTGCTGCGTCGGGATTACACTTAGCAGTTTCTGACATGTTTTCTTTTCTCTGCTGCCTTTTCATCTCTTGGCTTTGCCTCCCACTTCTACAGAGTTTGAACAAACAGTGTCTGTAAAGAAACAGGATGACACAAAAACAAAATACTTGGAAGTTCACATTAGGATAAATACTGACAACATCAGCTCCTCTATCGTTTAATCACATGACTGTAAAAGTTAGTGTTTATCAGATTTCCACCTCAGGAACCTTCAGTCGACAGTTTTTAGATCTGTGTCCACACAGAGACTTCCAACCATCAGCTGTTTTTCCTCCTGATGGTTCTTCCTGTTTCCTCCTTAAACAGAATCAGCTGATCTGTCTGATCTGAAACTGATCAGATCTGGATCAGTCTGACTCTCTGACTCCTTCTGTGTGTTTATCCGTCCATTCTCATCCTCCATCTTTGATAGTGACGTCTAGAGTCACGTCTCTACGTCGGACGCTCCTATTGGCTCCGGTGGATGATGTCACAGCCAATCAGAGTGTCTCTGGATCAATCCTGTATGTTTATGAGTTTATTGTGTTGACAGAATAAAGACAATCAGATATTTGGAGCTGATTTTTCATCATTAATGAGCAGAACTCCTGATCAGATAAAGATAGAAACTTCAGATCAGCTCTAGAACAACACAAACACATGAGAGGAACTTTTCTTTGGAAAAGAAGGAAACATTCAGAGTGGTTTCTCTGTAAACTTTGTTCTAGAGTCTGAACTGAGTCAGACAGAATCAGATGAGTCTGGATCTGAGGAGACTTGGAGATAATTTCCAAAAGGAGAAACACAAAACAGCTGAATAGACAGAAAAGACTGAATGTGGATCTGAAAGATTTTTGTATCAGATTTTCTTCTGTTCATCTTCACAGAAAAAACCATCGAACCTGCTGCAGGTTCTTGATACATGTTTAATGTGGGACCATTTTCCCATAGAATTCAATACAATCAGACCTCTTTTTACAGCCAGTGGAGTTGCCCCTGATGGTCTGTAGATGGAATGAAGGTTTCAAGCTTCACTTTGCAGACCCAGAGTCCAGGTCCAGGTCCAGGTTTATGGACTGTGGACTCCGTCCTCCTGGGAGGGTTAGTTGTTACTTGTGGTTGTTACACAACGTGATTCTTTCCAGCTCACCTGGTCCAGGACCAACAGACTCTGCTGATCTGGAACTTTCACCCAAACCAGAGGATTTTAGAAACCTTCTCATTGGTTCGTTGGAACAACAGATTTTCTGTTTTGGTGTGAAGGTTTGTTCAGTTCTGACTCACTGAAGTTCTGGACTGAATTCAGACGCCGTCTCGGCCTGTCAGGACTGGAGTCAGCTGCAACACCCAAATACCTCAAATATGACAGCAGCACAACACTAAAAAACTTTTGGATAGATACAATGTCTTTCACCTTCTCTTCCTGTCCCTTCTGTCCTAAATGTCCTCTAATGTCCAACAGAAAACACTAATCTTACTAATTATAACTGACCTTCGGTTGAACTTCTGTGACCTTTGGCCCCGCCCCTAACCCCTCCCCTCCTTCCTCTAAATGGAGCTTCATTTAAAAAATGAACATCATATTGTGTTGAATACTGTAAACTAGAGACTGAGACCATAAACTCATCAGGAAAACGTTTACTGAGGAGGAGGAGGGACATTTTCCCATAGACTTCAATATAAGGGAGGAGGAGGGACATTTTCCCATAGACTTCAATATAAAGGAGGAGGAGGGACATTTTCCCATAGACTTCAGTATAAAGGAGGAGGAGGGACATTTTCCCATAGACTTCAGTGTTTCTTCACGCTCTCATGTCTTGATTGGTCTTTTGGATCGGAGGACTTTGGACAGATGGAAGATGTTGATGAAGACAAACACGATGAAATCAGATCAGAACGAATTCATCTCAGACGTCATAAGTTTGTCATTTCTCACAGGAAAAAGCTGCATCCTGCCATAAAGGCAGCAACACAAGCACAGACACACAAACGCACACTTACTAAGCTGCGCTTTCACCACACAAAAGGCCGTGAGGTTTGTCTCTGACAAAGTCATGAGAGGCAACGTAAAAAGAGATGGCGGGCTTTGGAAGAGAAGAAACAATGAATGAAAAAGCACCGTGGAGCAGCACCTGTTGTGGAGCAGGAGGACGAGGGCGGAGGACGGGTGGAGGACGGGCGGACAAAGAGACGGCTTTGTGCTGCCGGGATAAAGAGCGGCCGAGCCTGTTTGCTTTAGAGGTGTTGTCCTGCCCGTCCCGGCCGAACGGCACCGCAGGGACGCCTGGCCTTTGTCCTCTGACACGAACAGGCGGCTCCAGAGCGAGCTGCGTACGCTGATGCGTGACTGAACTCCTGTTGGTCAGAAGAA
>CM068497.1:402500-467500 GCA_034769265.1 Remorina albescens | reverse complement strand
ATATTATTAACATTAATAATAATTATCATTATTAATCCTTCCTCTGTGTCGAAGGTTATTAAAGTTCATTGATCACAGAGATGATGATGATGATGATGATGAGGTCAGAATGTCAGTGAAGCTCCTCCTGGTCTCAGAGTTCAACAGTCGGTCTTCAGGTGTTCAGGTCTGAACCGAGGCAGCAAACCCAGAGGGGGACGGAGACAAGTCCTGGGCTGGTGGGCTCACTGAGACTCACACTGGGATCCAGATGGTCCAGGTCTGCAGACCGGTTCACAAACAAGTCCAGCACAAAACCACAGGTGACGAAACAGAAGAGGAAGGAGAGTCATCATCATCATCATCTTCATGTCTGTCGATGATCTGAATGTCTTTAAATCAACAGTTTGACATCAGGAAGCTTCAAAGCCTCAAAACTAAAATGATTTGAGTTTCAGACTAATTATCATCTTTAACATCAGAATATATCAAATTTATCTCCAGTCTGTCTTATTTTTTATCATTATAGCATCTAAATCTCATCAGTTTGTTCATGACACACTAATTTAGCTTTGTGAAGCTGAATCTGATCTGAAAGTTCCAGAAAGAAGTGAATTCAGAGTCAACTGAGTTTAATCTTTAAATCTGAGGTCAGTGAGACCGACCAGATTTATTTTCTCTGCAGTTTGTAATTCTGATGCTGAAAAACTGCTGAGTTGTAGTTTTACATAATAATAATAAAAATGTTCATTCTAATAATCATAAAACTTTATTAAACTTCTCAGTAAAATTTTATTTCTTCAAACCAACCAAAATAAAACGTAAAGGAAAATAATAAGAGCCAACAAAATAAAAGCTTTGTCTTTCTTTAAAAAACAGAGGTGAATAAGTTTGAATAAAATCTCTCCAACTTTCAGAAGTTTGATTCCAACAGAACCAGGACCTTCAACAACAGCAGGTCTGAGTCTGAACCGGATCAGAAAGCAGATTAAGGATTTACTGATCAACCAGACTCCACTGAAACCAGATTAACCAGCCGGAGGGGATCGAATCAAACACACCTCCTGTGACAAACAGCACAACTGTACAGTCTGAACCAGATCCTGAGGTCTCAATCTGGACCAGGTCCTGAACCAGATTCAGGACCTGGTCCAGATGGAGGTTCAGGATAAAAACTGGAGGCCGGACTCTCACGTTCTTTTTTCCCCACATTAGCTGCAGCAGCTCTTCCTCTTCCCCCCCGATTACAGATATAAACACCGCCCCCCCATAATGATGGTGAAGATGGGTCGTCATCATCATCATCATCATTATTATTATTATTATTATTGTTGTTATCGTCAGTGAAATGTTTTGCTGCAGCTTTAATGATCTGATGCTGAATTAGTCTAATGGGGAACGGCCATTATTCCTGATTCTCCCTGTTAGGAGCTTTTAACGCTGTCCGGCCTGCAGCTCCGTTCTCATGATGTTAACGAGTCGTCATGCATGATTACATATGAGGGGGTCTGGGGGGGGGCAGCTGACGAGCAGAGAAAAGGCTTTGAAGGAAACACTTGTCTCTGCTCGTCTGTGGAAACGATGAACTGAAGTTTGAGCCGTAATGAGACGAGTCACGGCGGTAATCAGCTTTAGTCTCGTTTGTCGTCTCGCCTGCTGAAGATTCTGCCTCCATTAAACCACACGAGCCCATCAGACCTGATTACACCAAGTCCTGAACCCACAACAAAGACCAGGTCCACACCAAAACCCGAGTCTGGACACGAGTGTTGATGTTAAAAACTGTCTGAGCGTGATTTTCTGGTTTTTCAGTTTTAATGATTCACACATCCTCAATAAAACAAAAAGAAGAAGCTGATTGGACGAGACGGGAGCTGCCGGGTCACATGGTCACAATGTGTGTATGTAGTGTGAGTTCTGGTTATATGAGGACACACACAGACAGAGAGTGGGGGGGTGGGGTTATTTACAGAGAGACTTCCTGCTCACGTCACATGACTCAGACCTCCAGGCTGTCAGTTTCCTGTTGTGGTGGGGGGGGGTCCTTCAGTCTGGACCTGGAGAGCCGGTGGACTCTGCCGGTCCTCCTCTTCACCTGGACCACCTGCTGCTCCGCCTCCTCATCTGCCTTCTGTCCTGTGCCACTGTCCTCAGGTGCCTGTGATGGCTCCACCCACTCTGCCCTTATAGAGCGACCCTGACCAGCTGACGTGTCCCCTTGGACCTGGGGGCCCCCCTCTGGTACCAAAACTGCCCCAGGGGGGGACTCTGACTTTGTCCCTGTCTGTGGGTGTCGTTGATCTCCTTCGTCTCCTTCGTCTTCTTCATTGTCGAAAAGTTCTGGTGTGTAAAAGATGGTCTGGTCTGCTTCCTGTTCGTCTTCCTCTGCTGACGCCGCCTCACTTTCACAGGCGGGAGGGCCCGTGACCACAGACTTCCCCCCTGTGATGTCACTGGACGTCTCTGCGGCCCCGGTCTTCTCCTGTGGGGGGTTCTGCTGGTCGCCCCTGTGGTCGGCCTGATCAGGAGCGTCCCGCCCTTGTCTGGACTCAGCGGGGGCTTTTTCTTTAAAGACGGCCTTCCTGAAGCTGCTGCTGACGGTGATGGACGTGAAGATGGGGTAGAGAGGCTGAGCCGTCGCCGCCGCCTGGCAGGAGAACAGCCCTGAGTCAGAGAAACAGGAAGTCAGTGATAAAACTTAAAACAGGAAGACTCCACAGTCAGCGTGACGCTTCACGGAGAGACGAGGAGCTTCAGCTCACGACGTTCCAGCCGAGTTGGAAAGAAAGACGAACGGCGGCTCACGCTCATTAAAACCCAAACAAAGGTCAAGAGGATTTAATTAAAAGCAACAGTCCAACATCTGCTCATCAGCTCGCTCCAACGCCACTCAGGCATGCAGAGACCTTACAGTAATGAGGCAAGCCACTCAACTGATCCCAGCCCCCCCCCGCATCGGGGGGTTCCTGCCCTTCGACCACATTTATCCACCACACAGAATCCAACTGAGCAAACAGCTCAACCTCGTCGTGACCCCCTCAGACAATGGCTGCTAACCAACACAATGTGCAAACACGTCATCTCGCCGTGATGCCACGCTCGTGCAAACAACACGCACCTTCTGATGAGCCCGTTTTAAAGAGCGATGCTGTTTAAAATGTCATAACTCATCATCACAGAGGACAGGAAGTGGACCAGGTCCTGGTCTGAGCGCAGCTGACAGAATAAAGGGCTTTATTTTACTCTGTTTTATCATTTTAAGTACTTTAATTACAAGAAAAAGGAATATTTTGGTTTTCAGGAACCAAAATAAAAAAATCATGTAACTGCTTTAAAACAGACTTTGTCCTTCGTCTCACCTGCTGTTTGTTTTGGTTCAGTCTTCCTCTGGGGGGTCGAGGCGGCGTCCTGCTGGGCCTGTTCAGGCCCGTTGACACGAGAGTGAGGCGTCTCGGGTTGTGGGGTCTCGACCTGACGGTGGTCCTCTGCAGTGGCTGGACGGACACCGTGGTGAGGCGAGGCCGAGGAGCAGCTTCCTGTGGCCTGCTGCTCCTGGGAGAACGCCACCAGGGAGCGCATGGCGTTGCCGAAGGTGTCGTGATGCTGGACGAGGTTCCGGACCCATTTGGACAGACCTGAAGTCACAGACAGACACAGACGCTCAGCTCCAGCTCTGATGGTGGAGACCTACTGCCACCTAGTGTCCAGGCTGCTGCCGGTCTGACCTGTGATGTACTTGTTGGGGTTGTTCCGGTAACGGTCGTCCACCAGGATCAGGGCGCCCCAGTCGTTCCGGTGGCGAATACACCTGCAAACAGACAATTGGAGGGTGAAGCTAAGAAACCCGAGACCTCCATCAGACCGGAAGCTGCAGACAGGGACTCACCTGCCCAGGGCCTGGTTCAGGGCCCTGTAGGCCTGGATCTCGTACCAGCGGTGGCCTGAGAGGAGGCCTCTGGACTTACAGTGCTGGTCGTTGTACTTCATCTTCAGCTCCACCTGAAAGCAAAAACATTATTCAGGAAGTTAAGAGCTCATTTCCAAACAGTTTGATACATCAAGGAACGAAAAAACAAAACAACAACAACAACAAAAAAGAGTTTTCCAAGCTCTGATCCACGACATGACCATCAAACTGTCTTCACTAACAAGTCAAGAACAATTTTTATTTTTCATCTATTTCCTTTTTATTGTCACATTTTGTTTTGTTAATGTTAAACTGTTATGTTATTGGATTAATGGAGTAGGAGGCGTGGTTACCGTGTGATTGACAGGCTATGCCACCAAATCAGGATCATTCCTCCAAAGACGATTTTAATAAAACCAAAATGTCTGATGGCCTGATTGGAGTCTTCAAACTGGCAGCTCTCAGACTGATGACTTTAGACCAGATCCAGAATGAAAAGAGAACCAGACCTTCGTGGACCAGATCCTCTGAAGGATTTGAGTATGCAGCGTTTTATGATTCTGATTCTGGACTACAGACTTGGAGAATCTGTCACCTGATCTGTCCACTCGTCTCTGAACAAGTGAAATGACATTTTGACCAACACACTAAAAGGCAGCGCTGCGACATCACATGTGAGACGAGCTTCGTGCATGAAGAACTAATTGGATTAATATGGGACATGAAGGGGGGCACCGAGTGGGCGAGGTATCTGGGACACAGCCAACCAGACAAAGACAGGCCAGGGCCTGAAGTGCTGAGGTTTTACTGAGATCAGCTGTGTGTGTGTGGGGGGGGCAACAGAGGCCACATGGAGGTGGGAGGGGGCAGACCAGGTGGGCTACGTGACATGAAGCATCCGTCCATTTGCATCTGTCACTGCTGGTTTTGGCACTAACCTTTCAGAATTGACAAGTGAAAAGTTCAGCTGGCGTCTGACAGAGGCTGCTGGATGGGCTCTAACTGCTTCTGACAGGAACCGTGTGCTCGCCCTGAGCCACCGAACGAGGCCGCGGCAGGTACAGCCCATTCCCTCTCATGCATCACCCCTCCCCCCCAAAAAAAAACCAAACAAGCAGAGTCACAGGAAGCACCGAAATGTCGCCACAAAGTTGGACTATGACTAATGACACCTTACTAAAGAACCAACACCTGTCAGTAGGAGCTGCTCCCTGACCCCGGATCAGTCCGCTGGTCTGTGTGACGTCAGGAGATCTACAGTCACACTCAGGCGGCCACGTCACAGCAGGTCCGGTACATGGAGCCGGATTCGCGGTGAGATGTTTGCCAGCGTATGAGACACCAGAGCAGTTAAAGAATCCACTTCTAGACGGTCGGCCGGAACATAAAGGCCAGTAGCCCCGGGTCAGCCATGTCATCTAAATCCAATCACAGTCCATTTCAGCGTTAGAGCCGTCACATCCCCGGTCTGCACCATGTCACCGTCCAATCGGACATGACAGGCTGCATATGTGAAAAAGCCAATTCTGGCTGCTAGCAAATCTCCCAAATGTGCAAGAAAGCAGCAGCTAGAAGGGATTAGTTAAAATGTCAGGAGATCAGTGAGCCGCTGCAGCTTCATCCGCCACCGCTACCTGTTCATCCCGAAAAACAGACATCTGACCAGCAGGCATGAGTCGCAGCTGAGCGCATCTGTTCCAGCTACATTTGACACAGTGTGTTTGTGTGTGTGTGTGTGTGTGTGTGTGTGTGTGTGTGTGTGTGTGTGTGTGTGTGTGTGTGTGTGCACGCCCCTGGCAGTCCAGGACATCTTGTGTCTGTCACTGAGATTCTGAGCGCCTCATCTGTCACATGGGGCTGAGGTGACAGCTGAGTGGCTCATCTTGAAGACTGCGCGTGTCTGTCTGTATGCTTACACACTCAGAAGGGCATCAGACAATCACACTCCTCTCAAACAGGATCATAGATCAGCGAAGACGAAGCTACAATCAAACTTTCTCTTTCAAAGTTGCTGTAGCAGCTAAAACTCTGGATGTAACCTGTTTATTATTTGTTTTGGCAGCATGTTTGTAATTATTATTATTATTATTATTATTTATTATTCACCCGTTCATCCGTCAGCCTGGACTGAAGTGAGCTCAGAGATGTTAGAATGTGTTATATCGGAGCTTCGGAGGAAGAAGCTGACAAGAACAATAATGTGAACATGATAAAGTTTCTCTGCTTGGTTTCCATCGTGGTCCATTAGAGGTCAGTGGGAGGTCGGAGGTCATGCTGAAGGTGGACCAAGGTCAGAAGGACACCGGGTCAACAAGGTTCTCCCTGATTGCTGATTGGACGTTATTGTGAGCGATGATGATGATTTGAGTTGTGTCAGCACTGAACTGCAGGATGTCGGTCTTTCTCTAACTGGTTGTGGTGCAAAGTTTGTTCAGCTCCATGAACTCTTCAACATTCCTCTGAAATCCTGTGTAGCTCAGAGAAACAGTAATGAAGGGCAGGCTGAGTCCGCCATTAAACTCACAGATGCTGTATCAGTCGTAAGTGTCTTTTTATTGCTCATTAAAGCCACTTATTGTCAGACTCACTCACGCAGGCCATGACTGCTTACTGTAAAACATGCCATTGGAAAAATCCAAGCTGAATGTAATTCCACCTTCACTGCAGAGAACTTTACGTTCGAACTTTGATCTTGGTCACAATAACACAACAGGCCAGTAAAATGCTACGCTATGTGCTCCGGCTGTGGCGTTCAGGAGTTATGCGTGTCTGGGAATGTGGACCAGGAGGGATCCAGATCACTGGGGACTTTAACCCTCCAGAAGCTGGGTCACCTCCATCCTCACAGCAGGGCCGCCTGCTGAGAACCAACCAGACGATTCTCTGGGTCCGTGTTAGCTCACGTTAGCACAACTGGTGCTAATGTTCTCCATCCAGGTCCTGGTCCAGGTCTTGGTTTCTCACCTCGACCACTGTAGTCTTCTCCCAACAGGAGTCTGGTCTGCTGGACCTCAGTCATTCAGTCCTCGGCTCCTTCTGTCGCTACCTTCCTCCATCCGTGTGGTCTGTCATCTCCATCCCTGAACCAGGACCGTCTCAGTCCAGACTGTTCTGGTCTGTGGTTCTGATGAAGAACCAGCTCCTGAAGCCCATCACAGCAGAGACATCCATCTCTCTTCAAGAAGCTCCTGAAACCCCGAAGGACCGCCTGGATCTGATCTGATCTGATAGATGTAGAGCTGTGGACTCTGAAACTGGACTGACCCTTCAGATGAGTGGATCAAAGTTTCTGATGGTGAGTTAATGTATTATAAGAACACGTGACGGATACGAACATGTCTTCATCAGATCTGAACATGATGAGATTTTTATTCAGAACACAAGTTTGAAGAAAAATAAAACAAGAATCAACACATCTGGACAGGAAATAACACATCATTGATCAAAAACACGTCTCGTTTGACTCCGCTGTGACAAAAA
The DNA here is from genome assembly GCA_034769265.1 of Remorina albescens. Taxonomy (NCBI): domain Eukaryota; kingdom Metazoa; phylum Chordata; class Actinopteri; order Carangiformes; family Echeneidae; genus Remorina; species Remorina albescens. Next base: position 460,134 of record CM068497.1, on the reverse strand, counting down.
GGCAAAGACGACCACCAACGAACATCAAGACTGGAGGAGGAGGAGGATGAAGAGGAGGATGAAGAGGAGGAGGAGTCACAGCAAAAGAGTCTGACTCAGTAAATGAAACCGTTTTCTGCCGAGTTGGTGTCTTTTTAACATGTTGTCCTTTTACTATTTTTTAAGTTGTGTCTGCCTTTTGTATTGCTTCTTCTGCCTATGTGTGTGCGTGTTTGTCTGCTCCCTGTAATTATGTTTAGTAAGAGCAAAGATCACATACTGAATTTAAAGAGTGTGTGTCAGTAAACTGGTGTGATTGCAGATTTGAGTAGAACCTGATCACAGTGATCGATCAGATCAAGGAGACAGCGTCAGTTTGGAGCTGAACTGACTCAGATCAATAGAAAGCTCATCCTCCTGGCTTTGACAGACGTTAGCATCAGTGTTAAACACTGAATAAAACCATTTAATCTGAAGCATCAGTGATTCTCTGAAACTGTACTGAGCCGTCTGAGGACTAGAATCCTTCTGACATCGTTATTTCTGCAGGTTTTTTTTTTTTTTTTTCACTTATTTATTTTACTAAAGGTGTCTATATTTGGTTCTTTTTTATTAAGAGGCTGTTAAACGGATTTTAATTAAAGAAAAGAGTTGCCCTTCTTCACTTTGAGCTACAGATCGTCCACCTGCTCGAATTAAAAAATAAATCTGATGAAAGGGAAGGAGTGATGCCCTGAGAGCTGACAGAACAGGTTAGCGGAAGCTTCGGCGTCTCTGACAGGAGGATGAGGAGGAGTAACGGGGGGGGGGCTCAAACTTAAAGGTCAACTTTATCTGCTCAGGACGGAGGCGGCGCAGCGACATCGCTTTGGGATTTTATTTCACGGATCACCAAAAAGGATGCTCTGATTTGGTGTGTGTTGGTTTGTGTGTTGACGTCTGCGAGTTACATTATTTGTCTCCGTGTTTCGGTCAAAGCCAGTGAAGTAAAGGTCGTCACACAGACAGACAGGTTGGACCTACAGTGTGAATTCTGGGATTTAACCAGCAGCAGCTTGTACCTAACAGGTCCAGTGCTGGAGATGGTCCCCCCAACAACACAAACTATGTCGTTATGTAAATCTTTAAGTTTTATCATTGAAGTCATTAAATATTTTCGGAGCAGCGTTTCCAAAGGCCGAGAATTCTCAGCAACAATATACAGATGGGCCTTAAATGCCTCACATGCAGGCTATTGTTTGAAACTACCATTTAACAATGTTCCCTAAACACCACACAGTTCATCAGTAAATTACTCTTTATGTAGTTTCCTGCAGCCAGGTGTGTATCTGACTGTTTCTTCTACGTACCTGGAGGTCTTTGATGTTTGGGAAGGGGATCCCGATGGTGACCACGGCTCTGGCGTTGTCATCGGTGAAGTCGAGCCCTTCGCTCACTTTTCCCCGACACACGGCAATCAGCAACGCACCATCTATGACGAAGGAATCACAGGAAAAGACAAGTCGTGTGCTGTAGGTGACAATGAACAACAAATGAAGAATCATCTTTCATCATTTAATGAAATTCATTTATCTCAGCATTGATGTCGTACCTCGTCCATCACAGATTCTGATGGCATCGTAGTAAGTCTGAAGCAGTTCATCAAAGTCCCCCTTCCCTCCCCCCCGCGGCTCTGTGATGACGGTTTTCTGGTTCTTCAGCTTCTCCCAGAGTCCAGTGTTGTTCCACCGATCCCGCAGCTTCTCCAGCATCTGAGTGAATCATAAGAGGCGTCATGGTGGAAATGAAAAGGAAAATCAGATCACACAGACTGAGGTATCTCTGGTTATCATCTCAAAATACAGAGCAGCTGGATCTGATCTGAACTGATGCTCCTCAACTCTGAGTCACAAGGAAATGGAAATGTAAAAAGAACCAGCTCTGGAACGGTGTACCAAAACTCATCCTCCACCACATCACGGAGGAAGAAACGTGGTCATGACTAACCGGTCACACACAGTTCTGTTTCTTCGGGCTGCAAACTGACATTTATTGATAATTTCACTGCAGCAGCAGGATGAACAGACACATTCAGCCAAAAGCATCAAACCATCCAACTTATTGGGCGACACCTCATCACCCAGCAGGACGTCAACGCTACACAAGAGGCCCAAGAGCTCTTCAGGATGAAGAGGTGGAATATTCTGGACTGGCTGACCCCTTCACATGATCTCAGACCAACTACAGCCTGAGAAAAATCATCAGGGAAGATACAGAGCCCAGTCCAGGACCAAACATCCTCACATGTAACACCGTACCTCAAGTTCTGAAGTGAGAGACATGGTGCAGTGACACAATACAGACACTTTACAAGTCTGAAACAAAAAGCTTGCAACAAAGAACAGGAAGCATTTAACCAAACATGTTTGCTCCTGTGTCCTCAAAGTTGATTTATTTATTTTTTTGCTTGCACTTAGACAGCTGACGTGTCTGAATCCCCTCTGTAATAAAGTCACCGTTGTTGTGCTATTGTTAGTACAAAAAGTCAGCAGCTCTCTGGAGAGACGCATTGATCTAAAAGCCTTCACGCTACCACAGCTCCACTCATGTCTGCGCAGTGCAGATTATATCCTTCAATAAGCATGGCCTCAAATCAAAGAGCTGCTTCACTGGCTTGGAAATGTGTTGGACGGGTCAAGTAGAAGTTCTTCGTGCAGTCAACAAAAAGTTCACTGCAGCGTGTCAAGCTGAAGAGTCGGAGCCAGATGAAGATGGAGCGTCAAAATGACAGAAGGACGAGGAATGATTTCTTATCTTCAGGGATAAAAACTTAGTTTATCTGCAAACAGGTCATCTGCAGTGAAGACAAAAACACTAAAGTCAGTCTGGCATCATAGTGGTGAAATGAAATTATGGGAAGGATTTAACCAGGTTGGTGCTTCCTAACGCAAGAGGCCGGGAGGTTTGCATCAATAAAACATAACACATTCACTAAATATGCAGCGTTACATCGTCGAGGACCCCTCAAATTCAGCAAACTGTTTGTCCTGCAATTGCTTTTCAGTCCAATCTTGAGCAAGAGATGAATAATTCATGTTATGTACTTAAGGAAGATCTACCGGCAAACAAAACAGCCATTATCTGCCAGGCTGCACTTGAAAAGGAGCTGAGTCCACGAGGAGAAGAGCTGAGCGGGACAACACAACCAATCAAACGGCGTCAGGGACGACCACAGCATCGTCTTATCTGAAGAACGTTGACTGACAGAAATATCATGTGTTTACTTTAATGATAAATGGACATGATGGGACATTTGCTTGCAATCAAATAACAGGAAATACCTCGAAGGACCAAAAAAAGCTTCCCAAAAACCAAGCAAACAAACAAAAACAAAACAAAACTCCCAAGAGACAGAAATGCTTCATTTTCCTTCAGAATTTACAGAGTTAACTGGCTCCACGTGGTCTTCAGAATCCAGTCCAAGTCCCTGATGGTCCTTCAGAAACTCTGAACCACAGTCATTAAGCCCTCTGCTCCTTCTCAGCCACTGTGTTCCTCCATCAATGTGGTCTGTTCACACCATCTCAGTCCAGACTGTTCTGGTCCTGGTCCCTGGTGAAAAGCCCAGGTAGGTAGATAAAAGATAATCCTGATGAGTTCAGACTGCCTTCTTCTACAGAAGATAAAAACTGAACAGAAGGTTTATATCTGGCTCAGTATTGGCTGTTGGGCATCGGGGGGAGATTTCAGGTGTAACTTTCTCCTTCTTTCTCCTACAACGTCGGCTGCGACGAGTGAAACTGTGGACGTATTGATGTGTAGTGAAGCGTTTGTCTGTGCAGTCAAATGGATCTTTAGCACCTTCAGCAAAGGCTTTCAACCATGTGAGTGTCAGACGCTCAACAAAGAACTTACAGACGCAAAAACTACAGACACAAGCAGCTCGATGAATAATTCAGGGGCCGCATGTGATAGAGAGCTGCTGAGCTACAACACGAAGCTGCACATCATCCTGCTCTTATCCAGATATTTGACCTTGAACTGACGTTTAAAGCCAAACCAAAATAACACAGATAAAAGACGACAACAGCAATTTCAAAAACAACAAACTTAATATAATAATGGAATAATCCTACTTTTAACGGAATAAAATCACAACATTGTCCATTTAGAGACGCTCATGACAGTTTTACCTTATAAATGTTTTAGATGTGTATATATGCATGTGTGTTCATTTAATCTAATCTTTCTCTTATCTATTTATTTGCTTACTATTGAATTTTAGTTTTGCATTTTTGCGTCTTTTGGGTGTAAACTGTCACACAATGGAAGCATCTGTCCTTATTACTTTCATTCCTATGGTGTTTTTGATTTATGATTTTGTTGCTGAAAAACGTCCCGATTATTTACATTAAAGTGCTATAAATGATTTAGATCTTTCAGGTTTTGAGGCGTCTCTGCAGAGATGATTCTACTGCTCTTAAAGTGAATGTATTTATTGTTTCAGTCTTTAACAGGAGCCTCAGTTAGAGGCTACATTAACAGGAATGAGCAGCGTTTAGCACAACAAAGTGTGAATAATTCATCGTCCTTTCTGGTGGCGGTGGAACGACGCTCAGCTCTGTCGGTGACATGATAAAATGGGCTAGATCTTTGCCAATTGGGACGAGGCGGTGAACAACAGATCGAGGCAGTGAACTGGAGACTCTCTGGCACTTTTACACTTTCCCTTTCTTCCACCCACTTACTATCTCCCCATCTTTCACCTCGTCTGCATCCGCCCCCCGCCGCCTCCCCCGTCCCCGGTGTCAGTGAGCCGTGTGGCGACACATTCCAGCTCCTCTAGTGCCTGCTGAATTATGGAAGTGCTTTGGAGGCGACGGCATTAATGAAACATGGAGCCAGGAGCCACATTTGGTGGTGGCGAGGGGAGACGTGTTGTTGCGGTGTAAATTATTCAGTCCCAAAATATCACAGCAACCATCATGCCAAGACCGGTGGCAAGAAGCCACCTGCCACCTCCGGCCTGCCGCCCGGCCCTCGTCTCCTGCTCGACACGCCGCAGACACACCGGTGGTGACAACACAACGTGGCGAGAGCACTTCCTGCTGCCCAGAGAGGAAAACAGTCACCTCGTTGATCTCATTTACTTCTCTACAAAGACACAAGTCGTCTTCTAAACGGAGCTGAACACACAATCAGTTAGTTATTTGAGATAACTGTCGGATTATCGTGTCAATTTGTTCACTGAAATTAAAGAACATTCACATCAGTATTCCTGAAATACTGAGTGAGCAGAGTTAGCACTAGCACAACGGCTAACACTGTGTCAGCCACCGCCTGCTGAGTCTCTCTCTCACCTGGAGCCAGCAGGTGGTGGGCGGGGCTGAGGCCTGATCCAGGTCTGTGAACCAGGAAGTCCGAGTGGATCGGCTTCAGGTGATGTTTTTTTTTAAACTTTATTTTGTCTTTTTACGAGGGAACAACAAACATTAATCGTAGCAGATAATTTTTACTTCATGAGAATTATTTAGATCAAACAATGAGATGACGAATAACCAGATGAAGGACTTCAGCTCGTGTTGCTGCTGCAGATCAGAGAGGAACCCAAACATGGACATCATTGAAGCTCCATCTAACCTGTTTTTAAAGTCTTGAAAATGTGAGTCAGCTCAGTGAAACAGCAGTAACCCTCAAGTTTCCACTGTAAAAACTCATATAAAACATCACCTCAGCTCGAAGGACGAACCAGGAAGTTTATCCCACACTGAGCAAATTGACCCATGAATCTAATCTGGTCCCAGACCCAGACAGACACAGTCTCGCTGTGAGATAACTGGACCTCTGCAGCCGTTTGATTGGTGCTGAGGCCGGTGCGTGCTGGTGGGCGTTCGTCCTGCAGCTCGCTCTAACTTTGATTTGACACGTGCTCGGCAGAGGCCAGGCGCCAGCACCGGGTGCGTCTTCACACAGACAGTGAGGCGACACCACCTAATGGCCCTTATCTCAATCTCCTTTAAAAGCATCTTGTAGTCGCTGCCATTTTTTGCTGGCACTTCTGCAAACCTTGCCTTCTTTCTTTCTTTCTTTCTTTCTTTCTCTCTCTCTCTCTCTCTTTTTTAAATAAACCATCAGCGCAGCCCCCCCTTCCCTCTCCTGGTCCGTTCCTTGGCGGCCGGGACCAGACGGCAGGACCCACTGTGGTTTTAATGGGCATTAACTAGGGGGGTATTAAGGCTAAAGTGCTACAAAACCACAGCGCTGGTGCAGCAGAGAGTGTGTGGACACGATTACAGACAGACTGTGTGTGTCCATGTGTCTTAAAAAAGAAATGTATTGAGCTGTTGATGCTCTTGAGTTCTCTCTTAAGTGACTGTCGTGCACGAACGCCAAGTCCAGCTGCACAAATATAACTACAATTCATTCCTGAACAACACACAGTAACTATCAGGCGGAGCAGGATCATGAAGCTGAAGCAGCCTGCTGTGCAGAGGGACACCTCCTTGACCCCGCTGGCCTTGCTGCTCCCTCGGTCTCACTGAGCCAGTTGCGTGTGAGCGGCTGATAACAATCACCTAGACACAGTGAACAGGGATGTCTGAAGATGACTTATCCTCTGTGCAGCACACAGATCACAGAGCAGACGGGACTCGGCGGCACCAACGAGGCCTCCATGGGCTCCAATTAATACCCCAGCCCTTCATATCCCCTCATCTCCTCATCTTTAAGAGCTGACTGCAGATTAAATATTTATGCATCAGCACAGGGAGAGACAGAAGACTCCTACATGGCTATCATTAATAAGAAAACATCCCCGAGCTCGTAGTCGCTCCTCGGCTGGCATCATGGGCCGACAGAGAGGAAGGTAAAACGAGAAAACAGCGAGGCTCGGTCTTAGCTTTCCTTCACAGTTTGGATGGCGGCGTCATCAGCTGTTCGAGAACGCAACTGGATAGTGAGCCAGCGAGGGCTGCAGAGAAAAATCAAACCAGCGATCGCAGAGCACAACACAAGTCGAACACACACGCCGAAGGAAAAAACCAAATCTGCCAAAGGCAAAACAACTGTTAAGGTTCCAACGTCTACTGAAACGACACTGACGCATCACAGCAGTGTGTCAGTGACGCCTGGTCTCCATGACAACAGGTCTGAGCAGCTGGACCAGAACTTGGTTTATTTGTTTGTTAATTTGCACTCTGCTGTTTTTTTTTATCTCACCTGTCAGGTCCTGAATAAAGTACCTGTATGTTCCCCGACAGAAAATCAATAAAGCTTCATCTCATCTTTGGGAGACAAATTTCGATTGAGTGGGACAATAAAGTCAATCAATCAATGGAAATCTCAATCTAGTTTGTTTAATTAGTGATTTGGTTGAGTAGCCCTAATGTGAAAATGGGACAAAGTCCTGAAGGCATCAACATAAATAGAAAAAATTGCAATAAAGTAAAATATTTAAAATACGTGAAAAATACAGAATTTACAGAAAGAAACAGAGTTTGTTGTTTGAAGTTTGTACATGTGAGTGGCTGCTGATGATTAATACAGCAAATCAGAAACATTTCATTTTTATCTGCTCTCTTCTTCTGTTAGTTAAAATTTGAATTCAAATGAAAATTAGAATATAAATATTTTAATTGATCGGAATGACTTCAACCAAAAACTGACCAAAGTCTCACGTGGACAAACACACGATAAATGAAATCCACTCAAGTCTTTGTGAGCTGATGTGACAGGTGAACTGCAGCAGCTGTGAATTATTCATGAAGAAAAACGCATAACAAACAAAGGGGGACAAAGTGTCTACGAGGACGCTCTCATTAACTGAAAGAGGATCCACTTCTGTGAGGATGACGCCACTTAACAGGAACCCGACAACTGCCGGAATCGATCAGTGTGGATCTGCTGGAACACACGACACCAGACGGCCGTCCTCGTCCTCCTGGAGGCCACTGGAGCCTCTGAGGACGTGACTGTTCTGAACCACCCAACAAATACCTTCAAACTACACACTCCAGTTTGTGGTCTGTAGCGCCCCCCAGTGATGACACCCCCACTTCAACCCGGTGGAATTACAAACACAGAGTCAGTGACTACAAGAAAAAAAGTCAAGATTTGATACGAAGATCTGATCACTGCTCCTGAAAAAACTCAAAATAACAAATAAATTCTAAATAAAGTTAATAATATTTCTGTATTTTTATATTTCTTTGTTTATGTCCTGATATTTCTCTTTGTTTATACATGTGTTTCTGTAATATCTCTTTATGTCTGCATTTTACTTTATTTATTCCTGTTTCTGTCTGTGGTCAACTAATGTCTGAATTACCTGAGATCCAAAAAAGAATCTATCAAATAAAGATTTACAACATAAAATTAAAAAAAAAAAAAAACTTGCTCAAGTCTGTTCATTGATGCTGAGATGTTCTGGGTCCAGACCAGCAGCAGCCTGTAGGTCTGCCCGTCTTGGTGTTGTATTTACCTTGTAAGAGGGTAAGAAGCAGAGCACTCCTTTGGCCACAGCCTGGCAGACCTGGAGCAGCAGAGCTCCCACCTCGTCCTGGAAAGTGAACGTCTCCGTGTGTTGGAAGGTGGCGCAGAGTTTCCTGCCTTGAGGTCCTGCTCCAACAGTTCCCACCCAGACCTGAGGAGAAAGCCCACCATCAGTTTACACCATGGATTAAATATCTTCCTGTTATCAGGATTAAAACCGAGAACAATCATCAGAGTCTGAGTTCTCATGCACTCTGGAGTCCAACCCAACAATTTTTATGGCTACAACATATTTAATGCCATTTTTAATTCAGTGACATAAATGTGGCGACTGATGACTGAAGCCTTGAACCATCCATCAGGTCTTCAATTAATGAACACTGTAACCAGATATCAGTTTCAGATTGTTTGATATCTCCATCCAACCAAACAAATAATCGGGCTGGTGGATCTGGACCGATCCAGATGACAGAGTGAGGATGGACTCTGGACAGGGACGGTCCATCACAGAGACAACAGGTTCTATAAGTTTTTGGGATGAACTGAACTATCTTGAGGAATCAAGCACCTTGGTGTCTAAAGACTCGACCACTGACCTGGGATTTGTTGATGACGTGATTGGCCTCCAGTTGGATGGAGAACTTCACCCCCAGTTCAGAGGAGAAGGAACTCATGGGTGAAAGGGTTCCAGATGTGAGTACGATGCTGTGAACCGACCCACTCAAGTCAGAAAACGCCTGAGAGACAAAGACACAGAAGAACCAGAAAGAAGCTGTAAAGAAAGTTTTCAGTCATTTAACCCTTTTAGAGCGACTTTAAGGCTTTTCTGTTTCTCCTTATGAAAAAGTTATTTTTAAAAATGTTTCAACATATTCAGAATCAGCTGATTCTCACTCCGTTAACCAGAATAACCAAAGAAAAGTTCCTCTCATGTGTTTGGGTTGTTCTAGAGCTGATCTGAAGTTTCTATCTTTATCTGATCAGGAGTTCTGCTCATTTATTTGAGCAACAATGTGAGGACAGATTTCATGGGGCACTTGAAGCAAGTTAAGTTTTCTTGAGTTCTGTTTTTATATCTTATCTTCTAACCTCTTACCACAGCAGGGTTCAGGCACCAGAAGCTGAGAGTCAGGACTTCGGTCTTGACTCGGATGCTCTGCCGCTGTCTGTAACGAGGCCGAACCAAGAAACCCTGAGCATCAGGGACGTCAGGAGGGACCTGGTTGGTCCAGGCGTAGGTCCTCTGCAGAGCAACACGGTAATCTTCAGCAAACCTGCAGATACAAGAAGCAAAACAAACCGTTCAGCTTTAACCTGGTCCAAGGCACCAGGATCAGGATCAGAACCCTCTCTGACCTGCAGTTGTCCCTGTAGAGGAAATCCAGAACCATGAAGAGGTTTTTGAGGACTGTGGACGTAGCTGAGCTGATGGTCGGGATCTGCACCGTGTCTTCTTTACCGTTCACCAGACCTACACGCTCCTCCTTCTCCAGCACTGCAGCTAGATATTGCTGTCACACAGGAAGACGGGGGAACAAATAAAACTACACATCAAAGATTTCACACTTAAGTATTTTAATACACATAAATGAGAACCACTGAGATGATTTCACACCAGCTGCTGTGTCAAATTTGAAAACCTCCTGTAGGAACTAGAGCAGGAAAGAAGATGAAAGAAGAAGAGAGATGAAGGAAGAACAATTAAAAAAGAAAACAAAAAAGAGATAGAAAAGAAAAAGAAGAAAAGGTCAGAAGAAGACAGAAGAAATCCAAAATATGAATCAAATAAATAGACACTTCTGAATCCTGAATGGTAAAGCGTGACAGTGAATCCATGTAAATCAGTGTTGTACCTTCAGAAGAATGAAGGTCCCTGCAGTGATTCCAAGGCCATGAAAGATCCCCAGCACGTCCTTCCCATTCCAGACTTTACTTGCGGTCTCATATCCTCTGTCGCTCAGCTGGTTCTGGCTGTCCTGTATCCAGCTGCACAGGAAGACACACAGAGTTTGTCAGCCGAGCGTCAGATGAGGTGAACAGGACTCATACTGAAGGACTCACTTGATCAGGCTGTAGCAGAAGTTCCTGAGCGGCTCGTGTTTGGATGCTCTGATGTTGTTCTTCACCATGCCGTCCAGCTCGTCCTTGGACATCAGCAGATTGTTTTGGTCCAGCGTGAAGCTGGCGCTCTCCCTCGAACAGTCCTCAATGTTGTGGGCTTCATCCAGGACCAGGATCTGGCCGGCCAGGTTGATCTCCATCTGGAGTGGAGAAAGACGGAAAGGGAGGAGTTAATGTATCTTCATGTCAAATAATCTCGGACTTTGACGGATTTCCTCTGCTGCTCGTTGGAGACTGAACTGACGCTCTCTCGGATCATTGGGTCCAGCAGGTAGTTGTAAGGGCAGAAGACGATGGAGGCGCCCTGCATCAGTTCACGGGCGGCGTAGTAAGAGCAGGAGCGGAGACGTTTGCCCAGGGACACCAGGTCCTCGATGTCCCAGGCTTCATGCAGTCCACTGAGCCGGAGCGAGTACTGGTCCCGCATCCTGTGGACAGCATGATAGAACCGACATGACCTGCCCTGAAACACACACAAGAAAAAGAATCACTATAACCTTTATTTCTGAGGCACCACAGTGTTCGTGTGTTTCAAAGAACAAAGAAAAGATGAAATCAAATCCATGCTGAATCTTAAAAAGAGAACAATAAAAATAAAAGCAATTAATACAAGAAAATTTGCCAATAATGTTCAGGTAGGAAACTAAAACTAATAAATGAAGTCGAAGAGAAAGACGTTTATACCTGACTCTTCAAACCTCAGATAGGGAGCTCCAAATAGATATGTGTATTATATCTTATATTTTTATTAATAATGACTTTTTCAACGCGACCAATACTGCTCTCTCCCTGACAGTAATTCGACCACAGACCAGCTCTTTGACTTTCTGAATCTGTAACACAGACTGTAGTGTAACTGCTACCAGACAAATTTCCCTCAATAATGTCGCCCGAGAGCAGCAATTATCCTGCTACAATATCCTACAATTGGTCCAGCAGGGTCTTTCTAACACACTGAAATGTCAAGAACATTTGAGCCAGCTTTTCTTTCTCCAGAAACATGAGACACTTGCAGCCCCTCATACTGTCCTAAAGTCGAGGCGCCTACTGTAATGAGGACAATTAAGCTGTCAGTGGAGGTGTTTGCCTTCGTGGTGATTGTCTAACTTTTGTCACATGAAATAACTGGCCTGTTTGTAACCCCTGACTGGAGAGGGGTGTCAGTGATGCACAGTCCTCATCACCTCGGGGGGCAGCCTGGTCTGTGTCCGGTTACACACAAAGTCATTCATACACAAAAAATATCACACATTGATAGGCTGATGTTGCCTTCAGTCAAAACACCTGCCTTCCATTTTAACTTGACTTTCTCAAACGTGGCTGCGCTGCGTCAATCAGCCCCCCCGCCTTTCACTGAGCAGACAAGCTTCAGTGTCTGAGTTCAGCGCAGCTCGCTTCATTCAGACATTATTATGGTCCAAGTCACACAGTGTTTGTGTGACAGCGTCACCTCCAGCTGTGGACATAAAGAGCAGGGTGGGACGTGAGATGGACGGAGCGCTGACAGAGTAATTGGGTCCCGGTACATGAGATGCAGCTCTTTTACATGTCGTCTTCATTCACTGTGAGAGTGTTGGGACATGAAAACTATAACAATGGCTGCAACACCTGATCGCAGGTGGCCTGTGAGACACCGTCAGCTTTGATAACAGTCAAACTCAGTCAGAGGATGAACGAATAAAAAGGGTTGGATACTTTAAGAAAGGCTTCTCATTGGTCAGAAAGTTTTTATATGAACTTTCACCGTTCTTCTCTCAGCCATAATATTATGACCACTGACAGGTGAGGTGATTCACCTTGATTACCTGGTTACCATGGATACCTGTCAGTGGGCGGGGCCTGTCAGGTGATCATTTAGTCTTGAAGTTGATGCTGAGGCAGAAAAATGGTCCAGTGTGAAGATCGGAGAGACTTTGAGAAGAACCAGACTGTGATGAGGAGCAGAGTCGGGTCTGCAGGGACCAGAACCTACCAGAAGGAAGACCACTGGACCACAGGGTCAGGGGTCAAGGACCACTGATGGTCCAACAGAAGAGCTGCTGAAGAAGTTCATGCTGGTTCCGATGCAGCCATAGCCTCAGTGCAGAATGAAGGTATGCTGCAGGATTTCCTCTCAGTGAGGTGACAGACTGGAAGATCAGGAAGTTCCCTGATTCTGATCACTTCCTGTGTTCCCCATCTTTAAGACTATGGTTCAAAGTGTCCTGATAAATCAGTCCAGTGTGGAAGCAGAGTCCAGATTCAACCTTCACAATTAAATTAAAACCTCATGAGAGGTTTCCTCTGTTGCCTTGATATCTGCTGGTTTAAATCCATGGTTTGAGTTCAGGCTGTAAATTTAATTTTTCCATATCTTAAATGTAATTGACTCTGTAAAAGTGTTTAGGCTGCAGGTTTTCCTCCACTGTCTGTTTCATTTGTTGAGATAAAAGGTGAAGCAGGTTAGGTATAAGCTCATCTGTCCTTTAGGTGACCCTTTTTTTTTTTTTTATTCTTATGATCATTAAAACAGCTGACACCGAGAAAGTAAAATGAAACCTCTAGTTAACCTGGAAAAGCAGACAGACACCAAATATAAGTGTGCGCGCTCATCCTCACTTCCTTGGCCTCCAGCAGGTCTTTGCAGCGTTCATTACGGTTGGAATGAGGCGCCACTTCTGGGTTGACGCAGGTGTGATCTCTGCTGGACAAGATGGTCATGGCCACGTCGGAGTACACGGTGCGTTTGAGCTCGTGGGCGATCTGTGTGATCTGTTTGTGAGTCCGAGTTCCAAAGAAGATCTTTGGTACCGTCTTTTTACTGTCTTTGTCCTTGTCCTTCACGCCCTCTTTGGTGGACGCACACGGGCACAGGGAGCAGGGCTGTGGGGTCTGGATGGAGCAGAAACAAATAAAATTAGAGCAACACCTGAAGGAATCAACAGTAAATGTAAATTCACATGATCCAGGAGAACTGAAACGGCTCTGTTACACAACAAGCTGTCAATCAGGCCAATTCACAGAAGAGAAGAAATCTGATGTATTCGCTGCCTTCTTAGTCAGTTTTATTAGCTCAGTAAATGTTTTCCTAAGGAGTTTACGGTCTGTCTCCAGTTTCAGGTCTTTTGGTTGGTGGTTTTACACCGTTTGTGCTGAAGTGGAGATCTGAAGTTTCCCAGAATCCTTCACACAGAAATCAAATCAAGGGGCCACAGAGGAAGATGGAGGTTTTACAGTTCCAATCTTTTTAAAATGTTAATGACTTCACATTCTTACATATACTACATTTAAATTGCAGATCTTACAATATGGCCGACAGGCGTCTCAGAGTATGACGACACCAGACGTTTCCATGTCTTCCTCATTATCTGCGGTGTCAACAGGCTCTTTGACATTCGCTTGCTTTTTTTAAAAGAGACACAAAGAATTAGTGTCCATACATCAGGTGTCCCGTCTCTCTCTGCACCAGGTGACCTTTTCTACGCCTGAAAGTCGATAGGCCGCCATTGTGGTGGCTGGGAAAGTGTAGCTGCTTCATAATTAGCCATCCAGTGACAAGGTGCCCCCCCTCCCACAGGTTAAGTGTAGCCGGCACCATTTATGAAACTGATCCTGCTTATGTGTTGAACTCTTTTAAGTGGTGTACTCTTTTCCTGCTCAGTGACTCACATACATCATCACAGGCTCCTCAGTCCAGGTCCAGAACATTAATATTATTCAAATTTCATTCAAGTTCTCAAGGACTCATTTATCCCTTTAATTCTTTACTTATTTATATGATCTCTTTTACTTACAGGTGACCTAAAAACAGCTTATTTGCATTTCATCCCAGACCTGCAGCCAATTAAACCATAGCTGACAGTTAACATTCACCTCGACCACCTTCACAGACATTTCCATTTTCCATCAACCCCTCCTCTATATATATATATATATATATATATGTGTGTGTGTGTGTGTACTAACACACACACATCCATATGTATGTTGAGTGGTTTGATGATTAAAGTCTGTGCCAATGAGCAGGATGATTCCCTGTAAGAATGAACGGTATGTGCTGTCACGCACCGTGACTTCCAAAGGGGATCAGAAGGTAGCACTTCTGACGACAGACGAGTCGCTCAGGTTACCCGCCGGCTCAGATTTTCCAAGCATGTTTGTCCATCAAATATTACAATGTGTGATGGAGTACGGGCTGGAGAGGGCCCTCAGACAGCCATCTCTCAGAGTTAAGAGGGATAACGAGCCCTGAGCCCATGTGAAAAATAAACAGAGGTGCTACGGGGCCCCAACACCAGTTCAGGTTACCTTTCTCTTCTGAACAGTTACGCTTCACAGCCTGGGCCCGGGGCCCGATCACCTTACCTGCTCCTGCCACATTAAACAGAGCCATCCAAATATCCTGCCCTAAGATGGCCAATAATTACTTATTCATTGGCAGGAGGGGGAGCGGGAAGGGGGCTGGGGTAGAAGAGAAGGGCCGATTGATGAATAGGGGCCCTTGTCAAAAGCTGCAGCAGGAAACAGCTGACACAAGAGTATCTTTTTACGCGGCTGCCCCCCGAGATGCCAGGACAGCAAGGTTTCAGGCTTGGCCCCGCAGCCCAGACCAGACACCCCCTGGACAGGAATGCACAGAACTGGCAAAAGGGGCAATTGGGACACCAGCTCTGAGAACATACTAGTTTCAGTAGAACAGCTTCACTAGTAGTGGACAATGTCCTCAGTTTTGGCTGCCAGACAGCACAAGATGTCGAGGAACTGTTCCCTGATTAACAAGGCCAGAGGAGGCATGAAGCTGTACAGGTAGCCCTGCTGACGGAGCTCATGTGGGAGAGCTGCTGGGCCAGGTGTGAGGGGAACAGTGGAACAGGTCAGTGGTGTTACCGAACACCTCCCAGTGTTCACAGGTAGGCTTCTGTTGCCGCGCTCCCTGCCAACACCTGATAGATGGAAATCTCACACTCGGGGGGGCCAGTCTAAGGGCACCGAGGGGCCGCAGGCAGCCGATCGCTTCGTATCACTGGCGCCTCTCGCTGGATGCCAATTTGCTCCTCATTCCGCAGCTTTCAGGGGCCTGGAATTCACTCCAATAAGGGTGGGCTTCAATAACCAGGACCTCAGAAGACATGACACCGAACACCCCCCCTCCACTGAGGGACGGTGGCAAATATCTGCCCTCCAAAGCACCTGTTTATCCCTCGGGCGCAGTAACCAGCGGGTGAACCCCATTCAATATTTATCCCCGTGGCTTTCACAGATCAGCGGGCCGGGCGAGGCAAACCCTCTTAATTAAAACTGGAGCTTGCTTCAAAGGGCCCCATTCAGGCCGTCAGTCACCACTCCCCGGACAAAGGAGCCCGGGTCATGTAGCTGCAGGGAAACCAGAGACGGATGCGCTTTTTTGACTTCACTTTCCCTCCTCCTCTTTTTCCACCTCCCGTCATCCGCCGCTCTAAATCCAAACCACACACCTGCAGCTTCAGAGCAGAGTTCGACCACAATGCTGCAACACGGCATCTTGTGTTTGGGCATATCTGATGATGGCGGCTGACCTGCTGGTCTCCCCAGGAACATGGATTATACAGCAGAAACTGCTTTTTCTACCTTTAAGAACTCAGTGATACTTGATGCTCCTGATTTAGTTCTTACTGAGACAATGAGTTGACACAAGATCCTTCACACTTCATCATTAAGATCAAAAACTGACAATATACACAAGAAATAATTCATTATCAACGTTCTTAGTGAACAAATAATCAACACCTGAGTGAACGATGGAGAATTTGACCCTTTAAAACACTGTTTCTCAGCTGAAACGGTCTCAAATCATTGGTTAATCAGATCATCCAGGTAAGAAAGTACTGAAGGTATCAACTTCCATATACAGATTTAACAATGAAAAAAAGAACAACAACTTTGTGGCTTCACAGTGAACATATCACACTTTTACCTCCAGCAACTGACCAATTAAGAGTTTCAGTAAACTGTTCAATGTTACTGAATTTTTTTATTATTTTGTATAAATTAACATGACCTTAAAACAGACCTTTGAGTTTGAGACTGAATGTGAATAAAGACAGAAATGTGGAGCTGCAACACTGAGCTTTGGAATCTATTATTAATATTATTATTATTAATGAAGCAATGTTTCTGAAAAAGATTCATTAGTTGATAGCGTAATCAGAAGATAATGATACTGATTTTGTTTTACTGTCTTTAAAAAAGCCTTTATCTGCTTAAAGTTGATTTATCAAAAATAAATTAAACTGATAAATAAGAATCCTAATTTTACTTTTAAATGAGGCGTCCACAAAATAAAACATGAAGTCAGGGACAGTTTTGTTTCTTTAACTATGTTTCCACCTCTCTTTCCAGTGACCTTCAGTGTCACAATTGTTTTGTGGCTCACTTTGGAAAATGATCCTTTTCCCTTCATGTGACTCAACTGGTGTAAATTTGTTTTAACATTATTTGTTAGAACAGACAATCTGTGAATAAAAACTTTTACAAATACAGAATTATATCATCCAGGAAAACTGATGATCATTTTTTTAATGATTATTTATTTGCTCACACAAATAATCCTGAAACAAACCTGCCTCCATAATGAATACACACTTTGTTTCCTGTTTAACAAACTCCATGTTTTTAAACTTTAACCACGACCTCAGTTCGGTGGAGTCTAGCGCCACCTGGTGGTGACGCGGAGTGATGATCAAACTGCTGCTGACACACAGTGATGCTATCAACTTGAACTGACTTTGTACTGATAATATTTAAAACGTTAAATAAAGTGTCATTATTTTGTGTCATATACTTACACCACATGATGATGATGAGGAGAAACCAGCTGCTGAGTTCTTCATCTCCCATTTAGGATTTGGAGGTTTATTTTCTACTTCATAATGATCGTCATGATCATCATCATCAATGAAAACGACTCCCTGCTCCAAACGCTGCCTTTTCCTTCCCTGAGGAACAAACAGTAACTTGACAAACTGCACATTTTTCCACATTTGTACTAGAGCCGACCACTTTTAGAGAATTTACACATTCATTACAGTAAATTCTGTGCCTACCTTCTGCTCAACAGTGCGGATGCGCTTCCTGTCTGGTTGGAAGTCGTCATCAACAGATTTGGCCGAAGACCGAAACTTCTCACTCAGTCGAGAAGCGATGGACTTTTTCTTGGGCTGCGACTCCTCCGGTGACGACACTAAAACAAAAATAACAGACATGCTCAGGAAAAATAGAAGACCTGTGATGGATTTGTTTAAGTGACACAAACATATTAAGGACTCAGACATCCTCACCTTGTTCAGGGGCTCCAGGCACCTGTTGTGCTTTCTCATTACACGACACAGGGAGGTCCACGACATCAGGTTCAGCCGCTGAAGCCCTGCAGGTTTTACTGTGACACACACACTGACAGAAGCTGCTGGCGTCAGACTTCTTCGAGTCAGCTGTGTGTTTATCTGGCTGGCTCTTGTCCTCCCCTGGGCTCCCTCCTTGCTGCAGTTTAGCTGTCATCACACAGGAAACACAGATGGAACAAAGACACTCAGTCTGTTTGTAGAATTAATACATTTTAGTTTTAAATAAGTTCTCTGTCCTTGATAATCGGATGAGATTCTGACTATTTGGAACTGACTGTCAACTGGAACCAGCTCTATGAGTTAGATCATATCAACCAAAGTAAAATATGCTTTCATACAAAAAAAAAATGGTGAGAAAGAAAAATAAGATCTTAGGCTGAGCAGGCTCACCCAGCTGAGCCTGCTGCCATCCCAACGCAGAGCAGAGCAAGGCCAAACTCTTCCCACTTCCTGTGGGACTCTCCAGCAGACAGTGCTGCCCGGAGTTCAGCCCACGAATGATCTGCAGACGAGACAAACACACAACTATATCAGACACTGAAGCTCAGGCACAGACACACAAACTGGGCAACTTCTCAAAAATGGGAAGATAGAGATCATATTTGTGTGTTTTCTGTGGAGAACTCTTTGAGACAATTCTCCAACCGAAGCTTTCCAACAGTATCCGGTTTAATGTTTCATACAAACCAACTCTGAGCTGAAGTGAAGCCAATCACTTCCATTAAACTGAAATCCTGTCAATCAAAGCAGCCCGTCAGTTGGTGAAGTGGTGACTGTTACTCACTGAATTCATCATGGACAGCTGGGAAGGGTAGGCCTTACAGGGGAACTGGACCTTCACCCCGCCGATGGTGTATTCCACCGGGGAAGCAGCCATGATGACCCCCGAGCCTTTATTCTTTTTCCTGCTTCACAGAGGACACATCTGACTGACCATGAATGCAGCTCGGGTCGGTCAAATGTCAGCAGGCCGAGTTAATCTGTCTCTCTTAGCTAGCTTAGTTTCAATGACACCGAGCTAACGCGAACGGCTAACTTTTCCCGCGTTACTTCGGCTCTTGTCGGTTCTTCTTCCCGGTTTAAACCGGAAACACCGGGCACGGAGACCGTCTTCTGGGTTTAAGACCAACGCTGACGGACAGATGTTTGTTTGTTGTTTGTTGTTGTGGTTCACTTTCATTTTCCCATCTTCTTTCCCGCTCTCAAAACTCACGTGTGCGGAATTGACAGGGAGCAGCGCCACTTCCTGCCGCCGCTTTCAGAATAAAATCATTCTTGTTAAACGTAGCGGAAAACGGAAGCCACTTCCGCGTTTTTTAATTTTGAAAATAATTCAAGAGTAAAGTTTTTACTCACACATTTTTAACATCCATAATGTCACCGATATTTATAAAACGTGAAAACTTTTACGCTTATATTTTGGCGAAAAAACATAACGGAAATGACGTTAAAAAACGCCCACATGGTTCCGGTCGGGCCTTAAAGGGCCAGTCCGTGTTTGGAGTACACGTCTGTTTGGGGTTTGTTTTGGTTTAATGATGAGGAAAGGATATATGTCGGCAAAACTTTAACAAGAAAGATAAAGCAAAAACTTTAAATCACATGAAAAAGTATGTAAAAAAATTTTAAACTGTACAAATATGGATGCACAGATTATGATGCTGTAAAACTGGCAGCACTACGGTCAAACAACATTCTCAAAAATATAAATGTATTTAAACTATGAAGAAGTGAAAGGGAGACACATTTAGTGAGATGAGATGTATCCAGCCCTCAGTTCATCAGCTCAAAGCAACAAGCAGAAGGTGTCATTAATTAGAACCCATCCTCTTTCATTTCTGAGATCTTTTTATTTAAATATGTTTATTTCCAGATGAGCATCTTTCACATTTGTACTGTACACATGCAGTGCTGTTAGCACAGCCACTTGAACTGGGTATTATTCAACAGAGTAAATGAATATTCTCAAAAATAGCATATAAAAATCATACAGGGACCCAAACTAAAGTGAGAGACTGTATTAGCAGAGAGAATGTGTCACACATGGGGATTACTGTTCCTCACCCACTGTTAATCAATAATGTACAACATTTTGAAGCAATCCATAATGCTACAAATTCGTATGAGAAATTGCACTTAGCTCAATGTAAATACATGATCACATAACAAGATTTTACAAGATTAAGACATGTGTCTGTGTTTGCATGTGTCTTTACACTCTCGCAGTGAATATTAATTATAAGAATCATACAGTCATGTAATAAAATGTAACCAAAACATCCGAGGTAAAAGAGGACACTCTACTCAGATTAATAAAGTTAAAATACTCTGATTATTTGTCCTGAAACTTTCTCCATTTACTGCATTTTAGTTTTAGGTTCAAATTTGATTCTCACTACAAGAGAAAAAAAAATCCCCTTTAAAGACAATTATAGTCACATAATAGTGCAAAAATATTCTCTTAGAAAATCCATGCAGAGTGTATTTACCCACAAATGAGCCTTATGCATACATCAGTAACAATACAGCTGCAGCGTGGAGGGACAATGGCTTGTAAAAGGACACTCGAGAAGCCTCAGACACAATAAAGTGGCAGGACAGACTGGTGATGTAAAACAGCCCTGTCATTAGAGACCAACACACTCATGATGGAGCATTTCTCTTATTGCCGCGTGGTCGACAGACGTGACATCACCAAAACCTCCAGTGCAGTTACAAAGGAAGTCAGGGCGCAGAAAATAATCAGAATCATAAACATCTGATCTACAAGAAGTCCTTGTTTCAGAGCCGCTAAACGTTCAGCAAACTCACATGTGTGGAGACAGACTTACAAACTCCTGAAAGGCATTCTCAGGAAAAAAAACAAAAACAAAAACAAAACTGATGTGAGTGTGTGTGGAGGAGGCTGACAGGAAGCCATGAAAAAATTACATCAATGTAAAATGCGGATTAATCCCTTAAAACCTCACAGGGGCATTTGTGTACTCTCAGTAATAAGAAAAATGGAAAAAACAAAAAAACAAACAAACAAAAAAAAAAACCAACATGCTACCGACACTTATTACATATATTTATTTATCTATAAATATACACAATGTAGTAGCTTTCTGGTTTGTGACTGTAGCAGCACCTTCATATTCAAGACAAATCTACAGTGATTAAATAGGATGATAATAAAAATATGCTTAAATACAGGGTGTGCACACAAAGGTATCTGGAGAGAGTGAGATGACAGCTGTGGTGGAGCTTATCTAAAAGACATTTTCATCTTTACTTATTTTACAGTAAAATAATATATAAAAAATATATATTTTGTTTTAAATGAACAGATTGACTTACTCCTTAATACTCAACTATAAAATGCATAATATTTACGCCATCATCATTACATACTTATTACAACTGTAACCACAAAAAGGTGAAACAAACCTTAATTTATTCCGGTGCTGCTGAGACAGTAGACGAGTCTTTCAGTGACCCGTGGAGCAGAGAAGGTTTGAGTTGTGAGGAGAAACATAAGGAAGAGGGATGCCACTGGACACGAGGATGAATGTGGGAGGCAGCAGGCTGGTGTGTGTGGTCGTGTGTGTGTGTGTTTCAGTACACACACACTGTGGTCTTATTATGCTGTAGAATCTGCGACACATTACTGGACTCCTTCTGTTTTTTCTCTGCGTTGTGTTGGGCCAGCGGCAGTCTGTCAGCAGTCCTGCGCCGGACTTTCTTAGCTGAGTGACCCGACGACTGTGACGATGATCCGTCAATAGTCCTTTTGCTGTTGGGTGTCCTGCTGCTGGGACCGGACTGACCGGGCAGCTCGGTACCGCCGTTCGGACACAGTGGAGTTAGAGTGAATGGGCCAGACAGACTCATGTCATACAGGCTGTTGCTTCCTGATAGTCCATCCCGTCGCTCCAGGGCAGGGAGGAGCTCGCACACTGAGGAGGGAGAGTCCTCCTCTGAGGGCTGCTGCGGGAGGACAGACCAGAAGAAACAGGGATCAATAACACTGATTTAATCTCGTTCATGTCAGAGAACTGAATAATTTTTTAAACACGTGATATAAGCAAGTCTACACGGAGAAAAGACAATAGTAATTTTGACATCACAGCATCACTGACTTTAAATGTCCAACAAACTTGATGTGAAGACTTTGTCTCCCTGGCATTAAACCTTTAGTTTTAACAGTGTAACATTAAACTATGCATACAAGCTGGAAGTTAATTGCTTATTTATCAACAGCACCAAAATAATAAGCTTTTAATACTAATTTTATAATTATGGTCAAACTGATTCAAACTGCCACAGCCATGAGAATGGATATTTCCTCAATTTGTCCTAAAGGATTCAGGTTGTATCCAGACGAAGATAATTTACAAATTTTATTTCATTTTCACTGTTTTGTCTTGATTTTTATTTTATTTACCTCTTTAAAGTGCTTGTGGTTGACTAAAACACAAGGTGCTAAACAAATTAAGTCTGATTGATAATAAAGTCTTTAGAAACTGTATGTCTCAGTAGTTGATGTCTCAAAAGTCATTGACCGCCCTCACCTGCAGCAGAGGAGTGTCAGCGCGGGACATGGAGGTGGGAGGACCCTGGGACACCTTGGCAAGGTCGAGCAGCACTTCCTCGTGGTGCAGGGTGTCCTGGGAGGTCCCGGGCTCCTGCAGTGCAATCACAATGGCACTGGTGTTATCGGCACGCAACATCCGCTGGCGCCACCGCAGCAGAGCGTGGCTGACGAGCTGCCGGGCACTGGAGACGCCACACGGTGCCTGGAGCAAAGAGGAGTGTCATTACCATGTTGCCATGTCGTAAGAGGTGATCATGAGCGCGCAACAACGATCCAGGCAGGAAGTTGTCCATCTGTGATGGTCAGATATAAAGACCAAGAAAGGAGTGACTCTCACCATCATCTCGTCATTGTTCTGACACATGGAGATGGCCTCTTGAGGTGGCACCATGTTCCACAGACCATCGCTGCCCAGGATGATGTAGCGGTGTTTTTTAGGGTCGAGGGTAACAACACTTGTGTCTGGCTCAGGTGAAACCACAAACTCCCCGCTGTAGAAGTCATAACTCCACAAGTCACCTGATGCAGAGAAGAGAAACTTGGCTGATGATGATTACTGGTTGAATGGATCCAAACAATAATTCATTTCCTTGTTCTCTCTGATAATTCTGCAGAAACATCTGCAGAGTTTGACCAAATATCCCAAAGGATTTGATGAAAAAGACACAAAACAGCTCTGACCAGATTCAGTAAGAATAAAACAAATCAAAAATCAATTATAACAAATATCTGATTTTAATCATCTCTGTCCGTTTCCCTGAGCAGATTAGTCTTTAGAATTATTCTGTGATTAAACCAGTTATGGATCAGTGCTGCCATGTTAACAGGTGATCCCTTGAGTGAGCGTTATGATCGTTTTTCCCACCTAGAGCTCTGGCCACGGCCAAGAACGGTATCTGGTCGATGACGGTGCTGCGGCGGACCGGGCCGTTATGACTCAACCGTGGCCTCTTCCAGACGACCCGGTTCACTCCAGACTTCTTAATCACGCTGTTTACAGACACAGAGACAAGAGTTGCTGATTGAACTGTTTATGTTGATCTTTTACAGAAAAGGTTAAATTATACCAGTTTAGCTAAAAAATGGGTTACAGGGTCACATGACATACTCCCCAACAATCAGCCATCAGGTCACCGCCTGTTAGTTGTGTTTTGTTTTTTTGTTTGTTTGTTTTGCTAAGATACAGATACAGGTACACTATTATTAATCATCTGTGCTTTCAAATCAAATCAAATCAGATTTATTTGTATAGCACCAAATCATAACAAAGTTACATCAGGACACTTTACATATAGAGCAGATCTAGACCAAACTCTTTATAAAATTATTTAAAGAGACCCAACAGATCCCCCCATGAGCAAGCACTCGGCGACAGTGGCAAGGAAAGACTTCCTTTAAGAGGCAGAAACCTTGGGCAGAACCAGGCTCGAGGGGGCAGATGGCTGCCCCGACCTTTCATTCTCTGTCCCTTAATGATATTCAGACTTTGGATGTAACCAGCAGGGAGAACCATCTGACAAGTTGGTGCAGCACCTGATACCATTTTGGTCTTTATTACTTTAAATTACCTGCGGAATTACGATGATAAAATCAGTGAGTGTCACTTCTTTCTAACAGTTGATGGAATCATGACAGAAGACACGTTTCAACTCGTCGGTCTTTGTGCTAACTCGTGTCACAGGGAGAGTTGACACATTGAAAAGACTCACTTCACTTTGCATTCTCCCAAACACTGAAGAATAATCACATACCCATCAGCTGAGACAATATGAGTCAATGGCTCATAACATTTTGCATAATGTGATTTACAAGTGACACTTGTCTGTAGTTCACATTCCCATCATGCAAGACTGAACCAAATGCATCCTCTTTATATTTTGTCCTTTTCTCATTGCACAACTGTAAACCTTACAGCTGTGGAGTTTACCCTATCATGTAAACACAAAAGGTCAGTCACTGTCAAGCCAATCCACCCAGGGGCCAATCACTGCGACATCTTATCAGTAAACATGCCACAGACAGTAGAGAGACATTGTCCCTTACTGCAGATAACATTTTGAGCTACTATTGTAGAAAACAGACACTTCTTGGTTACAATCAATCCTTTGTTGTGGTGCAGGTGAAGAAATATCTTCACATTTACCCAAAACTTCCAACATCTGCCACCCTCTAGTCAGTGACAGTTAACAGTGACACTGTTAATTTACTGTCAGTCTGTGAAACACTTTGATTCAACACGGGACCCTGTGGCAGAGAATTCAAGAGATGTTTTGAGAGGAAGCTATAACTGAAAAGTGCTGCCACATCAGAGAGCACAGCTAATATTAATGTAATAAAATGGAGGGGCAGGGTGATTTGTGCTTTAAGTCTTACCTTCCTCCCAGACCTTCAATACGCTCCCTCTCTCTAGGTAGCTCAGGTTTGTGGTCTTGTGTGACTTCCACCGCTCTGATGAATGGAACTGTGGGGTCGTCCTGGATCCCGAGAACCACCGCAGAATCCCCAACGTGGGCCACATACATGCGGTTTCCTCTGATAACCACCACGCTGGCTGTGGTGCCCGATGTGCTGGGAAGGCCTGTCAGAGTCTTCGGCCACTCGGCTGATAACATTAAAGACAAAAATCGGTTTAATGTATTGATCAACAGCCACTTATTGTTTAATATCGGTCCCACTGAGTTAATTAAACAACATATTTGACAGTAAAGTACAATGTTGTGCAGAAAATAAAAGCTCCTAAAAATACCTACAAATCCTCATCAAAGACTGATAGACTGAGCCCGTAACAACCCTGTGACCTTTGGCCCAGTTCACAGGACCCGGTCTGTCCTGGACCTGGACTTTCCAGGCTTATCAGAGTCACATATGTGCTTTTAAAATGAGTGTTGACTCCACCTGTTAGACAGGTGACCTGCCCAGACATATCCCGACACACACCTGAACACACACACCTGAACGGTCATTCAAATACCGAACGATCGGTTTAATAGTGAGTAATAAACACATATGTATGAACACGAACAAAAAGTGAGTCGGATTAATGTCACATATTATATTATATCATTACAGACAATAAGTTCTAAACCGGCTCGCTGTGTTTTGACCTCCTGATAACTTTGTTGATGTTGTTTAGCGGAAGCCTCCATAAATCATTTGATTTATTATGAGCTGGGCTGTTTCCACACATGGTGAGAATCTGGAGATTCTTCTGGTCAATGCTAACCCATTAGCCGTCAGCTAACGGAGTGTAAACTTTGGCAGTGGGCCGCAGACTCCAACAATCTTCACGTTCAGCGACAAAGAGCGACACTTTTCCTCCAAACTTCAGATAAAAGCGGAACTCACGGAGTTTTTTCCACATGGCGTGGTGACAGGCGACGAAGCCTTTCCGGATGGCGGCGCAGACGTCCTGGTCGCAGCGGGACCAGAAGCCGCGCTGCTTCTTCATGAAGTCCCACAGATACTCCCGGGCGAACTGCGCCGCTTCGCGCCCTCCGTGGCCGTCGAACACGGCGAAGAACGCCACGGAGCGGCGGGAGCGGCCGGCCGCCGGCGGGCTCCGACCTTCCAGGGGAGACGTTTCCGCCGAGGGGCTTCGGTCCTCCTCCGGCGGCTCGCGGGTCTCGGCCGGAGGATCCACGGCCGGTCCGGTCCGCCGAGGACCCGGAGAGTAGACTCCCGCCGCAGCGCTCTCCTCCGGCTCCTCACCCGCCGCCGGCTCGCCTTCCCCCGGCTCGGGCTCGACTACGATCTCGGTCACGTCCTCCATGTACTTCCTCCCCCCCTGGTCGGTAAACACGCTCACTCGCAGCAGTAACGTGGTGTCCATCACCCCAGAAGCAGCTGGCCCCCCGAAGTCCGGATCAGGATCATATAAGAGGACAGCGGAGTCCAGACGATCCGGATCGGCGTCCGTCTTTGTTTATGTTCGAGCGGAGTAGGCATGCTCCGACTGACGTCACCACCATCTTCTTCTTCTACGGACGTCACGGATGTTTCCGCGTCTGCGCAGCTGCTGCCCCCTACAGGATACAGTTATTATTCCTGTTTGGAAATGTAAACATCAGATGGTTCCCCTCTTTTATCTCTGGAATCATTAATGATAACACGTATTCAATTGTGTCGCACTTTAGATAATCATCTTAAAAGGACACAGCACAGAAGAAACATCACACATTACAGTTCAGAGTTTGGCTGAATCATTTCTATGAGTATGATGTGTTGGCTTTAAAACACTGATTGTAATGGTGAGATATCCGTGTCAGGCAAGCCACAAGAGAGATCCCATCCAAAGTAACAGCTGTGTAAAAGTTAACAAATAAAAAGAAAGGATGCACTAGTGAGGGTGGCAGCATAGTGGTTAGGTTTGTTTCCCCACAACAAGAAGGTTGTGGGTTCAGTTCCCGGCCTGCGGCCTTTCTGTGTGGAGTCTCCAAAGACATCATGTTTGGGTTCATTGGTGACTCTAAACTGTCCGTAGGTCTGAGTGGTTGTTGGTCTCTGTCTGTCTCTGTGATGGACTGGAGACCTGTCCAGGGTGACCCCGCCCTCACAGAGTGAGCTGGAATTGGCTACAGAACCCCCGTGACCCCGAAATGGATAAGAAGTAGAAGATGAATGAATGAATGATGCACAGGTGAGCATTATCAAACCCCTGAAGACTACTGCTGTGGTTGATAGAAAACAGGATATGTAGAAAAACTTGGGTGTTGATGTAACAATGGTTTTTACAAATACCTCCTTGACCTCGCCAAGGACATCATGACATTAAGCAAAGCAATAATGAAGCTATGCAAAAAAACCAAAATATTCTTTAACACCAAACCAAATAAATCAATGATTGTATAATAAAATGGCATGTTTCATTTTGTAAATTTTTTTTTTTTTTTTGAGTGGTCTTACATTTAAGTATTTTTTATTAATTGATCAACAAGAAAACTAATACCAAATACAAAACCATAAACAATAAATCAATAAATTTGCTAATTATATAAATCAGCATAATACATTTTAAGATTGTCACACTTTTGGTTTATGAATAGTAAACACTCAGCTATAATGTGAGTATTTTTGCATGCACATGTTTATCTTTTCACATAAACTCCCATTGTTAGGGAACTAAAGAACTTGAACATTCAGTGTACATAAAGTAAAACCAAGTCATTTAGACTACACAGGAAATCTTAAATGTATTGACTTTGTGTGGGTTTATGTATAATTACATATTGAAGACAATGTTTTGTTTCTTTGTGTTCATGTATATATGTTTTAAAATTTAACATCTCAAACCTTCCAAAAAAAAAAGAAAGAGTGACTGAACACAATAACAAAGTATAATGTGTATTTATTTAAGTTAGTTAACGGTGAATATGACATGGACCTTCCTCAGTCTACTAAAGAAAATCATTACTTTATTTTATTTTATTTTGTTTTTTATTTTTTAACTGCACCATGACGTCACCACGTCAGCTGCAGGGACGTGCGTCGGGACGGACCTGCCGTCTGGTCGACGGGTGACCGGAGATGGAGGAGAAAGATGGACATTAAACGGTGAATGTGGAGAATCGGCGGTGATTCGGTGACTGTTCGGGAGTTCGCGTGCTCGGCCCGGGAGTGAATGCTGTTCGCGGACCCGGGGAGGACGGGCTTTAGTCGCGGTGAGGCGGACCCGGGGAGGGCTGTTATCTGCGGGGTTTTTTCGGAGAGGGAAAACAACATGGCTGCGGTGGAGCTCGAATGGATCCCGGAGACTCTGTACAACACGGCTATCTCGGCCGTGGTGGACAACTACAGCCGATCCAGGAGGGACATACGCTCGCTGCCAGAAAACATCCAGTTCGATGTGTACTATAAGGTAAGACCCGCCGGTCCGGAGGCTCGGTGCGGGGCTTCCAGCTCCCGGACCGGACCGGTCCGAGCCGACTGTTAGCCGAACAATTTTCCGTCCTGGAGACCAAAAACTGGCTCCTCCGGGGGAGCTAACTTCTGCTAGCCGTTAGCCTGCTCTGTCAACCTTCACTGAAACGGAACCCAGCTGTCTGAGAATCTGTACCTGACCTTCTGTTGTGTTGATCTTCTGGATAATTTCATCAGTGGCCGTGTAAATGAATGGTGTCGTCGCTGACTGTTTTTTTTTTTGTTTGTTGTTGTCATCACTCATTAAGGAAACGCACAGCCAGCTGTCAGACAGAGCTAAATCAGAAATAGAAGTTATAACTTTGTTTTTGTCCCAACGACATTAATGAGGTTAATGCCACTTTGAAATCAGATGACAAAAGTATTCTAATTCTGAGCCATAAGCTGTTTCGGGGATTTAGAAACTCTGGGATCATGAACACAGTTTGTTCTGCAGATGTAGAATCTATTTCTTTAGTCACAGGAAAATCAAACCTGTCACTAAAAGTTCGTTTTGGATTTAACACAGATCTAATGGAAGCACTCCGTTATTAAGTGATCTGGTGTCTGTGGTTGGCAGGATCCACACACCTCAATACACATTTATTCTTTTCACAGATTTATTATACGTGTCCAAATTTAGACATAGTGTATTGATGTATAATAAAAGTAAAGACAGTAAATGACCTCACTTATTAACAATATTCATGTGCTCAGCCATAATAAGTCATGAATTTCTGTAGCAAACATTTAGGGCCTATTGAAGTGCAATGGTTTGACTGACAGCAAACCAGTTGGCATCAAACCATCATTATGGACCTAAACCTGGTGCTGAAGTATGATGGTCCTGATCCACAAGGTTAGATTTTGAAAGCAGAAACAGAAAAGAAATATGTTTTTATTACAGTTGATGGAATAAGTTCTTTCATGTCGCAGTAAGTGAGAGAGCAGCATTAGATACTCCTCCTCACACACCTTTACAGATGTCATGGAGGGATTCATCTGTCATTGTGAAGCACTGATGGCAATCAACTGTAAACAAGTGAAAGTACAAACTGTAAACTTCCCTTCAGAGGGACAAAATGCCCAAAGAGAAACCGCATGGCATGTGTCCAGCTGTGGGGGTCCGTGTGATGTAAGTTCTGTTATCTGTCCACGACCACATGGCCTCCTGTGCAGCCTGAAATTTGAGACCATTCACCAACTCTAGCAGAGAATTAAAGTGGACACTTGTTTCATGTGGGTCCACCGGGATGTAAAGATTCTGAAATAGCTTTATTTGTTGAAGGATGGGGGGGTCAATTCTTGGATTTATCGCGATGCATCCAAAAACTATTTCTTGATGGAGAAAAAACAATAATTGGACATTTTAAACTCAATTCTCATTTCCTCATTCAGGCCCTACGGCTAAAGGTTAAATGTGAGTGGCAGTGATTAAAGCTCTCCACCCAGTTCCTGCCATGCGTTTAGAAGCTTTCTTAGCTTCTGTGAAGCTGAAGTAGGGGACCCGGACAAATAGGTGCTATTTTTCAAAAGCAGCGATGCGAAAAATTAATTCAATAATCAACATGAAACAACAAGAACAAAAAAATTTCTTTTATTGTATTTGAAAGAAGGGACAGTACATGTCGATGTACATTGATATGTAAACATGCCGGATTCTAGCTACAGCTGGTTTCCATCCCTACTCCCTTGGCAGATTAAAGATGCATTTAAAATTTAATGCAGCAATAATCATTTTATCATCAAATCAGAGCCCTCTGAATCGGAATTGAATCGAATGATGGAGTACCAACAAAATATTCCATAACCACCTTACAGTTGTATAAATGGATTTATATTAACTAAGATGTTAATAATAAAGTACAGTTTTAGCACCAACAGAAATGTACAGCACCTGGCCTTTGAACTTTCACCTCTGGATTTCCTGCTTCTACAATAGAACTAATTTAATTAATCTTCTGGGAATAATTTTGTTAAATAGCACCATTATCACACAATTTCAACATGTTACTATCCAGCTCTAAAAGAGCAGTAAGTTATAAAACCCCCATGAAACAATGCGCTGATGACTAATTAAAATGAGACGTAGCAACAACAACAACAACAACAGCAGCTGGCTACACTCACTGCTGGCAGGTACAATAAAGTGATGGGTGACACCATGAGTCAGTACGTTTGGCTGTCTGTCTCTGTCCTCAGGTCTGCAGTAGTACTTTGAGCTAAACACGAACATGCTCCAATAACAGTTTCTGTCGTGCTGATATGTCATCTGGAACTGATGTTTTTACAGATTTATTTGTATTAGTGACTGTACAAGGCCAAATAATGATGGACCTTGCAGACTTAAACTATAGTTTTAAATATCAACATATAATAAAGAAGAAATAGTTCTCTGATGCCACCAGGCCTGACAGTTAGTTCAGTTAGTTCACCACAGCTGTCTGATAAATTGGCTCCCTATGAGTGAGTGCAACTTGAGTGTACAAAGAGCTGAAGTTAAACTTGCCCAAACCAAGTAAAATCATGTCACTGCTCATCTCAGCCCTGAAAAAAAGGAACTGATCCATCACAGACTGTCACATCGCACTGACATTAAGGTAGACTTAACCCCATTACTGCAGCTGAGAGTGAGAGACTGCCATTGTCTCCTATAGACCTGCCATAGAGAGCCATTCAGTGTGACAACTTCCAGCTCAGTGCATTTTGATGACAGACTAGACATCAGCAATTTATTTGTTTAAACTCCCGAACAGCAGACAGCATTTTCAAAAGCATCACTTAAAACACCCGTAATAGAACCTAGGACCAAAAAATAGGACAAATCCACCTCTGTGGCCACAGATGGGAAATATTGTCCCCACTTTAATGTTATTAATCAGGAAAGTTACTGCCTCCAGACTCAATATTGTGTCTGTAGTAGAAGCGTTGACTTCAGTATTGTTGTCAGCTCATCGTTTTCTCCATCTGTGTCTCATTCAGCTTTACCAGCAGGGCCGGCTCTGCCAGCTGGGAGGAGAGTTCTGTGAGCTGGAGGTGTTTGCTAAAGTCCTGCGGGCTTCAGACAAAAGGTAAAAGCATTAATGGGACTGAGCTGCCTGAGAACATCCTGGACACTGTCCACCACAAATGTATCTTCTTATGGAAATCAATACTTCAAGTCAAGACTGGAGAATTTAAAATGTGGACCTTTAAAATCAAACCCCGTTAAGCCCAAAGAAGAGCTGTATGCTCCCAACTATCAGCTGGTCTTCAGAGCTTTTATTCCTCCTGATGGTTCTTCCTGTTTCCTCCTTAAACTGCAGAATCAGCTGATCTGTCCAATCTGAAACTGACTTCAGTGATAAACTGATCAGATCTGGATCAGTTTGACTCTCTGAATGGAGCTCTGCTGCTTTTTTTGCCTCGTTTTCTGAGCTATCTTCCGCTATCACAGTGAGCAGAGTCTTTATTGAGTCACATGTAGGTTGACCTGATTCTGATTATCTGGAAACTTGGAGACATTTTTAAAAATTACAACTTTAAACTCATAAAAGCCTCAATGTGGTTCAAAAGAAACAGGAGGATGAATGTAAACTTGATAGCAAACATTTACGCCTTGTCCAACCCGAATGTTAAGGTACATTATTGACCCCCTGCCTAAAGTGTTAATAGTGAGCTGTATGTTTTGTCATTCATGAGCTCAGTGTGAATGAATTCTTATCACCTCAGGCAGATAAGCTGTAGCCAGGATTGTTAATTCACTGATCCTGTAAACTGATGTGATCCATGTCCCTGTCCTCGCAGACACCTCCTGCACCATTGTTTCCAGGCCCTGATGGACCACGGTGTGAAAGTTGCCTCAGTTCTGGCAAACTCTTTCAGCCGCCGCTGCTCCTACATCGCAGAGTCTGACGCTCACGTCAAAGAGAAGGCCATCCAGTTCGGCTTTGTGCTGGGTCAGTGCTCGGGGTGGGGGGGGGTGAGAGGCTTCACAGGGACAGTTATAGTGATTGAGGTACAGCTACACAGAAACAAGGTGTGAATAAATGGGATGTGTTCATCCCAGTGATGTTATCTCCTGTTAGCTGACCTCAGAAAACAGACACTGAGTCTGTAATGATTTTAGAAATGTTCCCTTTTTAAAATTCAAATCTCCCTCAGGCAAATAATTATCTCTAAGTACCCCAAACCTACATGTCAGGGTGGGGGACAGGTGATGCTGATCCCCGCCCCATCTGATTTGGAGACAGGTGCAGTAATCAGATGTGTTTTTCCGCCAGGTGGATTCCTGTCTGATGCGGGTTGGTATGGAGATGCAGAGAAAGTGTTTCTGTCGTGCCTGCAGCTTTGCACGCTCCACAGTGAGGTCCTCCACTGCTACCGGGCTGTGGAATGCTGCGTCAGGTCAGTCCCATCAGTGAGTCCGGAGCTGACGGCTCTCACTGATAACTGCTGCATTTCAATTTGACTGAATTTACATGAGGAATGTTCATGGAGTAAATTTACAGCACTGTGAATGTGATCTGTATTTGCATCAGATCAGAACCAGATTGTTCTGGAGATTAAACAAAAATGACCGACTGATACAGGTTTTTGATTTTTTTAGCTAGGCGGCGCAGAAGAGCAGTGATTAGCACCGTCGGTTCACAGTTCTGGGTTTGAACCTCTCTGTGTGGAGTTTGCATGTTCTCCCTGTGTTAGTGTTCCTTCATCCCACAGTCCAAAGACGAACTCATTAGATCAACTGGTCTCTAAATTCTCCGTAGTTATGAAGTGTTGTCTCCGTGTGTCAGCTGTGATGGACTGTATCCTGCCCAGGCTGTGACCCCACCCTCACCCAAAAACAGCTGGCATCAGCCCCCATCAGCCTGCATCGATGAGCAGTATAGATATAGAAAGTATAGATAATGGATGGATGAACCATCAAAGATCAGACAGCTGATCATGGTGTGATCCAGTTCATAGAGTGTATGTGTAGAGGTTTGTCGTGTTGACTTGGATAACACGCTGTTGGTAACACTGACTGTAGATGAATATCTCATACAGGGAGGGGGCATTTGGCTTTTACCCACTTGGAGCTTATTTCGTTGAAATTCATGTTTGGTGTCTCCCTAACCCTTTTCATGCAAAACACCATTGGCGAACAACAACTACAACCACTACAGCAGCAGCACAGAAATGCATTAATACAAATATTATTTCACAATAAAAGCTCACATTAAGGCTAAAACATTGCACAACACTGTGCTCATGTCCAACCACCCCCTTCACACAGAGCAAAGAATATACATTTTTCAACAAAGGCTCGTCATCCCCCGAAGAACATGGCGACATAAATGGCTCTGTATTATAAATAAAATATCACGTTGTTAAACTGTAAATTGTTTTCCATTTCCATAATGTGAAGGAAATCCTGCAGACTTCAAAATAAAAGCACTTTAACTTTTCTAAAAAAGCTAATTTCTAACTTACAGAAACAAAATAAACAAATAATTAGTATAATCTAATAAATTATCAGCAGTTTCTATATTTAGGCCAAAAAACTACAGCCAGTGATAGGTGATGGAGAGCTGTTGAGCTGCTCTCTCTACCAGCAGCATCCCCACTCCCTGTTGCCATGTGCTCATACAACTCCACGTTAAGTCACATAAACTGTCACTTTAATGCGACAACAAATAAATGACTGAATCAGAAAAGGTTTATCTCTGTAGATTCACCTGAGACTGTTCCTCTGTCTTGTGTCCACAGGCTGCTTCATGTCCGTAATGGTAACTGTAAGTACCACCTGGGGGAGGAGACGTTCAAGCTCGCTCAGTCTTACATGGACAAATTAGCCAAACATGGCCACCAGGCCAACAAGGCAGCACTGTACGGTGAGCTCTGCGCCTTGCTCTTCGCCAAAAGCCACTATGATGAGGTATGGGAGCAGGTTTAATTAAAACAACATGTCTTTGTTGTACGACTCAGCAGGTTGTGTTGGTTCATCTTTTCGTGTGTCATCTTGCAGGCATATAAGTGGTGTATAGAAGCTATGAAGGAAATAACTCCAGGGCTGCCTGTCAAAGTAGTGGTTGACGTCCTCCGGCAAGCCTCCAAGGTAACGCTCAGACCGGTGCAGCTTGTTATTTATGATGGACAGTGTTGTAATGTCACTTCTGGGTCCAGACTTGTTGTGTGAAGACCTTGTCTTTGTGTCGCAGGCCTGTGTGGTGAAGAGAGAGTTCAGAAAAGCAGAGCAGCTGATCAAACATGCAGTGTTTCTAGCAAGGTAACCTGCTGTGTCCCATGAGTCCCAATATCCCTGTTGTCCCTTCATGTCGCTGACTTCAAGTGTGTCTTTGTCTTACAGAGAACATTTTGGTCACAAGCATCCCAAGTACTCTGACACCCTGCTAGATTATGGATTTTACTTATTAAATGTAGACAACATATGTCAATCGGTGGCTATTTATCAGGTGAGGAGCATCGTTGTGTGTGTGTGTGTGTGTGTGTGTCATTTATTCTGTTGTTTCTTTAGGAGCTGTATTGATTCATTTTAAAATTCTGCCCTAATTCCAGACGGCGCTGGACATCCGACAGTCTGTGTTTGGGGGAAAGAACATCCATGTGGCCACAGCCCATGAAGACCTGGCCTACTCCTCATATGTTCACCAGTACAGCTCTGGGAAATTTGACAATGCTCTGTGAGTGCAATGAATCTTACAAACTAATTGCTGCCCCTCAACCAACTGGCTAATTACATTAGACATGAGCGCCTTTGTAGATGAAGCACATGATGATGACTCACTGATGGTGTTTTGTGTTACTCTCTGTACTTGTATTAATGTTACGTAAGCGTGTGCCGGGGCATGTGTTTAAAGGCTCTGATGTAGAGCTGGGCGGTATGACCAAAATTCTGTATCACGGTATTTTTCAGAATTATTCTGGTTTCACGGTATTTGACGGTATTTTTTTTTTTATGCATGGTTAGTGTTGACCACATTTCCTTCTTCTTCTTGTTTGCATTTCTTGGTGGATTGCAATACCAGCTTATAGGTGCATACCGCCACCTACCGTACCGGAGTATGTAGAACAGGATCCTGTTTACAATAACACACAAAAAAGGAGTTCATTCACCTACTAAATTCTGTTAAACAATCCGCTGTTTACTAAGAATTCTAATACCTCTCTCTGAATTTCCTTCACCCTATGACCACTAGTTCCTACTATTCCTTCCAACCCCGTTTGCTCTCTCTCACCCTTTGTTGTAACCTAATTCTTTCATCCTGATATCCGACACAGTGCATTAGTATGTGCTCAACATTTTCCGTTCTATTACAATGTGCACCACCACATTTTCCACTGATTGAGAGAAGATTTACTGCATATTTATGGCGACAGATTAGTGCCAAAAAGCACTGGCGCGATAAAACGTATATTCGGGCGTATTATATTATTTCACACGCGTAGATATTAACTGCGAGCGATGAGGAATATGTGACCAGCACACCAGACAACCACTCAAAAATCACCCCGCTCTCTTGAAGTTGATTTCTGCTCTCTCGCTCAAAAATTTTGGCACAGTGGGGGAGGGAACCATATGTGGCGCGCTGGTCACATATTCCTCATCGCTCACAGTTAATATCTAAATGTGTGAAATAATATAATACGCCCAAATGTATGTTTTGTTGCACCAGTGCTATTTGGCACTAATGTGTCGCCATACCACCTGTTCAGAGCTTCCTCTATCTATGTCCACCACGATCAGCAACTCCACTATTATTTCCGCTCTGTTCAATGCGTGTTTAGCGGCGCAGCAATGAAAAGGGTCCCCTGTGAAACAATTTACCAACGTGCTGCGTTCCAGACATGTTTAGGCTATTTAAACCGGTGTTGCCGGTATATGAAAATTCATTACATAACAAATATAAAAACCGGTTTTTGGTACGAACCGGTATACCGCCCAGCCCTACTCTGATGGATTTAACCCTCTTAAGTCCACAGAAGTTCACCCACTTCCAAAATTCACTCTGTTCAGAACATTATGTCTCCACACTGATCTTTGATCTTGAGAAAACCAGAGATTCGGGTCTTTCTATCAAGCCCCGATTTATTTGTGTAGCTGTCAGCTGCTTGTATACCCAAAGTATGTGGATCAGTCCTGTATGTTTCTGAAGTTGGTCTGAGTTTATTGTGTTGACAGAATAAAGACAATCAGATATTTGGAGCTGATTTTTCATCATTAATGAGCAGAACTCCTGATCAGATAAAGATAGAAACTTCAGATCAGCTCTAGAACAACACAAACACATGAGAGGAACCTTTCTTTGCTTATTCTGCTTTACTCAGTTTTATCCCGGATTACAGAGAATTAGCAAAGGTTGAGCTGTTTCTGAATATGTGGAGACTTTGAGACATTTTAAATGAGGAAAGATTTAATGTGACTCTAAAGGGTTAAAAATGACATGCAGTCAAGTTTAAGATGTTTTCATATTTTGACTCATCTCCTCTAAACACAAAGGCCCTCATTGAGCATTGGGTAACACTCCAACCTCTTTAGACTCTCATCCACTTTTGCAGTGTATGTGCTTGAAAACAACTGTGCTTCTGGAAACACTTGACTTTCTCAGAAGTGTTTATCCTGAGCAGGACCAAGAATGTGTTGCCAAGTTTGGGTCAGTCACTGTGTCTGTCCCTCAGATTCCACGCAGAACGTGCCATAGACATCATAACTCACATTCTGCCTGAGGACCATCTGTTGCTGGCCTCCTCCAAAAGGGTCAAAGGTAAGGCCATTTTCTGGGACACTCTGGACTGCTGCCCACTGTGTGCATGGCAGCATCTCACAGGATTTGTGGGAAATTCCAACCTCTGTGTCTCAAACTCTACTCGACATAAAGATACAGACAAACAGACTGGTGTTGACATATTTCAGAGCTGTTACTAATCTATAAAGGCGCTGAAAAACCATCATCACCCCATTCATCAATAGATTATTGCTTTGTTCACTGAATCAGTTTATTCAGAAGCTGCTAGACCGAAATAAATCAGGGAGAGATGTCACATGATCCAGTTCTTCTCCAGCCCACTGACTGCCAGTGTCTTTTATTACAAACTTTAAGGCTCTTTGACTGGTTCATAAATATCTTCATGATTTAGGACCAGCTGATGTTACAGACGCTGTTTTTATTATTATTATTATTATTATTATTATTATAAGACTCAGCTGTTTATAATTTGAAGATGAAGTTATATCTTTGGTTTAATGTTAATTAACCATGATACAGATGTGTTAGCAGTAATCTGATCTAATCTGATCATCCTCCTTTCCCATCAGCCCTCATCTTGGAGGAAATAGCCATCGACTGCCACAACAAAGAGACAGAAGAACGCCTCCTGCAGGAAGCTCACGACCTGCACCTCTCCTCGCTGCAGCTCGCCAAGAAAGCCTTCGGAGAGTTCAACGTCCAGACAGCCAAACACTACGGCAATTTAGGACGACTGTACCAGTCCATGAGGAAGTTCAAGGTGAACCGTCTGTGTCTGTGTGTGTCCATGTGTGTGTGTTGGGTGTTAATATCTCTGGTAACCAGCTCTGTGTGTGTGTCTTTCCCCCAGGAGGCCGAGGAGATGCACATAAAAGCCATCCAGATCAAGGAGCAGCTTCTGGGCCACGAGGACTACGAGGTTGCTCTGTCTGTGGGTCACCTGGCGTCGCTCTACAACTATGACATGAACCAGTACGATGATGCAGAGCGGCTCTACCTGCGCTCCATCGCTATAGGTCAGACATGAGGGGGTTGGTGTTGTGAGAGTGGAGACGACATGATGAGTTTAATATTGTGATGGCGGAGGGCGCTCTGTGATTGGTTGTTGAACCTCGAGTTTGTTCCAACTGTCAGCCGAGGAGCAGCCATGTTGTGTGTGGCTGTGATGGGAGTTGTGTAACCGTTTTGTGTGTCACAGGTAAGAAGCTGTTCGGGGAGGGCTACAGCGGCCTGGAGTACGACTACCGAGGCCTCA
Source organism: Remorina albescens (assembly GCA_034769265.1). Classification (NCBI taxonomy): domain Eukaryota; kingdom Metazoa; phylum Chordata; class Actinopteri; order Carangiformes; family Echeneidae; genus Remorina; species Remorina albescens. Next base: position 421,752 of record CM068497.1, on the reverse strand, counting down.
TCAAGCTCTACAACTCCGTGGGAAACTACGAGAAGGTGTTCGAGTACCACAATGTGCTGTCCAACTGGAACCGGCTGAGGGACCGGCAGTTCGCCGTGGCCGACGCCCTGGAGGACGTCAACACTACGCCGCAGCAGACGCAGGAGGTGGTGCAAGCTTTCCTATTGGCTCAGAGCTTGGGCCCCACCCGCCCTGTCTTGGCTGATTTTTATGAGGGATGGGGGGAAGAAAAAGACATGTGGGCATCCACCTGATGAGGACAAGAAACGAGCCGGGATGTGATGCTTCAGTTGCACACACACACACACACACACACACACACACACACACATTTAGTCATGGAAAAAAACAGTAGAGAGGACACCATTATCAAACCTCATTGACTCCCACAAAAACCACCAGGATGCAACTTTAGAGTGAAGCGTCACCACAGAGCAGACCGCCACAGAAGAAGAAGAAGAAACCCCTCAGACGAGGGACCAGCTGTCCTCCTCTGAGTCTCACTTGCCTTTTCTCTTTCAGTTTGGAGCTACAGGACGTATTTTTGTTTTTGTATGCGAGCTGGTGTTTCTCTGAACACCATGAGACTCGACCACGTTCTCCAGGTCACAGCATCATAATCATCAGTGTGGATCACACATGGACGCTGTGGAGTATTTTGGACACTTGTACAGTTAAATGATTGTGCAGATTGTAGACCCCCCGCCAGGACAGGCCTGTTAGTGAACTGTTTGGTGGAATGTGTTGAACCAGTGGGTTTGTTGTTACACAGATCAGACTTCACAGCTGTTGTGTTCACTGTCTATTCTTTGTTTTTCAGCTTAGTCCTGATATAGCATCATTAAAATGCCAATAACTTATATACAGATGTGTATGTTCATGCAGCCCCCCCAGCCTGCCTCCCTTTGATAATGCTTTTCCCAAGTGATCCCTGAACGCAACTCAACACTTAAAAGAGAGATATGAAGAGGAGGGAAAAGAGGAAGCTGCTACATGAACTGAGGCTCAGAGCCCCGCCCCTTTGTGTGATTGTGTGTGTCTGTCTGTGTGTGTGTCCACTGATAGAACTCTGGGTCCTCCACTGATGACAACCAGCCTTACACCAGCTGACAGGTATCTGTCTGTAGACGGACTTTAAAGTGCTAAATAAACTAATATACCCTGAAGGGCACTGCAGTGGAGACCAACAGTCTATATTGGTGTGTGTCTGTGTGTTGCCTGCCTGTCTACCTGTATGTTTGGCCTTTCCTCTCCACTCTGTCCTGTCAGATTTCCCATGAATTCAAAGTTCCAGATTTTTTTTTTCCCCCCATCAGTTGCTACTGACAGAGCTGAACTCTCCTGGTGCTCATAAGACTGAACAGCAATCCTGGAAACAACCGATGAAGTGACGTTTAAAGGGCCATTTCATTAAATTCACAGAAACAGGAGCTGGTCCTCAGTGGTTCCCAAAAGCTGGAAGGTTTGATGTTTCAGAGTGCAGGTGAACCTGTCGGCACTCTCTGGAGGACACATTGTGTAACAGCAGCCTCCGCGTCCAAATGACCTCATCAGCATTCATTTTCTCTGGAATATAAGAAGCTGATGTCACGACCTGCTGACCTTTAACCAACTCAGAGCAGGTCAGATCCACCTGACCTGCTCTGGACCTTCTCCTGATTGGATGGTACAGTCTGTCAGTCACACAGTAGCCCCGCCCCCTAACCCCTCCCCTCCTTCCTGGTCTGTTTCCCTCTAAATGGAGCATAATTTAAAAAATGAACATCATGTTTTGTTGAAGACTTTAAACTAGAGACTGAGACCATAAACTCATCAGGAAAACGTTTACTGAGGAGGAGGAGGGACATTTTCCCATAGACTTCAACACAGTCTGACTTCTTACCAGTGGAGTTGCCCCTTGGTGGTCAGTAGATAGAATGAAGGTTTAAGGCTCTTAAGAACTAGAGTCCTGGTCCAGGTTTACAGACAATTTGGTCTTTAACATGAATTTGTGTGTTTGTGTGCGTTCATGTCTGAGATAAGACCGGCAGTTTCAGAAGCCAAACAGATTCAATGAAGTGGAGTTGTGTGTTTGTTTGTTTGTTTTTTTGTGTACTTTGTAATCATCTGTTTGGGAACCACTGATCCAGAACAAAAAAAAAAGTCTGAACTTGCCCTTTAAAGTCACAGTGGTGTAACCATGGAGATAAAATCTGCTGAGAATGTGATGCCTTCAAGGACCCACTGTCTTTTTAATGAATGAAGAAAAGGAGCTTTGCCTTGCTGTTGCTTCGGTGTCGGAGGTCTCCCTCCCCAAAAGTGGAGTGAGGGAGGGGTTCCAGCCTTAACCACGCCCCCCTAAAAGGATGCCTAGCTACACCCTTAACCCCCCCCCAGATATATCTTCTTCTTCTTGGGTTAGACCTGACTGCTTTCCCTGAGGCTCACGTGCCAGCTTCTTCCTGCTATGTCACATTTCCCGTTTGGGAAAAAGTGTCTTTAAACAGATCTTGAGGAGCCTGAAGGCAGGATGAAGGAGACATCCACTAACACCTGAAAGGAAGTGAGGTGGATTAGAGCTGGGGGTCAGGGGGCGGGGCCTGAGAGATGGACATTAAAGCTGTGACGTCTCCTTTCCTCTCCAGGGGACGTTTGTCTGTTGGCTTGTTACTGCTTCACTGTTTAGCCGCGAAAACATTAAAACTTGTACCATTGATCACGAACACCATTGTGCTCTTTTCTCTTATGATCACACTCAGACAAAAAAAAAGGCAGTTTTGGACCCCCGGGGGCCCTGATCCCTCGGGGGCCTCGTACTGGAACATTCTGTAGTTAAAACGATAAACCCTCCCACAAAGACTGAACAGTGTCTGCTGAGTCTCTGAATGTGAGCCGTTCAAGGAACACCTGTACATTCTACCACGGTTGAGTCTGCATGCTGGGGATTTCTGAAAATCTGTGAATTAAAACATCGAAGACCTGAATCTAAAATGAATTCACATCCCAGTAAAACGAACAGGTCACCTATTCAGGTTCATGGTAGATTCCTATTCAGGTTCATGGTAGATTCAGTGACCTCACTTCCTGTTAAAAGCTGTTCAGACATTTTGGGGCTGTTTTTTGTGGGTTCTGCATTGTGTTGTATAGTGGTGAACAACAGCACACACCACACATGCTTCCTGTGTTTGACATTTTATTTTGAGGCACCAGTACCGAACAGAATAAACTGTCATCATTACTTCTTGTTTGTGCTGATGTGATGATGCCTTTTATTCCTTTAATGAGTTTACACATTTTACGGCCTCTCTTCTGTTTGTTAGATCCTTAATGTGATAGTAAATTATGATAACTAATAGAGATTCTCCTTTGGGCTCATCAGTTGCTGTTGCGTAGTTTAAAGACAGGAGGCTAGCTCCACCCCTTACTCTTCCTCACCTCCACCTTCTCTTCCAAATATGGTTCAAAAACCCAGATGGTGGAGGTCCAGGTGACGGGGCTGATCCTGGTTTTCAGTCCTCTCTGTCCTCTGTCAGGTAATCGATGTGCGTCCATATGCACCACATCTGCAGAGAGGACGAGACCACACTAACGCAGCTGCTCCATCAGCACTGAGGTCATCACAGGTGATCGGGCATTACCTCAGCGGTCAGAGCCAGCAGGCGTCCTCCGGCCAGCAGCGCCGTCCCCCCAGTCTGGACCCAGAGCGGCAGACACAGCCAGCCGGACAGCAGACCCCAGCGCAGCCCGTACAGCCACAGCGGGAGACAGTGCAGGCCGCTCACCACCCACAGGCCCAGAGGAGTCCGGAAACCTGACGGACAGAGCTCGGTGAACTGGGATTCTTCATCATCACCACCATCATCACCATCTTCATCATCCTCAGCCAGACTCCTTACCGTTCGCCATAATGGCCCGGATTATTGGCGGGCTGTTGGTGAAGCTGTCCTTCCACTTGCTGCCTCTGTTGCCATGGTTACACACAAACACACACCACTCCACAGCAGACACCAGCCAACCCCACTTCAACACAACACACAACATCAGTCAGAGTCACACGTCAAGTTCAGTGTGAGCTCACAATCAGTTTACTGACAACACCAAAGATGGAGGAGTGTGTGTGTGTCTGTGTGTGTCACCTCATACAGCAGGCTCCACAACATGCCTCTTCCCAGATTGTCCACCACAACATCCATCCAGGCTCCAAACCTGGAGGTCTGGTCCAGCTTCCGGGCCAACCAGCCATCCACTCCTGCGGGAGCATATCATGACGTCAAGGACCATCATTGTGATGCATACACTCAGTGGACCTGACGTCACTTTACCATCCAGAGCCACAGAGGCCGCATACAGCGGCACGAAGGCGACGGGAGTCCGGAAGGTGCCCCAGGCTGCCAACACCAGAACGACCCGGAAGAACCCTGAGGGGGCAAATACCGCTGAGCTGTGACGACACACGTGACGTATCAAACCACATCACTGCAGCAGCTAACTGCTCTCATCTTTATTCTCACCGATAATATTCGGCCAGTACAGAAAAACGTCAAATTTCATTTCCGCTCAGTGACTCAGCGACGATCCGGAAGAAAGTTCCAGTCCGATCGTCCAACGGCCCCGACCAGACTACATCCGAGTCTGAAGTCCTCTTTTAGTGTTGAGGTTTTAATGTGACGTCACGCGGGCGCGTCACACCCCCGAGTGACGTATAAAGATGGAGCGTCTCTCCAGACTCCAGTCAGGAACCAGTCACTATAACAACAACACGTTCGGACAGTTTTAACACCGGACACGTCTCACTAAAAAGGAAATACTGAGCCGGTTAAACCGGACAGAGTGTTTCTAATCACCGTCCATGTTTCATCCCGAAAACAAACAAACAGCTTTTAAAAGAGGAAGCTCTGGTCTGAGCCAGCTCGCTTTAAATCAGTACTTTCTTAAACGGAGTTTGGTGAGGCAGCTGTGAACACAGTAAACAGCAGTAGAATGTTGTTCCTGTGTGTCGATGAGATAATAAAGTTTTTAAACTGAATTAAATTAAACTAAACTTCTCCTCTCAGACTTGTCGTGTTGACCGTTAAAAGTCAGCGGAAGCGCCACAAGATGGCGCCGCTCCGCCTTCTCCCCAACCGCCGCTCCCGACACGCGCAGCTCGACGTGCCCGCGCACAGCGAGTCCAAGCGGTGTTTTGTGTAATTCTAAAAACTCATTAAAAGTCTTAATGAGTTTTAATGAGACGGAGCCGAGACTGACGGCTCCCGTCGGTGCTGTCCGTCTGCTGTGACGGGCCGATCAACTGACCTGTGGAGCCGGATCATGTGACAGAATGGAGGCGTCGCTGAAAACATTCACCCGTTCACCGCAGACACAACACCAGGAACCCGCTGCTCGGTAAATGGATTCGGCCGGACTCCGCTCCCCACACCGCCTTCACTTCCTCAGGACAATGAAATGAGGGGAACATGGGGGCCAAAGAGTCGAGGATCGGATTCCTGTCGTACGACGAGGCCGTGAAGAGAGGTAAGCCGACGGCCAGCCGCTGAACCCGCCGCTAGCTTAGCCCGATGTCTGCTACAGGCTAGCCCTGTCCGCAGGGGCAGGACGGCCGGACGGCACGCTGCGGTCTGGGGCTTTAAGTGTCCCCGGTGACCGAGCAGCCGGGACGGCTGTCAAAACAACAACACACGGCCTCTGCCGCTCCGCCGGGATCCTTTACTGAGTTCGGCCCAGAAACATTTCAATAAACCGCCTGGATCTTAATTAGCTGTTGAGGTTAATGTTGAGCTAAGCTTACATTTCAAACCGTCGCCCCCCAAAATAGACTCAGTTTGGCTGCGGTGCGAAGCGTTTCCTTATCTTTGAACCTGAAATAAAATGTAGATAAAGGTCGATATGTGGATTAATCCCAGCCCGAAGGGAAGTGTTCTCCATGAAGAAATCAAAACAGGACTGACTAGTATTTTCTGAAGCGTGTGTGTTTCCTCATCAGGAATGTCACCCTAAATTAGCAGATTTTTTAAACGGAGCATGGTGTGACGTTTTCTACATATCTGTCAGAGCTGAGGGTGGGGGGGTTCAAATGGCCTGCAGTGTGTCCTAACTTTGTGTTGTGTTTGACAGCTCGGTGCTGCCGTTAGCTCGTTTCACCGCAGCTAGCTGGTTCCTCCGGAGGGGAAAGCCTTCAGACTGCTTGTTTTTTCTGTCTGTCTCTTTTTGCTCGGTTCGGCTCAGGCTCATATCAGTGTGTGTGTGTGTGTGTGTGTGTGTGTGTGTGTGTGTGTGTGTGTGTGTGTGTGTGTGTGTGTGTGTGTGTGTGGGGTTTGGCTGTTTGTGCACTTTAACATGGTGTTGTGATCGGTGGTGTTTGGATGTGATGTCTTGAAGCGGCCTGGCTCTTGTTGCTCCCCAGGCTGAGGGAGGGAAAGCTGATGTTTATGTGCTTATGCAAGCTGTGGGTAAGCCTTTATCAGGAAGCACATACAGATCTTATCCCTAATGGCCTTCTTGTTGCACTTTACTCCCCGGGCTGGCAGCAGATGACCTCTGTCAGTCCGGCTGTTACACATTGATCCAGGACGCTGTCCCCAGTTTGGCTCCACTCATTCACATCAGCTGAACCATGATGGTGTTGTTGTCACACAGACAGCAGGTCCATGCATGGATAACCATGACCTGCTGTGTGCCTATTCTCACCTTCAGGCCCATTTTTAGGGTGGTGGTCTTTTTTTTCAAACATTCCTCAGGCTGGTTGCCTTTCCCGCTCTCGTGATCACATGTAACCACTTACACTCAGGGGGTGGTGGAATTATTCAGCCATCCAGTCTTATCTGACCGGTCACATGGCAGCCCTCCTAATTCTCACAGTGGCCGGACTGCAGCCATTACTGGGTCAGTTTTCAGAGAGCATCCTCCTGGAAGAGCTTTGACGTGTTCCTGTCGTTAGCTGAGATCCTCTCAGCCTCGAGTTATGAGATTGAGTGTATCCAATCTGTTCACTTTTACGGTTGCTATCTGTAAGTGCTGGAACAAATCTACAGTGAAATTAGCCTTTTTTTTTTTCAAAGGTTCCTCAAGTGACTGACTCTCAGATATTAGCATCTACAAGTCTTAGATTAACATTTTCTGATATATTGTGATAAACCTGGATCTGTGCTAGATAGGTTTGTGCAATATAAAGGTGATGAAATCAGTTACAATAAAGATTTTATTGTGATGGATAAGAAATGAAAAAGTTTCCATGTTGATCAGAGATTCAACTGTTGGTGTTTGAAGTCTAAACATTCTTCAGCTTGGGCCAATAAATACTCACATATAACTGAGAGAATAACAAAAATGGCACATTTCTAATGTTGTGAAATTATGCAGAACTTGAAGTTTGATTCTGTATTGAGTAACTTTGAGGTTAATGTTTACAGTGGTCTCCTTCTTAAATGGTAATTCACAGAGATGTGATTGTCCCTGCAGCTGATAATACCTGATGATGATGATGATGATGATGATGATGATGACGATGACGATGATAATGATAAGGTTAAATTACCAGAACCTGTCTGACCTTGCCAGAAGCGTTCCTGCCTCATTTTGTAACAACCTTCCACAGACGCATACTCATAGAAACGGTGGTGACAAAATAAATAAGCTGATCCATCTGTTAATATTTCAGAAATATTCCGTAATTCAGGTGTAGACTGTGTTTCTACAGTGTAGGGACATGCACAAACATGTGTTCACAGCATTATAATCTAGTTTGAAGCTTCCAGTCTGTAATTTGTCTCTTGGCCATCTCTTTGAAACCAGTAGAAGCCATATTTGGAGGAGAAGGTGGAGCCGAGGAGGACTGTGGGTGGAGTTGACTTGCTCTTTATCAATCAAGGGAGAAGTAGGGACGTTTTCCCATAGACTTCAGTACAATCTGCCTTCTGTTTACAACCATTGGAGTTGCTCCCTGATTGTCATTAAATAGAATGAAGGTTTAAGACTCTTCAGCTTTGGCTTCACTTTACAGACCTGGAGTCCAGGTCCAGGTCTACGGACAGTCTGTGGTTGGAGTGAATCAGTTGACCTCAGTTTTTCCCAGAAAGCCTCTGGAGGAGCACTCCAGGCCACTGGACCCTTTGTGGTCCACCACCTTGTAGTGTAATCATGCAGCTGCTGTGGTCGGCGCTCTGACAGTCACCTGAAGCTGCCCGGCCTCCTGTTTGTTTAATGATGGATGTCAGCAGCCTCATCAGCCTGCTGATGGACCGCTGCTTTGCATTCTGGCTCTGTGTCCTGGATGTGGATGTAGATTGGTGTGCTGCGGCCACAGAGGCCCCAGAGCGGTGTTTGCTATGGAAACATGGGCAGGTTATTGTTTAGGTTGTTACACGGCAGCGTATCACTGTGGTACATTTTCAGTTTGGCTGCAGATAGAGAGGATATCTGGATGGAGTTAAACACTTAACACCCTGTGTGTGACCTGCAGGGTATGTATGTGACTTTTGAGATATTCAAAACCTCAAATAAAAATATCAGAGCTTTTTTTAGACTGCTGGAATTTTTTTTTTTTTTTTTTTTTTTGGACAAAGGACTCTATTGTTTCATCAACAACACTGATAGAGTCACAATAAGGATTTTCTTTTATTTACATCTCTTTCTATTTTATGTTTAAAATCTCTCCCAATATTCAGAATCAGCTAATTCTGTCTGACTCCGTTCAGACTCTGCTCTATGGAATCGGGGAGAGAAGCTCAGAAAACAAGAACTAACTAAAAACACACACTGAATGTTTCTTTATTTTCCAGATAAAAACTGTGTAAAGCAGAATAACCAAAGAAAAGTTCCTCTCATGTGTTTGGGTTGTTCTAGAGCTGATCTGAAGTTTCTGTCTTTATCTGATCAGGAGTTCTGCTCATTAATGATGAAAAATCAGCTCCAAAGCCTCTAACACTCTAAATATCTGATTGTCTTTATTCTGTCAACACAATAAACTCAGACCAACTTCAGAAACATACAGGACGGATCCAGAAACTTTGACAGCTAAGCCTCTGAAGGAGACGCTCTGATTGGCTGTGACATCACCCACCGGAGCCATGAACCTGAACCAAATGACAGATTCACTACATTACCACGATGATCAGTAAAATATTACATGAACTCTAAAAATGGCTCTAAAACAAACTGAAATCATGAAACAAATCTTTTTGGTGTAAACCATAAAAACCAATTTAACTAAAGTAATAAGGTCCTCCTGGATCCATAATTGATTAATATTATATTCTTTCCTACATAATAGTTTTTTTCCAATCAGGCTCTTTTTTTTTCTGGTTACTGAGCTGACAGAAACTCAGTTGTATTATGATAAAACTTTTAACTATTCATTCCAAAGGAAAGTCCAGTTCCCTCCCATGATCTGCACAAACACACGTCTTTAATTTGACTCTTATCTCAGTGTGAACAACAAGCTTTTAATGAAATTTGAATATTTACCAGATGGTTTCGTTCACACCTTATGAAACAAACTGTGCAGATTATATGAGAACAACCAGGCAGCAAGTTTTCAGGACTCTGTCAGAGTGTTTCAGCTCCTGTAGAGTCTCCATTTCCTGTCTCTCTCCAGCCATCAAATGGCCCAAAAATCAACTTTAAACAAAAGTATTTACATTTACTCATTTGGCAGAAGTTTTATCCATTTACATTTTTCTTCATATCTGTTGTTTTTGAAAATCACATCAAACCAGAGCATTTTATCTTTAGAAGGGCTGAAAAGATTTTTCAGCTATTAAAATTAATGCTGATTGATTTTCTGTTGTTCAAACTTTGAGATTTATCAGTTTCAGATGTTTCATGTAGCTCTGAGGATGGATGGATGGATAAACAGGAACAAACTGTCTAGTGTCAAACCTCCGGTGGGAGTAAATATCAATGCTACATCAAGCAGGCTAGCTGCTGCAGCCACAACATGAACCTCAGAGGTCAAACTCAGTTACAAACAAACACAACCACCACGAAGGGATCCTTTAGCAATACATTTACCAAAAAGTTACATCCAGTAATTAGTTCACACAACAGCAGAGCATCTGACCACACAAACTTATATGAACTTCACTGACGCACAACATAATGAGAACAACGCACAGTTGCACAGAAAGCTGCACAGTGAAACTTGACCCTGAACAGAGTGTTAAACAAGTTCAGGGCAGAACCTACACTGACGTGAAGGATGAGTCACAACCCCGACACTTTATTATTTCCACCTGTGATTCAGGTACAGCTGAAGTGTCACTCTGATGGTTTGTGGATTTGGCTCATTTTTTCTCTCTTCAAATAAATCCATGAGGACGTTGTTGTTGTTGTTGGTGAACGCTTGGTTCGTGGTCGCAGGTGAAATGAGCCTTTCAGGAACAGGGCCGTCAGTGTGTTTGTGCCTGCAGGTCTTTCTGGTGCAGCGTGACTGAAAGGTCAGCGGGACTCATGTGAGTCCAGAAGCCTCTGGACTGGATGTTTCCAGTGTGGCTGATGACAACGACAGCAAGTCGGCTTGACAGATGAGGCTCGGCCTGTCCTGCTGGGCTGCCATGTTGATTTACAGAAGTGGTCACATGGAGAGAACCTGCTGGGACTGTGTGTGTGTGTCTTAGATCACAGGTGTGTTGTATTGGAAAGAAAAGCTCAGGATGCTACTGTAAGTTCTGGTCCCAGGCCTGGTCTGGGGGGGACTGCAGTAATCAGAGCTATTGTCCCCTGAGTTGAATGGTAACCAGTGCAGTTAGTGCAGCCCAGTGTCCACCCATCGTATCACAGCGCTACAATACACAGAGTGTTCTCCATCATTTGGACTCCTTTGTTTTTGTCCTCCATCTAACTGGGACGGTTTCGCTGTCGTCCCTCAGCGCTGTTTGTCTTCAGCTCAGCTCACTAGTACAGTAGAACACTTATCTCTAATTCACCAGCTTCACATGCTCTTTATTTACTGTGGAGGTCTGAAGGGGTGGAATTCTGATCCAGAGCTCATCAGCTGAGTCTCAGATGTATCATGAGTGATTGGTTGGTTGGTTGGTCGATTGATTATCTGTCTGAACATCCTGCTGAGATCAAAACTCTCTGATTGTGTTTTTGCTCATTTTCCTCTCAGGACTCAGATCACAGTTTTCTCCTGATGGTGAAAACTGTGAATTTATGTCCAATATTTGTGTCTTTGTGTGTCTTGTGACCAGATCAGAATCTGGATTTTGGTGGAATAACCCTGTGAAATCAGTGAGTAGAGGATGAAGTGGATGGGACAGGAGAGTCAGAGACTTGATCACCTCCAGACATTGCTGAGTAGATGTCACTTTGTCATAGTTAGTTAAAACTGTGGGTTTTGTTTTGTGCTGTTCTCAGGTCAGTTCCTCCAACTCTCTGCTCCAGGACCCAGTTAGTGCTGATCCTTATTACTCTGTGATGGTTTGAGTTGGAGACGTGCTGTTCATGTTTTTAATTGTTTCCATCCATCAATAAACTCATGAATGAAGTTAGTTCAGATTTGGATCAGTCTGACCTTTTGACTGAAGCTTTACTGTTTTACTTCTGTGTGTTGATGCTCCAAAGAATGAGCAGAACTCCTGATCAGATTAAGATAGCCGGAGAGTCGGACAGAATCAGCTGAGGTTGAGATGATTCTGAACATGAGGAGACTTGGAGACATTTTTTAAAAATCGCATCTGTGGAAGGAAAAGCAGAAACACCTTCTGGATCCGCCTCTCAAACCCCTGATGACCTTGTCATGTCTTATTTGTATATCTCTTATATAAAGTAAATTTGCAGAAAGGGCATGTGTTTATGTGCCGGACTGTTTGTTCCCAACAGTCACCAGCAGAAACTCCAGGAAGTCAATGAACTGCTGCTGTACATAACCAATAAAACCACGACATGGTTTAAATCGTCTTCTTCTGTGCCTGGAAATCAGTTGAATTCTTCCTTTAATGTAATTTCATGAAAGTCCTGACTGTCTTTGTTGTGACATCACAAAGTCCCAGAGGTCTTCACAGCTGGTTTTAAGGTTCAGTTTCTGAATCCAGACTGTGAGCATTTCTCTGTGGACTGAGACCTTTGAGACTTTCAGTGGATTAATATAGAACCTGGACCTGGTTTAGAATCAGAGACCAGATGGAAGTCTACCTTTAGACCGGATGTACAAGGGCAGCTGTAGTTGGTGTGTTTGTGTGTGTGTTGCCTCAGTCATATAGATAAAGTTGTTTTACTCTCCGCTGATTATAGAAGTCATTTCTGCTCTTATCTGTCTGTGTTAAAATCACATCAGCTTCAGTTTCTCCATCCATGTTGTTTAATATGATTATTTTTCCACCTCAGTCTCTTGGTTCTTTTGGTTTATAGGGTTCATCCTTTTTCTGACCGTTTGTGGGTTTTTACACTTCAAGAGCTGTTTTGTATTTGAGCTCAATAAACTGACGTCAGAAATCAACATGTGAGAAGTTAAAGTGGCAACAAAGACAGAGAGTTTCAGGTTATTTCCATGATTATGTTTGATGTCTAATTAAAGAGTCTGTTTACACTGCTCAGGAAAAATCACAGAAAAATAATATTGGAATTTCCTATTTTCTTTTTGAATCATGAAGGAAGCGCAGTCATTTCTCTCCCAGTTTAAATCAGCCCCCCCGGACTCTGCTGCCCTCTACAGGCTGGAGTCAGAACTGTTCATTCCAGCTGTCACTGATTTGTGTTTATGACAACATAGTTTATTCATCTGCACTTTTTGTCATTATAACATTAATATGATGGACTCACTCTCAGCTCAGTGTTATATGACTGCTACTGTCTCAGTCCATCATCATCATCACTGTCACGTCCTTCTCAGAGAGACGTCCTGATATCAGACACTGTCCCCTCTGTCATCTGCTCTCTGCAGTCACTGATGTGGAACTGAAGCGGCTGAAGGATGCTTTCAAAAGGACCAGCGGTCTGTCCTACTACATGACCCAGCAGTGCTTCTACAGGGAGGTGCTGGGAGATGGAGTCCCCCCCAAAGTGGGTGAGGTGAGTCACACCAGTCAGAGGGAAATCTGATTGCTCCTCAAACAGTCCGTCTCTCCTCTGGAGCCTCATGGTCGGTCAAAACCATGTTTTTAATTTCTTAGATACAGGACAAACTCAGACTTCCTCTTTGGGTTTTTTTGTTTGTTTGTTTGTTTTTGGTTTTTGTTTTTTGGGTTTTTTGGAGGGGTTATTTTTTTTTTTTGTTTTTTTTTCTCCTCAGAATAAAAGTGGGCCTTCATACTGACTCATGCTGGACTCAGTCAACATGAGTTCAGGACTCTGTCTCTGGGCTTCCCCCACAGTTTCAGGTTTCAGATTATAAATGAACACGTGTGAAGACCACAACATCTGGGCCAACAGTAGCAACACAAACCATGCTGACTTAGTTTGTGTTACAGGGTTTTTATCTTTGGACTTTTCAGACCCAACTTTTTTTATTTCATTAAAGTGACAAGTGTGTAGTACTTCTCACTAAAGCATCATCAGTTTATTTCCAGCAGAGGATGGACTTTCCCTCCACAGACACACTCAGTGAGACACAGGCAGCTTCTCTACCAGCAAATCTACATATATGAAGAATGACATCCTCATAAAATAGATCCAGTTTGAAGCTGAAGTTTATCTCTTCATTAGTATTTGATTTTCATTCAGTCTTCAGTTTTCATTGACTCAAAAGCAACAGTTCAAATTTTTTCCCCTGAGAATTAAATATGAGCTGTCACCTTTCTGTGGGTGTTACCCATCAGTATGTGAGCCCCCCTTTTTTAAGGTGGATCAGACCTGCATCATGTTGTATTGAAGTCTTGAAACTAGAGACTGAGACCATAAACTCGTCACATCTTACATTTTCCCATAGACTTCAATACAATCTGACTTCTGACATCATGGAAGGTTGACAGTTGGTTAAATTGAAAAATCTTACTGGATCAATATCTCAGAAATTCCCAGGCTGTTATTGTAGTAGTAATAATAATGATATGAATAATTATAGTTTTCTCGCAGCACGTCACCCATGAGTCATTTTTATAAACAGAATCTTTTTTACATATTTAAAGGAGGAAGAAGATTTTATTTTTTTCAGCGACAGGCGATGATCTGCAGCAGAGGCCGTTTTGTGGTGAAAAGCATTTACATCTTATGACTCACTTCCTTTCCTTTCCTTGTTAGTTTTAACCACACGTGAACTTAAGTTGCCACAGATCCACTTCATCAGTTCTCTGACTGCAGACTCACCTCGTGTGTTCCATCTGTTCGAGTCTGTTGTCTGTCCTTGGTCCTGGTCCTGGTCCTGGTCCTGGTCCTGATCCAGAGTTTGCAGCTCCTCTTTGTTTGACAGAGAATCTGCTTCAACCAAAAACACGATTCTGGAGCAGAAACATGAAACAGAACCGAAGTGATTTTGCGATTAGATAGATCACGTTTTACTGTTTGGACACGGAGCTCCTCACACTGCCAAAGGTCGCCTCTGATGGAGGATTACAGGAGATCTACAGTAAAGTAGATATTGTACACATAGTCAGTCCGTCATAAAAGTTCATTTTTAATCAGATGAAGCATAAAAATTTTGCAACGCTGGAATCAAATTCATAGCTGAGCAGTCGAGTCTGTCGCTAAGATAAGATAAGATAAGATAAACTTTATTAATCCCGCGTTGGGGAAATTTACTCTCACAGCAGCTCCACAGTATGACAGATATGAGAAAGAGCGCAAAGGAAATAGATAAAATATAAAAGACATAACATAAATACACTATATACATAAATACACTGTATACAAATAATACCCTATATATATACATCCTCCATATATACAGATATAAATATAGATATACCATGGATGGTTATTGCACTGGTAGATAAATTGCACATGACATGAATGAGTAATAGACATGAGTGTGGATTGCACATGAGAAAAATTAAATTAAATTAAATTAATTAATTATTAATTAATTAATCTTCAGAGCTACTCTGAAGATTAATAGACTGACAATAAAGTGAGACTTCGCCCACATCTCTGACTCCGGTCTGTGTGTTCCAGGTTATCTACACCTCATTCGGCGGCTCGTCTAAAGGGCTGCACTTCAACAATCTGATTGTGGGTCTGGTGCTTCTGACCAGAGGAAGAGATGAGGAGAAAGCCAAATGTAAGTTTGTTTATTTGGTGGCTTTTTATTGACCTCCGATCATGTGACAGGATGAACTCTGGACGCCTGAGTGCAGCTCTGAAGGAACAGATATACAAGTTGTACCTAGATCCTACTAATGAATCTTACAGAACACATCTCCTCTAACGAAGGTCCCCACAGGTTCAGGAAGTTATGAACAGAATATCTGATTGTTTGAGGGCAGAGACAGAACATAATGCCCCCCCCCCAAGTGAACACAGTGAGACACGGATCAGGACTCAGGTGCTCACTGGACCAGTATTTTAGGCAGAACCTGGTCTTCCTCCTTTTCCTCATTCTTCTTCTGGCACTGCATGAAGTCTGATCCATCAGGACGTTATCAACACTAAAGCCTCCATTGTCCTCGCTGCGGCTACACACTGGAGGCCTGACTTCCTGTGATAAGGCCGTTCTGACTGTGTGTGTGTGTGTTCACAGACCTCTTCAGCCTGTTTGTCAGTGATCTGGGAGGATATGCTGCCAGGGAAGACATAGAGGCTCTTCTTCAAGGCCTAGATGGAGAAGTACCAACATCCCTGAAGAAATGTTTCAGTGAGGTCAGTGAACGTCACATCCTGTCTGTCGCCACAGAGACTGATGAAAACAAACACATAAAAAAAATGTGGTAAATACAATAACTTCCGTATTAGCATCACTGATCAGCATAAGTTTTACTCTGTATTTAAAAACATGACTCATCATGTTTGTTTTGTTTCCTGTGGCGTGAGCATGAAACTAGATGTTTTTTAGTTTGAAGCAGGAGAAAGTCGTTATATTCAGGCTGAACTGTGACATCCAGCCTTTTGATATATTGATGAATATTCATTGTTATAAATACTCCACCTATCAGAAGATGATGTCATGATCGGTCAGTACTGAGTCACGGATCTCCCTCCAGCAGCAGCAGGGGTCTGGGACCTGGTCTGGTACAGCAGGGGGTCAACAGTGGAGGATAACCTCTACTGTTGCATCTCTACATTAATTTATTTTTCTCATATAGATTTATCTGTCACAGTTAAACAGACTGTTCACTGTCATAAAATAGTTTTCACACATTATTCAGTTCACTCCAAAATGAACCAACAGTAAATGATCGCTTTTCAAATCAGTCAGATTCATCCCTCAGAAAAGACTCAATTAATTCATCAAAGATCAATTGTGTGTCTGTCTGTGTGTTACCAGGGCGATAAGGTGAACTATGAGCGCTTCAGGAACTGGCTCCTGCAGAACAAGGAGGCCTTCACTTTGTCCAGGTGGCTTCTCTCCGGGGGGGTGTGCGTCACGCTCACCGATGACAGCGACACGCCCACTTTCTACCAGACGCTGGCGGGCGTCACTCACCGTGAGTTCGCCCACACTGAATCTGTCATACCTCCTGATAAATACAGAAACACACCTTCACTGTCATGACTCTTTAAACGTTATTAAAGCGTCACCATCACTCTGACTGACATCACCATTTAAACAAACGTTTCTCAGTTTTTGTCTCTTTTTAGCCCCGCCCACTTTAACCAATTAACACTGCATTTTGGGGATCTGTGTTTACGCTTCAGGCTTTATATTTTATGAGAGAACATAGCAGTTCTTAAGATGATTGGTCAAAAGGATAAACCCCGCCTAAACCCCTTGCACCCATGTTTTTTATAATCTTAGTCACTTATAATAGAAATGTTTGGCTGTTTGTACCAAATTCAGTGTAACTGAAGTAAATTCAGAAAACATAAAGACAACTTGTGTATCTCATCGACCGCAGGAAACTGAATACGTCATGTTTGACAAACTCCAATAAAGTCCAGTTTTCACCAACACAACTTTAAGCAATGTATCAGTAATTCAACAATGTATATGTTCATCATCAAAAAGGCATAAAAAAAAACATAAAAAACATTTTTAAGATCACTGCCCCCCCCACCCAACAAAAACCCAACAGAAGCCTCAATGTTCCTGGCCAATCACATTTTACAGTCCCCACACAGAGAATAAAAAAAAACTGTGAATCTTTTACAGTTTCAGTCCAAGTAAATTTAGCTGGCTTTATTTTGCCGGCTAAGGACAGAGAGCTGGAAAGAGCCTGAGATGGACACTGCCCTTTAATCTTCTCCAGGTTATCCTCTTAACTGTGTGTGTGTGTGTGTGTGTGTGTGTGTGTTTGTTGGAGAGAGTGATTGACACACTCCTGGTTCATGACTCCGTCCAGAACGAGGGCGTTCAGATTAACTCGTGACAGAGCTGATAGCGCCGCAAAACGTGTTTGCCTCCGACTGCAACACATTATCGGTGGGAATAAACTCTGTCCGGACGGGATGGCGTAGCCTTTGGCTCGCGGCCGCCACAGGACATAATTTCCCATGACTCCCGGCGGCTGTGGTGACATCTCTACAAGGATGTTCCCTGGATGATGGTATGGTATCTCTGCTGCCACTCGGACAGAGTCGCCCCTCTAGGTGGGTACAAGGAAACCAAGCTCCAGCTGACGGACGGTCAGATGTGACCAACTTTAATGTTCACTGTTTGTTTGTTGGTGTCGTCATGTTCAACTTCCAACTGGCATTATTGAACCAGCAGCCTCTTATCTAATGAGTTCTTTGGTTTAAAGAGAGACACGGTTAAAACCTGAAATGATCTTATTCAACTGAGTGTTAAACTGTCAGAGAGTTGTGCTCTCTCCATCTATGACTTGGATCTAATATTCCCTGATTTATATCTACCTCCTTCAAAATGACAAAAAGCTGTTTTTTTAGATGAGTTTGCCCTCCCAGTGTCAGCGCTAACAGACATACCCTCCTGAGACCGAGGGGGAAAAGTGTTTTCATTTTGACTTCATCTTCACGGGGTCACGGAGGGTTCTGGAGCCAATCCCAGGTCACTCTGGGCAAGGGGCGGGGTCACCCTGGACAGGTCTGCAGTCCATCACAGAGAGAGACAGAGACCAACAACCACTCAGACCTACGGACAGTTTAGAGTCACCAATGAACCATGAAACATGATGTTTTTGGACGGAGGAGGACATCCAGGCAGGAACGGGAACCGAACCCAGGACCTCTTTGTTGTGGGGAAACAGAGCTAACCACTGTGCTGCCATGCTGCCCTCATTTTGACTTTTTGGAGATAAATTAAGTGTGGGGGTGGTAAAGAACACATTTCAAAGAAAAGAAAACATTTTTTAAACTTAACTTTATTCAACTCTTATAACACCTGCACTGCAGTGGACAACAGGACATCATTGATGTCAAACATAAAACATTTAAACATGCAGAGAGGAAATCTCTGCATGTTTGAATGTTTTATCTCTGCGTCAGGTGCGTCTGAAAGTATCTCTGGTCTCTGATGAAGGTCTCTGTAGGTCTGCAGACTCCTGCAGCACCAACGCTGTTACGATTCTGACAAACTGAGGATTTGAAATATAAATCAGATCAAAAGCAACATGACCTCAATTCCTGCACCATCTTTTCTAGAAGCAGGAGATGAAGCTTCAACCTCTGGGTCTGAGCCACGAACTGAACCTGCAAGTCCTCTCCAGACTACTAAAGTCCAGCTCCAACCCTGAGTCAGTCCAGACCACTAGAGTCCAGCAGGGAGCCAGTCCCACAGACTCCCACGTTAAATATCCAACAGACCTGCAACTAAAACTATTCCGGTCTCTGGAGATCGTTTCTTTCTTCCTTATCTCTCAGCTGTTTCCTGTTTATTAAGGTTAAAGTGATGGAGGAAAGGGGGCGTGGCCTTTTTGACTGACAGGTGGATAAGCATATGATAGCCACAAACCAACATGCACTCAAGTTCAGCGTCTTCACTTTGACTAGCTGCGAGTTAGGGAGCGGAGTTAGTCACTGCCAAGATGGCGGCGGTGCATCAGCTCAGTCTGAGGGTGACATCACGGAGGCGACGTCCATCTGACAACCACAGAATCAAAAGGAAGCTGCTGCCATTTCCTCCTGTCCGCAGTGTGTGTGTGTGTGTGTGTGTGTGTGTGTCCTATGTTTCTGTTGCATCAGCTCCAAAGACCTGAATGCAGTCTCTGCTGCCCGCCTCAGTCCATCAGCGTCAATAATTGATCAGTTATTTCCTGCTGAGGATCCACGCCGTCCCTTTACGTCCTGA
>CM068497.1:395000-397500 GCA_034769265.1 Remorina albescens | reverse complement strand
TTCTGATGTTTGTGTTGCCCCCCCCAGGCCCCCACACTGACCATGGAAGGCGGCAGACTGAAGCGCTCCCTGCAGCTGGTGCCCGGCAGAGACTTTGAGATGGTGCCAGAGCCGGTGTGGCGGGCGCTCTATCACTGGTATGGCGCCAACCTGAGCCTGCCGCGGCCGGTGAGTGAACGCAGCACGAGCACAGTTTATTCACACAGCAGCTGTCAGACACAAAGACATTAAAACTGCTTGGAAATGCTTAAAACAGAGCATTAAGACGGTGTTAAAGTGTCATTTAACAGCCGCAAAAACAAATAAAAAGTAAAGCCATTTGCAGCGGGTTCTAACTGTCAGATTCCAGCCAATGAAATGAGCTCAAACTCCATTATGGCTGCCTCTGTCATCAGGTGAAATCCTGTCCAGCTGAGTTTGAGCAACTTATTTTTGGTATTTGTGTATTTGTTCTCCTCATCACAACCCGGACATGATGATTGTTCAAACTGTTAATGAGTAATGACCAACGACTGAACTGCTAGAAATCTGTGTTTCAATCCAACAGGCTGCATGCAACCTAAAGATTTTAAAAGTTTCTTAATTTTATTGTTTTTCCAATTAAGCTTTTTTTAAACCCCCCAGGTGATCCTGGAGAGCAAGACGGGCCAAGCCGAGCTGGAGCTCTTCCCCCGCTACGTCCTCTTCCTCCGCCAGCAGCCGGCGACGCGCTCCCCCCAGTCCAACATCTGGGTCAATATGGGTATGACCAGCCTGCGAATGTTCCCACCGTATTTACCCCCAGCAAGAGGTAACGTAAGCCGGCAGCAAGACCAGAGCAAACCGCCGACAAGCGCTTCATTGAGCAAACCTGCACCCCCCCGATTTAATCCTCCTTTTGTGGACTGATCCGGCTCAGTCAGGGCTCCGGAGTGGGTGGTGACATGAACCAGCTCATAAGGGAAACGATTGCTGTCACAGAATGATTCAAACTGTCCATCTTCACAGACTTTGTTCGCTCTCCACATAAAGAAGGAAACTTTAAAAACTCCAGAGACAAGACGAGACATTAAAAAACTAGAAAACAAACAAAATGAAATATTAACAGCAAAACAAAAGAAGGGACATTATAATCAGAATGACAATAACACAGGAAGACTTCACTAGTGCTAGTAAATTAGTCTAAAAAATACCTGAACATGAGCTATATTTGGTTTATGTGGCTCGTTAGATATTTGGGATATTAATGTGGCTAAATATCAACAAACTCCAACAAGTAAAGCTTCCCTCCTTAATGTTACAATGTACAGCAGTTCACAAAGTGAGAAGAGAAACAGCGTGACAAAAATAAACCGTAGTTCCAGAGTTATCAGGTTGGAGACGTCATCATCTCATCACATCAGAGCTCAGTGTTGAGTGTGTGAGCAGCTGACCCAGCTGCTGCTCGCAGATCGCTGAAGGAGGATTTCATTCATTCAGGTCCACAGAACGCCGTCCTGATCAGCTGTTCATGTTGTGGTGGAACTGAACTGCCGGTCTGTGTGGATGGACGAGTCTGCAGAGCAGTGATTTACACTTAAAAATCAGACATTAAAATGAATAATTTTCTCAATAATCGTCAGCTTTGTGTTGATTTAACAGGACTAATGTTAATTGGTTTGTATTAATCAAAACCTTGTCCACTAAGTTGATTGACCAATCACGTTTGCCGTACTGACAGAATACGCCCTTTTCTTGCTGCTTCCTTACAACTAATCCTCAGTCGACACCCTGCTGTTGTACATTCCTGTGATTGTTTGCATCTTTAAACTCGTGATGATTTGAATCAACCGTTATTTTGAAACACTTCAGATGGAGACAGCTGATCAGTAATTGGTCCTCTCTGCGTCCTCACAGGTAACGTGCCGTCCCCCAACGCCCCCCTGAAGAGGGTGTTGGCCTACACGGGCTGCTTCAGCCGCATGGCCACCATCAAGGACATCCACCTGTACCTTTCCCAGAGACTCCGCATCAAGGAGGAAGACATGAGGCTGTGGCTGTACAACAGTGAGGTCAGACCCCTTACTTTCATTTATGGTCATAAATTGGCCGTTCAGTCCCCCGTTAGGCCCCCGTTACCCCAGACAGAGGGAGTTTGGTGTCTAGGGGTGTTTGCTGACTTTGTCTGATTGATAATTCAGCCTTTAACGCTGGTTACTCAGCCAAAACGAACATTTCGGATGATTGACTGTCCTTCATTAGTCAGCAGATCATCTGGACCAAAGAAACCAGGATCTTATTCCTGTCCGGCAGCTTTAATCTGCAGCTGTAATAAATCTAAAGTGTTAATAAAGTTGGTTTAAGTAAGTTTTACCTCATTCTACAGAACTATCTCACCCTCCTGGATGATGAAGACCACACTCTGGAAAGTCTGAAGATCCACGATGAGCAGCAGCTGGTCATTGAAGGTTTGAGATCCCCCCATCAATGTGCCCCCCCCCCCCAGATAAAATGAGCAAACTCTGATTGATGGCTTTCCCTC
>CM068497.1:215000-390000 GCA_034769265.1 Remorina albescens | reverse complement strand
CATTGAACTGTGTTTGATTGTTTTGCTGTTGTTTTCCCTGAAGGTCAGTGAACGCCTCGTGTCTGACAAAAGCTGCTCTGTGACAGAACAGTGTCCTCATACTATGTTTGTTTACAAACAGGAAGTGCACTCTGAGGAGGTTGACACCGACTCCGCCTACATCCTCTTCTACGAACAGCAAGGCGTCGACTACTCCCAGTTCCTGCCAAAGATCGATGGCAAGAAGATGGCCGACACCAGTAGCATGGACGAGGACTTTGAGTCCGACTATAAGAAGTACTGCGTCCTCCAGTGATGTCACGTCATCTTCCATTAGCCAGCAAGACGCCTGCTCCGCCTCCTGGCCAACCCCACCCCCTCCTGCTGCTCTGGGCGGAACGCACCAGACGCTCAGAGCCGGACGGCACTCTCTGTCTCTTTTGCAGCACTTTCTACACAAACTTGGATTAGTGCAAAGGTTGCCATGATGACGGCGCCCTGTTGAAAGCACTAATTGGTGCACTTTGATGAGCCCAATAAAACAACCCTCTCCCCCGCCCCCCGTGTGAATACCCTCCACCATTACATACATGTGACATACGAACGTCTCTGAATGTATGGCAGGAAGTGATGTCACTGTTGTTGTCCGTTTGTCACAAAAACACATTCACACCTGGGGGTGACGTAACACCACTTAACACACGGATCCAGATTCAGCTCTGGACTAAATGAGAGCTTGTGTCCTGAGGTCGGGTCTGATGATGCAGCTCGACGCCGAGTTGAAATCTTTAAAAGGAGGTTTTCTCAGCGTCGCTGAGGAAAACAGGTCCCACGCTACCTCATCGCTTCCTGCAGTCCGTCAGCCAAAAGCCCCGCCTCCCTCTGACAGTATTAATAATAATAATAATAATAATAATAATAGTGATGATAATGAAATGCCTCCTTCCTGTGTAGGAGACATGGTACACATTTCAGGAGCCTCCCCCTCAAGATAGGCCCCGCCCCCTCACACATCCTGACATCCACAGGAAATGAGATGTCTGCCAAAACTTCTGCCAAATATCGGCCGTGATTGGTGCAATGATCTGTGTCCACAGTTAGCTCGTTAGCTTAGCACAGGTGCCATGAGTTCAGCAGAAACACAGTGAAAGTTCTTCTTCCTGTTTTTATAAGATTGGTTTTATTGTTTTAAGGCTGGTCTCAGGTCGGGACCAGATCCCCCCGAACGCCCCCCCCCCAAGTGAGGAACCAGGAAGTATCAGGACAATTAGACCGAAGTCTCCACAAGTCAGGTCGCTGCAGCAGAACCAAAGATACTGTCCGGCTCCTCCATCACCCAGAATGCAACTGAAGACATTCAGTAGCAGCTAATGTAGTCTGACCCTCGAGTGGAGATGGTGGGGGGGCAGAGGTCTGCTGAGGTCTCTCCATACCCCCAGACACCGAGGGAAGTCCGGTCTACATTGAAGTCCAGGACCTGCAGAGACCTGATGTGGGAAGTCGGTCCGGTTCAGTTAATGTTGGCAGCTCCACAGTCGGCGGTTCCAAAACCTTCACCTGGCTCTTCCTGTTTTAGCCCCGCCCCTTTGAACCCCCACTGATCCGGTTTTTTACTCAAAGCAGATGATGACATCATTAGATGAGACCATGTGATTCCTGGTTACCAGGGAAACAGACTCTCTGAATGCACTTTTAGTTAATTCTTCTGAACTAAAGAGGGAGACGTGTTTCAAAGCTTTTCCAATATGAAGCCAATAATTGATGAATATTAATATCGATTAGATGTAGAATTGATCCTGTTTGACCAGAACGTCAGTCAGATCTGAGCTCCATCTCACTTCCTGTTTTCCTCTGAAGGTC
Organism: Remorina albescens; assembly: GCA_034769265.1. Taxonomy (NCBI): domain Eukaryota; kingdom Metazoa; phylum Chordata; class Actinopteri; order Carangiformes; family Echeneidae; genus Remorina; species Remorina albescens. The sequence continues at coordinate 388,161 of CM068497.1, read as the reverse complement.
AGTCGAAGCAGACGTCTGCGCAGCCACTCCTGCGCAGCTGCAGCTGTGCAGTCTAATCACTGTGAGCAGACGACTCCAGCTTGTCTCCACCCCTTTTAGCTGCTGTATTTATGAAGGTGGTGTCGTGACGGAGAGACGTCTGTCACCGAGTGAAACTTTATTTTCACTTTGCAAAGAGTACGTTTGTTGAACAAATGGAAATGTACATACGAGTGATATTTATGTTAACCCCGCCCCCCCGAGCTGCGCACGACCACGTCCAGTTTGTGTCCGTGTTCGTCATCACGTGGCTCAAAGGGAAACTCCGCCTCTTCGGGACCTGATTGGTCACGTTTGCTTCGTTTAAAGGTGCAATAGCTGTCAGCTTCTTTTCTTCTTCTTTGGCTGTGAATGTGCCGTTAAGCAGCAGCTGGTGTGATGCTAAGCTAACCGCAGCTGTAGCTGAAACTCTTTAAATTTGGGGGTTAATTTCAGCACAATTTCCAAAATCCAGGAACAACAGAACTGTAAATCCAACACCTGAAGCCCCTCCCCCTGGCTCCAGAAGCCCCGCCCTCACCGCCAGAGGAATAGTTCAGTGTTGCAGGCGATGCATCTACTACTGAGCTGCCCGTCAGTGTCTGTAGCCTTTTATTTAAGTTCAGATCTGAACCAGACGTGTTTATTTAAAGAACTTTTTTGTAAAGTGTTTGCTGAGAGAAAGTGACGTTGCACTGACATGAAAACATGTACATAAACTGTGTTTTGTAAATAAGCCAATGAAACCCATGTATTTGAATATGAACTGTACAAAATGCTGTACCTGTAGTTGTATATGGAGTGATAATGTTGATCTGTAACTAAATACCAAGCAACAAATTAAATCTGCAGACGAAACGATGACCCACCTGTTTGAGTCCTGATGCAGATTTCAGCTCCGGTTGGTTCAGGATCAGGATCAGGATCAGGTTAAGGTTCAGGATCAGGATCAGGATCAGGATCAAGATCAGGTTCAGGATCAGGATCAGGATCAGGTTCAGGATCAGGTTCAGGTTCAGGTTCAGGATCAGGTTCAGGATCAAGATCAGGTTCAGGATCAAGATCAGGATCAGGATCAGGTTCAGGATCAGGTTCAGGTTAAGGTTCAGGATCAGGATCAGGATCAGGATCAGGTTCAGGATCAGGTTCAGAGTCCGTTCATCAGCTGCTGCGTCTCCAAATAAAAACACTTAAACATTTAAGAAAAGAAATCCACCCCGTTTCTGTTTGTCCAGCTGCAGCCAGAAAAACGTCAGACTGTACTGAAGTCTATGGGAAAATGTCCCTCCTCCTCCCTTATATTGAAGTCTATGGGAAAATGTCCCTCCTCCTCCCTTATATTGAAGTCTATGGGAAAATGTCCCTCCTCCTCCTTTATATTGAAGTCTATGGGAAAATGTCCCTCCTCCTCCCTTATATTGAAGTCTATGGGAAAATGTCCCTCCTCTTCCTTTATATTGAAGTCTATGGGAAAATGTCCCTCCTCCTCCCTTATATTGAAGTCTATGGGAAAATGTCCCTCCTCTTCCTTTATATTGAAGTCTATGTGAAAATGTCCCTCCTCCTCCCTTATATTGAAGTCTATGGGAAAATGTCCCTCCTCCTCCCTTATATTGAAGTCTATGGGAAAATGTCCCTCCTCCTCACTTATATTGAAGTCTATGGGAAAATGTCCCTCCTCTTCCTTTATATTGAAGTCTATGGGAAAATGTCCCTCCTCTTCCTTTATATTGAAGTCTATGGGAAAATGTCCCTCCTCCTCCCTTATATTGAAGTCTATGGGAAAATGTCCCTCCTCTTCCTTTATATTGAAGTCTATGGGAAAATGTCCCTCCTCCTCCTTTATATTGAAGTCTATGGGAAAATGTCCCTCCTCCTCCTTTATATTGAAGTCTATGGGAAAATGTCCCTCCTCCTACTCAGTAAACATTTTCCTGATGAGTTTAAGGTTTCAGTCTCTAGTTTACAGTTTTCAGTACAACATGATGTTCATTTTTTTAAATGAAGCTCCATTTAGAGGGAAACTGACCGGGGGGGGGGGTTAAGGGGCGGGGCTACTGTGTGACTGACAGACATTTGAGTAATTTAAACTTTAATTTTATTCACCAAAATGTCATCTTCATCCTTCCATCTGTCACTTGATCTTTTCTTACGTATTCTGGGCAGCCGCTCAGTCTGAAGATGCTTCTTGTTGTTTCCTGTCGGTGCAGCTCATCTACAGAGAGGAAACCACCCTCAGGGTCTCTGCAGCCACTTCCTGTCTCTGTCCTACGCACCATCTGAGACAGCTTTTCTTTTGATCCAGACTGACTCACTTTGGTCCCTCAAACAACAAAAACCGGTTCATCAGTGTCAGTGTTGGTGGATCTGACTGATCCTGATCCAGACCAGCACCAGTGTGGTCTTCTGTGTGTTTGACATCACTGAGCTTTGTGGATAATTTCATTTTTATTCTGCTTTAAAGAGTTTGTGCAGAAATTGTGGGCCAAACAAATTGGGCTGTTTCTTCTTTTATTCACATTAATGACAAATTATTGTTCAAAATGAAAACCTGAATACGTTGACTGTTCTGGATTTGTGGAGTCTGACTGTGGCTCAGGAGGTCCAGCAGGTTGGCCACTAATTAAAGGCATTAAACGGTTCGATGCCCAGAACCTGCAGTGGCTGTTGATCAGTGTGAGTCCACTGAAACCACTTTGAGCAACGAGACCAGAGAAGTTCTGTCGTTCAGGACTGAAGGTCTGGTTCTTGTCTGTCTGACCTGAGGCGACACTGAGCTTCAGGCTGCAGCTCCAACCTGCTGCTGCTTCTGTTCATTTCCTCTTCGTCTGTTGTGGTTGACAGAAACAAACGCTGCTGCTGCTGACAACAAGACAAAGGTTGGAGCTTTCACACAACTCAGGTCCAACTGTGGAGGGCTTCAACTTTTCAGAAGATCCAAGTGAAATAAACCAGATCGGAGCAGGACCGGAGAGCCAGCCAGTCTCCGATGGACTGAAAACAGGTGAGAATCAGGACCCGGTGTGAGTCTGGAAAGTCCATGTGTGCTGTTGTGGTTCAGCTTTGACTGTATCTTATTGATTGACAGTCTCTGACGGTCTCATCCAGGCTGACCTTCCTGCTGTCGACCTCAGTTAACCTCCCATGATGCCACAGAATTCCACCTGTCCAGGTGAGCTCCAGGTGACAGCTGACCGTCACATCCAGCTGCAGGCAGAGCTGAAGGTTTGTGTCTCTTTCAGGTCAGGACGTCGTCTTCATCCTGACTGGACTCCTCTCCTTCAGCCTCCTCATCTTCCTTCTGCTGGCCATCGTCTTCTTCTCAAAGTAAGATCCTGAATCTGAGAAGAGAAACTAAAGATGAAGACCTGGGGCCTCATTTAGAAAACTGTGCGTAGGCTCGTTACTGAAAGTGTACGTAGGCCCAAAAGCCGTGGGTCAGAGTATGCTTAGGGGTGCGCACATTCTCCCGTCATGTCTGTTTTTTATAGATCACAACCTTTGTGTGGAAAGTGACGGACACCAGTTTCAGGCCCTGTTTTTTGCGTACGCCACGTTTATAGATGAGGCCCCAGAAAACTTTTAAAAGAGATTTTAAAAAAAGAGAAGACCTGAGGGGCCCGGTCCCCCTGATGAACTGACTGAGGCGTTCAGGATAACAAATGAGGTGTCAGTGAATCTGAGATGTACGAAAGTGAAAGTCCAAAGTCTTCACTGTCACTATCAGATGCCATTAGCTGCAACTGTGGTTTTCCTGTTGTGTTACACTGAAAACCGAAGACTCAAATACAAACCTGCTGTTTAAAATTCTAAAGTCTAAAGGTAGACCTGCATGTGGTCTCTGATTCTAAATCAGGTCCAGGTCCTAGTATTAGTCCAGTTAAAGTCTCAAAGGTCTCAGTCCTCAGAGAAACCCTCACAGCCTGGATTCAGAAACTGAACCTTAAAACCAGCCGTCAGCACTTCTGGGACTTTGTGATGTCACAACAAAGCAGTCACACAAGTCCCGCCCACCTGGACCTACGAGCCAACTTTGCAGAATCTTCTTTATTCCTGTAATATTTAAGCAGTCTCAGGCTCAGATGCTCTCTCCTGATTGGCTGACTGACCTGTAGTTCCTGGAGACAATGATAGAAAACTAAACTGAGATGGATTTTGGTTCTTAAAACCAGAAACTGATCCTCTTATGGATCTCAACACTTCACAATAAAAGACTGGAGAAGTTAAAACATGGACCTTTAATATGAAATGTTTTCGTGTCCAGGTATCGTTTTCTGCTCCGGACTCTTCGGCAGGTGAGGGGGAAGCCGGTGCAGCGTTCTGCCCCTCAGCCGGAAACATCCATCATTCCTGAGAGGTCGACCGTGGCGGTGCAGCAGGTGATGGAGGCGGAGCAGGAGGAGGAGGAGGAGCTTCCTCTGGGGATTCTCCTGCAGAAGAGCAGCACATCCAGGTCCTCGTCCAGGAAGCTGTGGAGAGGCCTGCAGCAGGTACACACGTCTTCCAGTCTGAGTTCTGTCTCCAGGCCGGACGTCCCAGGGACTAAATCCTGGAGGTGTCGGGTGGAGCTGAGCAGCAGTGGTGGGTGTTGGTGTTGTTAGATGTTCCCCTCCATGTTTCCTCTTCAGGGTCCTCGTTTCTCCAAGTCGGACCTGAACCTGCTGCAGCTGATCAAAGCGGGAAAGGAGGGCGTCTTCTATCAGGCCCGAATGAGCCGGGGGACCTGCAGAGGACACAACATGCTCACATGCAAGATCAGCAAAGAAGGTAGATCTTCAAACTTCAGTCTGTTCCGCCTGAAACGGACTTCGATGTCGACTTCACCAAAAACGACCTGCTCTGAGTTTTTCATCCCGTCATGGGAAAGTTTTAACGTTGGTTAGAAGTGACAGCTGAAGTGTGAAGACGATGAACCCCCGTCCTGTCCTGGACTCAGACTCTTTTCCAGACCTGAAGGTGGAGATGTTTTAACAGACCGCTGACCTCAGACACTGTGACACGATGACTTTACACTTTAAAACTGAATATTTTCATTTTTGAAATGTGAGTTTCGGTTTGATCTTTGTATTCCTCTGCTCAGGAGTCCGTCCCAAACATGTGGATATGGAAGTTTCCATCATGAGGAAACTGGCGCACCACAAGAACATCCTCCAGCTGCTGGACTGGAACACCACGGAGGGTGAGCAGTCTGTTCCCGTCCGATCTGTCAGAGTTTCCCTGATACACACCGTCAGCTGTTTCCTGTCTGCAGAGCCGTATATCCTGATCATGGAGTACGTGAGCTACGGCACCCTGAGGACCTTCCTGCAGACCAACAGAGGGAACCTGAGCACCAACCCGGAGCTGCAGAGCCTCCTCACCATCGCCTGCTACCACGTCGCTCTGGCCATGCAGCACCTGCGCTCCAAAATGGTGATGTAGAGTTTTGTATCTCACCCACCGTGATCCGACGCTCACGCTTGACGCTGATTGGTCCGTGTGGTCCTGGTGCAGATCATCCACTGTGACCTGGCTCTCAGGAACATCATGGTGAACCGGTTCCCCTGGGAGGTCAAAGTGGCCGAGTTCGGTTTGGCCCGTGACTTCACACGTCTGACGAGGCGCCACAGCAGTCGGTGGAAAAGTCCACGGGTGAGCTGCCGTCAGCTGGGACCGACCTCAGACCAGTGACCAGGACCGCCCTCAGACCACTGACCAGGACCGCCCTCAGACCACTGACCAGGACCAACCTTAGACCACTGACCAGGACCGACCTCAGACCAGTGACCAGGACCGACCTCAGACCACTGACCAGGACCAACCTTAGACCACTGACCAGGACCAACCTTAGACCACTGACCAGGACCGACCTCAGACCACTGACCAGGACCGACCTTAGACCACTGACCAGGACCGACTTCAGACCACTGACCAGGACCGACCTCAGACCACTGACCAGGACCGACTTCAGACCACTGACCAGGACCGACCTCAGACCACTGACCAGGACCGACTTCAGACCACTGACCAGGACCAACCTTAGACCACTGACCAGGACCGACCTCAGACCAGTGACCAGCACCGACTTCAGACCACTGACCAGGACCAACCTTAGACCACTGACCAGGACCGACTTCAGACCACTGACCAGGACCAACCTTAGACCACTGACCAGGACCGACTTCAGACCACTGACCAGGACCGACTTCAGACCACTGACCAGGACCGACCTCAGACCACTGACCAGGACCGACTTCAGACCAGTGACCAGGACCAACCTTAGACCACTGACCAGGACCGACTTCAGACCACTGACCAGGACCAACCTTAGACCACTGACCAGGACCGACTTCAGACCACTGACCAGGACCAACCTTAGACCACTGACCAGGACCGACTTCAGACCACTGACCAGCACCGACTTCAGACCACTGACCAGGACCGACCTCAGACCAGTGACCAGGACCGACCTCAGACCAGTGACCAGGACCGACTTCAGACCACTGACCAGGACCAACCTCAGACCACTGACCAGGACCGACTTCAGACCAGTGACCAGGACCAACCTTAGACCACTGACCAGGACCGACCTCAGACCAGTGACCAGCACCGACTTCAGACCACTGACCAGGACCGACTTCAGACCACTGACCAGGACCGACTTCAGACCAGTGACCAGGACCAACCTTAGACCACTGACCAGGACCGACTTCAGACCACTGACCAGGACCGACCTCAGACCACTGACCAGGACCGACTTCAGACCAGTGACCAGGACCAACCTTAGACCACTGACCAGGACCGACTTCAGACCACTGACCAGGACCGACTTCAGACCACTGACCAGGACCGACTTCAGACCACTGACCAGGACCAACCTTAGACCACTGACCAGGACCGACTTCAGACCACTGACCAGGACCGACCTCAGACCACTGACCAGGACCGACTTCAGACCAGTGACCAGGACCAACCTTAGACCACTGACCAGGACCGACCTCAGACCAGTGACCAGCACCGACTTCAGACCACTGACCAGGACCAACCTTAGACCACTGACCAGGACCGACTTCAGACCACTGACCAGGACCGACTTCAGACCACTGACCAGGACCAACCTTAGACCACTGACCAGGACCGACCTCAGACCACTGACCAGGACCGACTTCAGACCACTGACCAGGACCGACTTCAGACCACTGACCAGGACCAACCTTAGACCACTGACCAGGACCGACCTCAGACCAGTGACCAGGACCGACCTCAGACCACTGACCAGGACCGACTTCAGACCAGTGACCAGGACCGACTTCAGACCATTGACCAGGACTGACCTCAGACCCACTGACCAGGACCGACCTCAGGTCCTGGTTCTGGTTCAGGTCTTGCTCCTGGTGTGATTAATGTGACTCTCAGTCACGTCTCAGTGTTGTGAGTCTGATGAGGTGTTGTGTTGTTCACCTGGAGCAGCAGCGGGTTCCTCTGCGTTGGTATCCACCTGAATACTTCAAGAACAACCACTACGGCTTCAAAGGAGACGTGTGGGCCTTCGGCATCGTGCTGTGGGAGATGCAGACGTTTGGTGAGCCTCACCTGGACACTTATTCCAGGTACAGACAGTGCTGTATGTGTATTTTATTTTGAAATGCCGTCCACAGGAACCTTACCGTATCCGGACTTGGAGTCGTCGGAGGCCGTCGTCTACCACATCTGTATCGGTCATAAGAACTCCAACCCCGACAGCTGCAGGCCGGAGATGTGAGTCCACCTGATCAGCCATAAACCTGGATACAGTTCAGGTTTCATCGCTTTTCAAAAATCAGTTCAGACGAAGATGTGAAATCAACCGTCTGTGATTTTGGCTCAAATCAGTCGGATGTTTGACAATCATGTGATTTTTGAAAAAGTTCAGCTTCAAGTTTTAGTTTAAACTAACTGACTGATTCATCAGCAACAAATACTCTGAATCAGACCTCAAGAGTCAGCTTCCAGGTCCCTCAGGTCCCTCAGGTCCCTCAGGTCCCTCAGGTCTCTCAGGTCCCTCAGGTCTCTCAGGTCTCTCAGGTCCCTCAGGTCCCTCAGGTCCCTCAGGTCTCTCAGGTCTCTCAGGTCCCTCAGGTCTCTCAGGTCCCTCAGGTCTCTCAGGTCTCTCAGGTCCCTCTGGTCCCTCAGGTCTCTCAGGTCTCTCAGGTCTTGATGAGTCCTCAGGTCTCTCAGGTCCCTCAGGTCCCTCAGGTCTCTCAGGTCTCTCAGGTCCCTCAGGTCCCTCAGGTCTCTCAGGTCTTGATGAGTCCTCAGGTCCCTCAGGTCTCTCAGGTCCCTCAGGTCCCTCAGGTCTCTCAGGTCTCTCAGGTCCCTCAGGTCCCTCAGGTCTCTCAGGTCTCTCAGGTCTTGATGAGTCCTCAGGTCTCTCAGGTCTCTCAGGTCCCTCAGGTCTCTCAGGTCCCTCAGGTCTCTCAGGTCTCTCAGGTCTCTCAGGTCCCTCAGGTCTCTCAGGTCTCTCAGGTCTCTCAGGTCTTGATGAGTCCTCAGGTCTCTCAGGTCCCTCAGGTCTCTCAGGTCTTGATGAGTCCTCAGGTCTCTCAGGTCTCTCAGGTCCCTCAGGTCTCTCAGGTCCCTCAGGTCCCTCAGGTCTCTCAGGTCTCTCAGGTCTTGATGAGTCCTCAGGTCTCTCAGGTCCCTCAGGTCTCTCAGGTCTCTCAGGTCTCTCAGGTCTTGATGAGTCCTCAGGTCCCTCAGGTCTCTCAGGTCTCTCAGGTCCCTCAGGTCCCTCAGGTCTCTCAGGTCTCTCAGGTCTTGATGAGTCCTCAGGTCTCTCAGGTCCCTCAGGTCTCTCAGGTCTCTCAGGCCTCTCAGGTCTCTCAGGTCCCTCAGGTCCCTCAGGTCCCTCAGGTCTCTCAGGTCTCTCAGGTCTTGATGAGTCCTCAGGTCTCTCAGGTCTCTCAGGTCCCTCAGGTCTCTCAGGTCTCTCAGGCCTCTCAGGTCTCTCAGGTCCCTCAGGTCCCTCAGGTCCCTCAGGTCTCTCAGGTCTCTCAGGTCTCTCAGGTCTTGATGAGTCCTCAGGTCCCTCAGGTCCCTCAGGTCCCTCAGGTCTCTCAGGTCTCTCAGGCCTCTCAGGTCTCTCAGGTCCCTCAGGTCCCTCAGGTCCCTCAGGTCCCTCAGGTCTCTCAGGTCTCTCAGGTCTTGATGAGTCCTCAGGTCCCTCAGGTCCCTCAGGTCCCTCAGGTCTCTCAGGTCTCTCAGGTCCCTCAGGTCTCTCAGGTCTCTCAGGCCTCTCAGGTCTCTCAGGTCTCTCAGGTCTTGATGAGTCCTCAGGTCCCTCAGGTCTCTCAGGTCTCTCAGGCCTCTCAGGTCTCTCAGGTCTCTCAGGTCCCTCAGGTCTCTCAGGTCTCTCAGGTCCCTCAGGTCTCTCAGGCCTCTCAGGTCCCTCAGGTCTCTCAGGTCCCTCAGGTCTCTCAGGTCTCTCAGGTCTTGATGAGTCCTCAGGTCCCTCAGGTCCCTCAGGTCCCTCAGGTCTCTCAGGTCTCTCAGGTCCCTCAGGTCTCTCAGGTCTCTCAGGCCTCTCAGGTCTCTCAGGTCTCTCAGGTCTCTCAGGTCTTGATGAGTCCTCAGGTCCCTCAGGTCTCTCAGGTCTCTCAGGCCTCTCAGGTCTCTCAGGTCTCTCAGGTCCCTCAGGTCCCTCAGGTCTCTCAGGTCTCTCAGGCCTCTCAGGTCTCTCAGGTCTCTCAGGTCTCTCAGGTCTTGATGAGTCCTCAGGTCCCTCAGGTCTCTCAGGTCTCTCAGGCCTCTCAGGTCTCTCAGGTCTCTCAGGTCCCTCAGGTCTCTCAGGTCTCTCAGGTCTCTCAGGTCCCTCAGGTCTCTCAGGTCCCTCAGGTCTCTCAGGTCTCTCAGGTCCCTCAGGTCTCTCAGGTCTCTCAGGTCTCTCAGGTCTCTCAGGTCTTGATGAGTCCTCAGGTCTCTCAGGTCTCTCAGGTCTCTCAGGTCTCTCAGGTCTCTCAGGTCTTGATGAGTCCTCAGGTCTCTCAGGTCTCTCAGGTCTCTCAGGTCCCTCAGGTCTCTCAGGTCTCTCAGGTCTCTCAGGTCTTGATGAGTCCTCTGACTCCACAGACTCCACATCATGCAGGACTGCTGGAGGGAGCCGTACACACTGAGACCTTCGTTCGCCGACATCATCTGCATGTTGGAGGACGTGATGGAGAGCGACGCAGTAAGAACCGTCTCTAACACAGCAGGAGATCTGGGGGGGTCGGGGGGGTCGGGGGGGTCTCTGTGTTCTTCAGGCTGGTCCTTGTTTTTCAGGACTACGTGGACGTGGTGAGTCCGGAGCTGCTGGTCAAAGACGGGGCAGAATATCATGAAGCTAAAAGTCTCCGAGCTGCCAGCATCACCGTGGAGGATCAAAGCCCCATCTGAGCAGCTGGGGGGTAACAGGAGGAGTGGGGGGTAACAGGAGGAGTGGGGGGTAACAGGGGGAGTGGGGGGTCGCAGGAGGAGTGGGGGGTAACAGGGGGAGTGGGGGGTCACAGGGGGAGTGGGGGGTAACAGGAGGAGTGGGGGGTAACAGGAGGAGTGGGGGGTCACAGGGGGAGTGGGGGGTAACAGGAGGAGTGGGGGGTAACAGGAGGAGTGGGGGGTAACAGGGGGAGTGGGGGGTAACAGGAGGAGTGGGGGGTAACAGGAGGAGTGTGTGGGGGGGGGGTTAGATTATGAGGAATAATGTACTGTAATAAAAAATATAATAATAATAATAATTTGACTCCTATTTTCTGAAGTGTATATTTTGGTATCGATTTTCATTTTGAATGTGTTTTATCTTTTATTTTTGATATTATTTTATTTTTGATATTATTTAAACGGATCACTTCTCCTCCTTCCTGCCTGGATGTCCTCCTCCGTCCAAAGACATCATGTTTGGGTTCATTGGTGACTCTAAACTGTCTGTAGGTCTGAGTGTCTCTGTGATGGACTGGACACCTGTCCAGGGTGACCCCGCCCTCCAGAACCCCCCGTGACCCGGAAACAGATCAGAGGTAGAAGATGGATGGATGAATGGTTCTTCCCCTTTTCTGGTTCCCTAAAACCAAGATGGCTGACACACAAATGACAAACTTCAGATTTAAAACAGCAGCTCACAAACGGAGCTCCAGATTCAGGGTCGGATTTTGTTTGAAAGAATATTTAGTTGGTCTCCTGCTGAACTTTGTCAGTTCGGTGTGACACAGAAACCTGAGATGAGTTTTATCATCACTGACCGACAGAGTCTCTGTTCCTGCTGCAGAAGTGAACTTCATGTGTTCCAAAGATAAAACGTGTTTGTCAGACAGAAAGAATGAACTCATTTCGTTCTGTGATCAGATGAAGTTTCTGTTTCTTCTTCTGAATGTTAAAAACATTAAAGGTCTCATTTGTTGATGGAATCAATCTGATATTACTTTAAAAAAAGATCTGTGCGCGCTCCCGTGACGGGAACGCAGGACATGTCCCAACCCGCGTGAGGAGGACGGGTCCGCTCCAGGCCCCGCCCCCCGCCACCCTGTCAGCCAATGGGCATCATGTTTTAGGGAAACACGCGTTTTTACGCCACAGCGGAGCCCGAACCCGGACCTGGACCCTGAACCCTGATCCGCGTCAGACCAGGACCTGACACCATGATGCTGCGCGCTCTGGAGCTGCTGTTCTTCTTCTACTTCTCCTCTCACGTCCCGATCACCGCCATGATCGACCTGCAGGCGCTGCTGCCCGCACACCTGTTCCCGCAGCAGGTGAGTGCCGCGGACCGCCTGTCCGACGGACCATGAACGCCTCTGACTGTGTGTCTTGCAGCTCCGGGATCTGCTGGCCTGGTACGGTGAGGCGTTCAGGGACCCGCTGGTCCTGGACCCTCCGGGGTGGTTCCGGTCCCTGGTCCTGTGTGAGGCGGTTTTCCAGACTCCCTTCTTTCCGGTCGCTGCTTACGCTTTCCTCAAAGGTCAGTGTGTTCCCGCCAGACTCCGCTTTAAAACTTTAAAACGGCTCGTTTTAAAGTTTTAAAGCGTTTCCGCCGCCCACCGGAACTGTGTGTGAAAGTGTGAATGTAACAGGACCAGCCTTCAGTTCGGCGGGTTGTTTAAATGTTGTTTTGGCATTAAATAGGCCCGTTTTAGGGTTGATTTCTGACATTGACTCTTAAACAAGCCGACACTAAAACTGAGTTTTTTTTAAACGGAGTTTGGTGCAGTTTAATTCTGCCCCCTGCTGGATATTAGCTGCATCTTCATCAAAAATCAGAGGGATTATTTCAGGAAGCTGCAGTTTGCAACTTTTTTCATCTGAGATATTTTACTGTGCAGACCAGGACCAGGACCAGGACCCAGACTTGGGTTTGTGTCCTGGGTTTCACAGACTGGACCGGACCCGACTTGGACAACACCTTGATGCTGACTTCTATATTCCGTCTTTATTTTCATGTTGTTGAAATAATCCGGGCTGTGACTGGATCAGCTCAGTGTCACATGAACAGATGAACCAATGGGCTGCTGTGGTTTAATCTGCGGTTTGACATTTGTTTAAATTATAAGAGTGTTGTTATCGGATCTACTTTTTACCGGCGTGTTCTGCGGCCTGGATGTCTGATGTCTGTGTTTCCTGTCAGGTGGCTGTAAGTGGATCAGGACTCCGGCCATCATCTACTCCACGCACGTGGCCACCACGCTGGTCCCCATCCTGGCCCACATCCTGCTCAATGAGTTCCCCATGAAGCCCCACCCTGGCCCCCAGACCATGCAGGAGCGCTGGCTGCTGGTCTCCGTATACGCCCCCTACCTGCTGGTTCCTGTGCTGCTGCTGCTCACCATGCTGCTGTCCTCCACCTACAGCTCCACCTCCAGACCCCTGCAGGCCAAGAGCAAGAAGAAGAACTGAGACGCGTCTGGACTGAAGACATTTTTTACCTTCTGAATGTTCAGCTTGTCTGTGTCAGAGACTCTTATTGAACACGTTTGATCACTCGTTCGTGGATGTTTTTTATCGGTTCCATATATTTACGAATGAGTCTCTATGAAAGGGGCCATAAATGTCAATCACCCACATCTGCCCATTAATATTGGATGCATGAATGTGCTCTGTATTCATTTATGTTCATTTGATGTTGTTGAATTTAACTTGAGAAAAATGATCTGAACTGACGTTAATGAAACTTCACGCTGATCCGATATCATTACATCATCACCTGAGGTAATTCATCACTGCTGTCAACCTGGACCTGGACTCTGGGTCTGAAAAGTGAGCCAGTCCTGAAGAGCCTTAAACCTGCATTCCATCTAATGACTATATGACTGTATTGAAGTCTATGGGAAAATGTCCCTCCTCTTCCCTTATATTGAAGTCTATGGGAAAATGTCCCTCCTCCTCCTTTATATTGAAGTCTATGGGAAAATGTCCCTCCTCCTCTTTTATATTGAAGTCTATGGGAAAATGTCCCTCCTCCTCTTTTATATTGAAGTCTATAGGAAAATGTCCCTCCTCCCTTATATTGAAGTCTATAGGAAAATGTCCCTCCTCCCTTATATTGAAGTCTATGGGAAAATGTCCCTCCTCCCTTATATTGAAGTCTATGGGAAAATGTCCCTCCTCCTCTTTTATATTGAAGTCTATAGGAAAATGTCCCTCCTCCTCCCTTATATTGAAGTCTATTGGAAAATGTCCCTCCTCCTCTTTTATATTGAGATCTATGGGAAAATGTCCCTCCTCCCTTATATTGAAGTCTATGGGAAAATGTCCCTCCTCCTCTTTTATATTGAAGTCTATGGGAAAATGTCCCTCCTCCTCTTTTATATTGAAGTCTATAGGAAAATGTCCCTCCTCCCTTATATTGAAGTCTATAGGAAAATGTCCCTCCTCCCTTATATTGAAGTCTATGGGAAAATGTCCCTCCTCCCTTATATTGAAGTCTATGGGAAAATGTCCCTCCTCCTCTTTTATATTGAAGTCTATAGGAAAATGTCCCTCCTCCTCCCTTATATTGAAGTCTATTGGAAAATGTCCCTCCTCCTCTTTTATATTGAAATCTATGGGAAAATGTCCCTCCTCCCTTATATTGAAGTCTATGGGAAAATGTCCCTCCTCCTCTTTTATATTGAAGTCTATGGGAAAATGTCCCTCCTCTTCCCTTATATTGAAGTCTATGGGAAAATGTCCCTCCTCCTCTTTTATATTGAAATCTATGGGAAAATGTCCCTCCTCCTCTTTTATATTGAAGTCTATGGGAAAATGTCCCTCCTCCTCTTTTATATTGAAGTCTATAGGAAAATGTCCCTCCTCCCTTATATTGAAGTCTATAGGAAAATGTCCCTCTTCCCTTATATTGAAGTCTATGGGAAAATGTCCCTCCTCTTCCCTTATATTGAAGTCTATAGGAAAATGTCCCTCCTCCTCCTCAGTAAATGTTTTCCTGATGAGTTTATGATCTCAGTCTCTAGTTTACAATCTTTAACACAACATGATGTTCATTTTTTAAATGATGCTCCATTTAGAGGGAAACAGAAGGGTGGGGTAAACCCAGATAATAAACCTTGTGACATCATCCAGGTTCTCAATACCAATTCACACCCAGCTAGTCTTATATATCAGCCACACACACAGGTCAAAAGCAACACAACAACAGAACACAGAGTAACACACTGAGCTCTGGTCAGTTCATCATAATCTGATCCAATATAACATTAACAGGTTGAATTTAAACACTAACACTGTTAACATCAAATTAACTGGATGTAAGTGATGAAACAAGATAATTATCAGTTCATCTTTCACTCTATAAGCTGTCGTCTCCATCTAAGCTGACAACACAAGACCTTTGTCTAGAGACACATCAGTCCGGCTCAGCAGGTCTACATCTATCAGATAAGACCAGATCAGATCCAGTTGATCCTTCAGGGTTTCAGGAGATGAGTTTCTCTCCGAACAGATGAATGTTCAGGAGTCTCTTGAAGACAGAGGGACGTCCCTGGTTCATCATCAGGACAGTCTGAACTCAGACCAGAAGAGGATAACCAAGACCTGGACCAGGAGCTGGGTGATGGACTGAATCAGGTAAACTCACTGGTTTATGGAGGAGGTAATAGATGACTGAACCAGCTCAGTGGACTGGACTGGGAGGTGGTCTCTGGACTATCAGCCCTGTTGGCTAAACATCAGTCACCTTTGTTCACTATAGACTTTGGAACAAACTGCAGCAGCTGTAAAGATTTGTCAGAGAAATCATCTGGACTCAGAGGGTTAAAGCTCAGGACCCCGAGGAGGTCCTGGTTCTGGTCCTGGTGCAGAGAGGCCTTCAGTTTGGACAACACTGGTCCACCAGAGGGGAAATACTGCAGCGGCTGTAGGAAGGTCCATGTGTCTGATTTACAGTGATACAGTGTGATGTTCACCCAGCAGCTCCTTCCGGCAGACAGCCGTCAGGTTGTTGTTGTGTTGTTGATGTTTTACGTCTTCACACAGCATCTTTGTGATTCCTGTCTTTGCCAAAATCAAAGATAAAAAGGTTCGAGTTCCTGCTGTGTCTTCATCAGCATGTGATGTTTTTAACCAGTAGGAGGCATCAGATCTAAAGAGTGAACACACAAACTGCAGGTTAACAATAAACTCTTCTACAATTTACACTTTATCAACATTGTTTGGCCACAGCTGAATGTTGTGATAACAGACACACCGTCTGTCATACCTTTAAAACTGTGATTAAATAATTTTCATCTTTTATTTTCAGGCTCCTGCAGCTTTTCATCAACTCCTGGAGCTTCAGTCGAAAACCTCTGAACATCCAACAAGCACATGAACGTATTTTAAGCTGTATGCTCAGCTTTTAATACAAAGGACAAAAACAAGACACAAGTGTAAATAATTACATAAAGATATACATTCAAAATAAAAAAATGCATTAATGTAGAAATGAATAATCCTCGTCCTTCGGTCACTCTCAGAGTTTATTCATTTTGTTTTTTTAACGATCCATCCTATCTACAGCCACCTTCTATGTCTTTAATGTCTGATAACTTTCTACCTATGTATCGATTACGAAATTTAAAGTGTTTTATTAATTATTAATAATTATTTATAGAAATTATTAAATGCATCAGTAAATAAATATTTGATATAGAAATACTTAGAATGAATAACTAAATGTAGAAATGAATCATCAAATGCTCATGCTGACTGAATAGTTCCAGAAATGTAGAATAATTTAACAATAAATAATGTTAAAGTAAAATATGTGAATCTGATATTTTATTCCTCATTAATTGGTTTTCTCCTCCTGCAGGCGGACTAACTGCTGCTGCGGAAGGAGCGGACTACAGCCGTGCTCGGCGGAGGGATCGTGTTTAAAAGCGGCCCGGAGTGCGCGTTCCCGTCATTGTTCCCGCGAGCGGCCGGAGGAGCTGCTCGGTGATGACGTCATAGACCGGGCTGACATCACGGCAGAACCGGCGGTGTTAGCGGGCATAGTTCGGCGGAGCTCCGGGATAACGGCGGGCAGCTGACCCAGTCCGACCGAGGACCGGACCGGGACCGGCCGCAGCCCGGTGTTGGATGCTAACGCTGATTAGCTCGCTGTTTGCTGCGTTAACGGGTGTAAACGGGAGCGCGTTGAATCCGGTACCACCGGACCGGGTCTCGGTCTTGTCGGTAACATGTCGGCGGCCGGAGGCGGCCATGACTCCGGGACCGCCTGACGGAGAGTCGGTGTCTGCAGCCGCTCCGGGTTTCTGGTTCGGTCCAGAAGGCTCGGCATCATGTAGACTGTCCCTCCGAGCTGGTTCGGTGACCGGGGACACACAGTGTTAGTAAGCCGGGACTGAGGCTCTCCGACCGGGGCGGCCGGACAGCCCGCCCCGCTTCAGCTCGGCACGGAGCCGTCTGCTCTGACGTTACAAACATCCCGACACACACTCTGGACACCTGAACGCACCATGTGCCCGCAGCATCTAGTCTCGATGCGTTAAAGTCCGTCAGGAAAATACAGCCGCAGCGCACAGAGCAGCATCATCGGTGGATTATTTGTTTCCGGGGAGGAGACGGCGGTCAGGCCGAGCAGCAGAGCCCAGACCCGGCTGGACCAGCGGCACAGCACGATGGAGACGGTGGGGGACTTTGAGTACAGCAGGAAAGACCTGGTCGGTCACGGAGCGTTTGCTGTGGTGTTCAAAGGAAGACACAGGAAGGTAATACACGGCTCATGTTTTCCTCTTCCTCCTCCTCCTCATCCTCCTCAGCAGCTCCATCTGAAAATCTGGGTCAGTGCAGAATGCAGTCATGCAGCTCCAGGTGGGGGCCTTCACCTGTCAGGATGCAGCCTGATTGTTTATCAAACCTGCACGGTGTCAGTTGTATAAGTGTGTTTATGGGGTTTGGTTCATTCATGAATGGGATGAGTCAGGCAGCATTGAATGACTTGCTGACGTACTGGGGGTGTTGGGGGGGGGCAGCGGCAGCCTTTTGCCTTGGCTGTTTTAAGGATACAGGTCTTTCTTATGTAACAGCTGCACCAACATCATCCACTCACTCAGTCCGAGCCCTGAACATTTGTGTCCTTCATCTGAAACTCAGAAATTCAGTAAATCCATTAAAAGAGGTGTGTTTTTGTCAGGACACCAAGATGGTCAGTTTGTGTTTGTTTGTGTGACTGAATGAAAGCCACATCAGAGCCCCCCCAACAACAGCTTCTGTCTGTCTGTCTGTAAATGAAAACAACGCCTGCTAACAATTGCACGTGTCCAGATGGGGCACGTGTAACCACATCCATGCATTACTCAGATATTAAAACTGACTTGGTACGTGGTCGATGTTTAAGTCTGATCATCCGATGCCATTTAGCCTATTTATAGGATTATCTTGCCCTGTGAGGTGCAGGAAGGCTGGAGCCACCTGCAGCTCCTGTTTCACTGTCATATCAGGTTTTTGTGGGCAGCAGGACAAATCAGCTAATTGTTTTAGAAGTTACGTTTTATATTTAACACCACTGAATAGAAAAGAAAGCCAACTAGTTCAAATTAAATAATTCACTTCACAAACTGTGCAGGTCCATCAGGAGTGTTGAGGAGTGCCCCTGTGAAAGGCAGAATGAGTCATGGGGAACTGACCCAGATCATCACATCACTCCAGAGTTTAACCTGATTGATGATGTGTGACGGTAGAGCAGCTCGTTCACTAATCAGACGGTCGCTGGTTCGATCCCCGGCTCCTCTCTCTGTCTGATGGCTGTTACATCAGTGTATGAGTTACTCCTTATCCATCCAATCTCATCCTCCATCTTTGTAGTGATGTCTAGAGTCATGTCTCTACATTGGACACCCCTATTGGCTCCGGTGGATGATGTCACAGCCAATCAGAGTGTCTCATTCAGAGGCCTATCTTTCTGTGTTTAACTTTTCTGTGGTTATTCTGCTTTACAGTTTTTATCTGGAAAATAAAGAAACGTGTGTTTTTAGTTAGTTCTTGTTTTCTGATTCCAGAGAACAGAGTCTGGACCTTCGAGCAGGATCATATGTGTTTATGAAGGATGTTCAGGTCTGTCACGGTCACAGCAGATGCTAATCTCTCTGTAGCTCACAACTCTGTAATCAGCTGTGATTCATTAATGGGATCATCCTTTATTCTGGAAAATGAGTGTCAGGGCACCAGCTCCCTCACCACGGAGCCATCTGGTTGGTCTGATAGTGCCCCCCCCCCCCCTTACATGACAGTCCAATCGGGGTCACTTATTATTTGTTGGCTCCGTTTCTGGGTGAAGAGTCGCCTGCTCTGTCACACTTGGCCGAACATTTCGTCAATGAGCTGGTGATGGACGGTTAGCTGTGTCAGCCTCAGAGCAAGAACATCTCGTATTAACCCAGATCCAGTTGGAGAGCCTGTCCTTTTAGACCCAGAATTCCTGTCTAACAGTATGTTGACTTCATGGGTCACACCGTCTGTGTTTGTGTCCTCAAGGGCAGAGAATCCGTCCAACTCTGCTGGCTCTATTTCTGTTTCCTCAGTCTGTTTGCATGTGTAGTGCATGTCTTCAGGCCGTCCAGCTCACGTGAGCTCCAGCAGTCTTTTTATACCCGTTGCAGGAGCTCAGGAAATATTATATCAGCCCCCCCTCCACTTGGCTTTTAGTGTAAATGGGCTGGCTGCTGTTGGAGCTGTCATCCGAGTGCCTCGTCATTCAGCACAGAATAAACTAAACTGACCTGGAGTCACAGGGACAGCTACAGTTTCCTCCATCCTTCCAGACATCACTCACAGTGATGCTTACAGTGCAGTTAATGAGACACACACACACACACACACACACACTCATATATTCACCTTTGGTCCTTGTCACATAGTTTAAATCTCAGTTGGTCTGAATATTGGGGTTCAAACCCATTGGCTGAGAAAGACTGAGAGTGAGTGTGTGTGTTGAATCACTACACCTGTAAAATCAGACTTTCAGTTGGTTTTAATTTATATCATATTATTTCATAATTCTATTCAATAAAAACTTATTCATCTGAAAACTGATCGTCAGCTTTTATTTTGACGGTTTGTGTTTCCACCTCAAGGTTTAAAAAAACAAAATGCCTCACATGGATGTTGTAAGTACAAGCTACGATTTACATATTCCCTGAAGGCCTCGTGTTCTGCAGTGACAGTGTCTTTATGGGAGGTCTAAAAGGGTTTAAGGTTGTCACTGCAGCAATTCCAATATGAGGGGCCATCCGGGGGCCTTTCCCCACTTGGGGAATCCTCACATTTACCCTGTTTAGCCCTCGTACCTCATATTTAATAAATGTACCTGCAGATGAAGCAGACGGCGGTCTTCACCGTAGACTGGGCTGTTCAGGTCTGAACTGTGTCTTAACCATCTGCCCTCTTCTCCACAGAAGACCGACTGGGAGGTGGCCATCAAGTGCATCAACAAGAAGAACCTGTCCAAGTCCCAGATCCTCCTGGGCAAGGAAATCAAAATCCTGAAGGTGAGCACCATCCCTCACTGTCTCTGACTCCCCTCCTTAATGACTGACCCTGTCGGGGGGATGTCATCTCTGACAGGAAGTGAGCTATCGGCTGCTGTACTGAATAAATGCTTCTTTTTTCTGTTTCAACTCAGGAGCTGCAGCATGAAAACATCGTGGGACTTTATGATGTCCAGGTAAACCTTTTTTAATCTTTGCTAAAGTAAAATGGATTGATGATTGATGATCTGCTCTGCTGCTTTAATAAAGTGTTGAGTCAGTTCTTGTGGGCCGTGAATTCTCCAAACAGACTCCATCAAAATACTGAGCTGGAACAGAAACTGCACTTTTCTTGCATTTCTAAGAATAGGCTTTAAAAGACGACGTCACTCGGACTTAACAGTTGTGATGCTGTGAATGTTGGAAGGGAGGATCTGGTGGATCAGGGTGCACAGATACATCACACTGGTCAATGCTCTCTGATGTTAAATCACTTAAATCATTTTAAGAAGTGTTTGGGAATTGAACGCTCCCAGAGGCAGAATATGAGCACGTGTTTCTCAGAGCTTCCTGTTGTTGCTGGTATTTGATGTTGTGTTGCTCTCTGCACTCAGTCGGGGCGGCTTGTTCCTGATTGATGGTGGGCGTTCTGAGAGGCTGTGTTTATGTGGTTGTTTGCGGCCACACAGCAGAAGCAGATGTTGGTGTTTGTGGTGAGCAGGGACTGACTTCATGTCTCAGCTGAGTCTGAATCCACAGTCTTCAGGCTTCTTTTCAGTTCTGTTCACCAGCAGACTTAAGGTTTGTGTTAACTGGTCCTGAACTGGATTTGCAAAGGCAGGACGGAGGCAGAAAGAGGTAAAGTGATGATGCAGCACTTCCCACATAGTCCTGCTACTTCCTGTGTTTGCATAAGTCCTCCTACAAGGACCCATCCACTCGTCTCCTATTCCCTCCATCAGTCCTGCTGATGTAATATCCTGATCTGGACTCAGTGAGCAGGGCAGCGTCTCCAAACATGTCAGAGCTGATCTTTATGTCCATACTCAACACAATCAGCTGAAAACTCAAAGAAAAGTGACCATTTGAAAGACACGCTCATTTTTATTTATTTAGAGGGACACACACACACACACACACACACACACAAACAAACAAAAACCAACTGGTCAGAGCCAGGCTGTTTCCAGTCTTAATGCTAAGCTAAGAAGCAATGTGAATGTTGAGTGTTGGATTTAATGCATAAAGACACACTGTTATGTTCTATATTTGTGTTTTATCGGATGTGGAATTTATCAGGCCGCAGTTGATTATTTTCCTCAGACATGAATATTTATATCATCAACACTGACATCAGGGATCAAAGGGACCATGAAGGACCAGCACTGAGACTCTGTCAGCTGTACCCGTTGTCTGTGGTTGGCGTCAGTGTTTTCCTGTTTCTCCTGCTGCTCCAGAGTCAGTACTGATCTGTCTGTAGTTGATTTCCTACTGTGGTCAGTTGTCTGTTTGTCCTTTTAGTAACCAAGTGGAAACTTTTCCTTCCATGTTTATTTCTCTTAGAAATCTTACTTGTTACTTTCTGTTTTATAATTTCTTTCTGCTGTGTATCTTCACTTCTTCTTCTTCGGCTGATCATGTTTTGTTGTTGGAACCCCGGACTGTTAATGACTGTGTTTACTCAACACAACAGGAAACATAACCAGAGCTGTTGGTTTGACTGCCCAGTCTTGTCTGGCCTCTATTTTTAAGTAGAAAATACAGAGATCTCCACGTGACTGTCAGGCGACTTTGCTTTTCTAACAGCTGACTAGACATGAAAACCTCAGTCCAGTTTAATAACTGAGCATCTGTGTGTTAACCCTCTCCAGCCAATAGATGTGACTTTACAGCTGCTCTTCAGAGCTGTTATTCTTCCTGATAGTGCTTCCTGTTTCCTCCTTAAACTCCAATCTGAAACTGACTTCAGTGATAAACTGATCAGATCTGGATCAGTCTGACTCTCTGACTCCTTCTGTGTGTTTATCCGTCCATTCTCATCCTCCATCTTTGATAGTGACTTCTAGAGTCACGTCTCTACATCGGACGCTCCTATTGGCTGTGGTGTGTGACATCACAGCCAATCAGAGAGTCTCTGGATCAGTCCTGTATGTTTCTGAGTTTATTGTGTTGACAGAATAAAGACAATCAGATATTTAGAGCTGATTTTTCATCATTAATGAGCAGAACTCCTGATCAGATAAAGATAGAAACTTCAGATCAGCTCCAGAACAACACAAACACATGAGAGGAACTTTTCTTTGGTTATTCTGCTTTACTCAGTTTTTATCTGGAAAATAAGGATTCTAAATATGTGGAGACATTTTTTAAAATTACTTTATAAAGAAAAATACAAAGACATGAAAAAACAGAAAAGCCTTAATGTGGCTCTAAGATTTAAAGCACGTATAAAGGTAACAGGTGTGTGTGTTGTAAAGAGCTTAATTTAAAACAGTGGAATGACATTCAGACTCTGATCTGTTATGACTCTGCAGAAGTTCCTCCCTCAGCCAGCAGGTAGTTTACCTATTTAAAGCCTGATAATAGTGACCTTTCTGATGTGAGTGTTGGAGACACTGAGGGTGGATACTGATACTCACCTGCTGATAGGTGTTGACTGATTTCACGTCTGGCTCATAAAGGGGTGATGATGGTGAGAGTTTCTGACCTTTTGATAAGAGGGTTGATGCGGAGGGTCGTCTCTGGGTCACGTACTGACACCACCACCTACCTCAGCTTTAAGGTCAAGTCAACGTCAAAGGCCCTTGTTTGAACACACACCAGGAATTGTTCCTCCCATTTCTTTAACGGCAATCTAATCTCAAATGTGCCTGTTTATATTCACCAAGAAAACCAAGAACAAACAATTCATGTTAACTCAAAGACAGTTGTGTTGTTGCATATAATGATCTAAAGGGACAATCAGCAACATCTAACATCTGATAATTTCCATTTCCTCTCCACAGCATTTTTTTTTACAATTTGTAGAAAAACAAACAAAAAAACCCCCAAATTATTCTCATACCAAGAGATTAATAATAATTTCTTTTTAAATCCACTTTTGTCCTTTTTATTTCATCACTTATAATTTTAATTCTTCATGAAACAGTTTAAATTTTTATGGGGTTAGGGTTTGTTTGCGTTCGGTTGGCTGTGAAATTGGGAAGCTGTTAATGTGGGAATAAAATCTCCTGACACTAAAATAAAATCCAACACACCTTCTGTTATCTCTGCTGCCAGTTCACGAGGTGAAGCTGAAGAGAGAACAGACCGTGACACAGGACACCTTATAATTATCTCCATCTCCCTCACGCTGCTGCAGCTTGTTTAACGTTAACGGCGCTCAGCCTCGTGCTGAAAACCGTCATTAAGCTCCCACAAAACTTCAGCGCTGCGAATCAGGCGCCGCCTGTCACTCCCACCTCCAGCTCTGCAGGATTTAATCGATGCACTCATCTATTCTGAGCAGCAGGTAGTTCACTGCTGATTCACAACCTGCATTCATAAAGACTGGAGGAGCTATAAAACAACCACACACACTTCAACTTGTTCAAAGGTTCAAGTCATTGGATGGGAAACACTGCATAAATTGCAATTTATCCAAACTAAATATAATCTTCTAATTTCTCTTAAAGGGTGTAATAATTATACTGAACACCGTTAAACGTGCTGAAGTCTGAACTGTCGAACGAAGTGCTGAGAGTGCAGCTGGAAAATTAAACAAATCAAATGTAAAAAAGGCATAAGCAGATCTGTTCACTTAGTTTCCTCCATCACATTTCAACCAACACACAATGAAATGCTCAAAGTCTGTATTCAGAAACGGAGCCTTAAAACCGGCCGTCAGGACTTCCTCGACTTCGTGATGTCACAACAAAGCAGTTAGTGTGTTCAGCCGTGCTCCTAAGTCCCTCCCCCCTGGACCTTCCTGATTGGCTGACTGACCTGTTGTTTATTGACCTCTGCAGAGACGTCTGAGAGAGGTTCAAACTATACTGAGACGGTTTTCGGTTCTTAAAGCTACAGATCTGTTTTCTCCTGGACATCGACCCTCTGAACATGATCATTCATGTAATCTGAAATTATCAGCTGTCAGATGTTGCTCATTGTCCCTTTAGATCATTATATGCAACAACAACAACACAACCATCTTTGAGTTGTAACAGGAAGTGTTTCTTGTTGCTTTTCTTGGTGAATACAAACCGGAACATTAGAGTTGGTGTTACAGATAAACAGGAGGAATAATTCTCAGGAATACTGTGTTCCCTCTGCGAGCCCCCAGCCGTGTGTGTGTGTGTGTGTGTGTGTGTGTGTGTGTGTGTGTGTGTGTGTGTGTGTGTGTGTGTCCTAATTACACAAGGTATAGAGACACACTGACACGTCAGGCTGAGAGGAGGTGCTTCATGTTCGTACTTTCAAGAGCTGAATGAGTTTTCCTAGAAAAAGCTGCAGTTTGACTCTCGCTGGCCTCCGTCCACATTCCTTCACACAGCTTTGCTTTCCAAACATTTCAGATCAGAGGGAAAGAGTGACTGCTCACTGAGGCGCAGTGGGAACATGAACCTGGTGCGTTACATGTTTGATTCCCTCAGCTCACGTGTCTGTTAAACCTGATGACATCATGAGTCTATAATTTAGTTCAAGTGAAAGAGCATTAAAACTGCAGTCTCACTTTTATAGGATGTTCTGTTCTTTTACAACACAACTGAATCAGCACACAGTGTGTGTTAAGAACGTGGCCATATCAGCAAATCGGTCCCCTGACGAATTGTACACCTGCAAAATAATCAACATCCCTCCGTACTCAAGACTGAGTCAGTGAAAACAAGCAGCCCGACCTTTTGTCCTCGACACATGATCATTGTTTATGTGTTGTCGTGTTCTGTCGCAGTCGTGTGTTGGTGTGTTTTGCTCTCAAACACAGACTCCAGTTTACCCAGAACAGCCTGGATTATGTTCATTGCTTGCGTGACAAAAGTGTCAGCTCTCCACAAATACATACCCCCCTTCCCAGAGCGGACACACACACACACAAACGCACACATCCCCATCCCCCATATTGTTACATAAGTGTGAGCTCCTGGAGTTGGAGAGTGACGCAAAAACTGAACGACAAACCAGACGCTGTTGTTGTGGTTCACATGCTGACTCCTGGCACAGTTTAGTGTGTTTGTTTTTGTGCTACTGTGTGTTGTGTTGTCCCATTTCATGAATCCTCTTGTGTGGCTTCAGACTTAATCTCTATAAACACCACGACAGAGTGACGAGCTTATGAAGACAGAGGTTCATTGTTTTGCTGTAGTTTCAGCGCCCGACTGCTTATCTGACAAACGATTAAAGTTAACTCCTAACTCCTAACTCCTAAACCCTAAACCCTAGCTCCTAACTCCTAAACCCTAAACCCTAACTCCTAACTCCTAAACCCTAGCTCCTAGCTCCTAACTCCTAACTCCTAAACCCTAAAACCTAGCTCCTAACTCCTAAACCCTAAACCCTAACTCCTAACTCCTAAACCCTAAACCCTAGCTCCTAACTCCTAACCCCTAAACCCTAACTCCTAACTCCTAAACCCTAAACCCTAGCTCCTAACTCCTAACTCCTAAACCCTAAACCCTAGCTCCTAACTCCTAACTCCTAAACCCTAAACCCTAAACCCTAGCTCCTAACTCCTAACTCCTAAACCCTAAACCCTAGCTCCTAACTCCTAACTCCTAACTCCTAAACCCTAGCTCCTAACTCCTAACTCCTAAACCCTAGCTCCTAACTCCTAACTCCTAAACCCTAGCTCCTAACTCCTAAACCCTAAACTCTAGCTCCTAACTCCTAACCTCTAAACCCTAAACCATAGCTCCTAACTCCTAAACCCTAGCTCCTAACTCCTAAACCCTAAACCATAGCTCCTAACTCCTAAACCCTAAACCATAGCTCCTAACTCCTAAACCCTAAACCATAGCTCCTAACTCCTAACTCCTAAACCCTAAACCCTAAACCCTAGCTCCTAACTCCTAAACCCTTAACCATAGCTCCTAACTCCTAAACCCTAAACCCTAAACCCTAGCTCCTAACTCCTAACTCCTAAACCCTAAACCCTAGCTCCTAACTCCTAACTCCTAACTCCTAAACCCTAAACCCTAGCTCCTAACTCCTAACTCCTAAACCCTAGCTCCTAACTCCTAACTCCTAAACCCTAGCTCCTAACTCCTAAACCCTAAACTCTAGCTCCTAACTCCTAACCTCTAAACCCTAAACCATAGCTCCTAACTCCTAAACCCTAGCTCCTAACTCCTAACTCCTAACTCCTAAACCCTAAACCATAGCTCCTAACTCCTAAACCCTAAACCATAGCTCCTAACTCCTAAACCCTAAACCATAGCTCCTAACTCCTAACTCCTAAACCCTAAACCCTAAACCCTAGCTCCTAACTCCTAAACCCTTAACCATAGCTCCTAACTCCTAAACCCTAAACCCTAAACCCTAGCTCCTAGTTTGTCTTGGTCTCAGTCATTTTTTTTCTGGAGGTGCTGGAGCTTCTGTGTGTGTGTGTGTTCTGTGATTGGATGATAATCTGTCTCACTACTCTGCCCCTCCCCCACTCCTCTCCAGACTGCAGGAAACATCCTGATTATGTAACCCCCCCCCCCAGATCAGATACTGGTTGCCCATCCCCCACCACCACCTGCCCCAGTTGGAAATCCCAGTACAGGATTGGAAAAGACTGAGCCGCCTCACTAACCAACCAGACGAGCCCATGATCATGATGCCCAATGAGGGAGTGACTGTGGGGGTCGACATCGTATCTGTCCATCTAGACTCCAACACAACCCTGCAGTTTTCAAAATAAAACATCCAGACTCCAACCCTGCAGTTTTCAAAATAAAACATCCAGACTCCAACCCTGGAGTATTTAAAATGGAATATCTAGAATTTAACACACGACCTGGTCCTTCTGGTCCATGTTGGTGTCTGTTATACAGAGTCCCTGTCCCGTCTACGAGGCTCAAAAGGGCTTTTTTGTATTTGAAAAGGCTTCGAGCCTCAGAGAAATAGTGGCTCGCTTTGATTTTTGTTGTCAGTCAGTCACTGAATCTTCAGTGACTCTGAGAGAAAAATCTGCAGGTTGTTAAACTGGAGCTGCAGGATGTTCGGGGCACAGCTGATCAAAATAGATTACATGTTTTTAAAACCAAAGATACAGAACCTGTTGTCAGAGGATGTGGAAACATGAGCCTGCTGTGTGTAGAATAGCTAACATAGTGATGGGTAATCATCATTGATTAAGTGGCATGAACGCTTTCTTGCTCTTTTATTTCTTTCACATTGAACTTCAGCTCAGTCTGAAGCTTTAAATCTCTAACATGGAGCCTGAAGGTAACTGAATTAACTCCAGCCAACAACAAGTTCTGGTCCATGTTCATGCGGGGGGTTGCTCATGTGTGAGGCGACGCTGACAGCTGCCTCGGGATAAACAGATTATCTAACTGATTCTGTGTCTGCTCTGTTCCAGGAAACACCCAACTCTGTTTTCCTAGTGATGGAGGTGAGTCCTGAAACTGAGCTGTCAGTTCTGTTTGTTTGGATAATTGGACATAATTAAGCGAATTAGTTTCTTTGGTGATGACAATGTGTTAAACATGTTACACAATTACACTGAAAGTATTCCTTAGAAAGTCAAGGTTGCCCCACCCACCAGTGTTGCCCCACCTTTCTCCACTTGTAACACAATTTGGCTTCAGGGAAGAAAACAAATGAAGTCAAATTCAAGTTACTCACTTAAAACAGAGAACTGTTTTTCTAGGAGTTGCACCGCATCAGCCTCCATCTTCAGAACTGACTGAATGAATGAGTCTGATTACGCAGATACTCATGAACCCATTGAATCATGCGTGTTCTTGTCTGTTGATGAGTGTGGATCTAACTGCTCTGATTGTTTGTGTCTCCACACACAGTACTGTAACGGAGGAGATCTTGCCGACTACCTCCAAGGTGAGCATTACGCCAATCTGTGACGCTAATCACATGCAGACAAACTCATGCTGCAGAGGAAGACTGCAGCTGCTGTGATGGTGCGTTAGGGATGGTTAGTTTGAGGAATAATGTAACTCTTTATTGTGTGTGTGTGTGTCTCCATGTTTTCCATGTGGGGGATGTGTGTATGTGTGGGAAACACAGCAGCTTGGTACAAAGAGTCCCTTCTCTAGTTCAGAGGCAGTCAGCACACTCTTTATCACTGTGATAGTTCATGACAAAGGTCAGTTTAACATGAAGTGGTGTGTGATGGGAAATTCAGTTTTACATATTTCAAAACCCAGAAAATTAAAAACAAAGAACACAAATCTGATGAGTCCTCCTCTCTGCCTTTGTTTGGCTTATTAGTTTATCTAAACTCTCTCACAAGGTGCAGATTGGGCTGCTGCCTCGTCACTGTACTTTTACATCAGACTCCTGTCCCACATGTGCACATCTGGGTCATGGTCAGGGCGGTCTGAGGGAGGCCCTCAGTGACACAGCTGGTTGTGAACCCAGAACAGAGTGGATTAGTGATCAGCTGGTTCCCCATCCCGACCTTTAATCTCAGAGCTCATGTTGTTATCAGAGGAGAGCTGAACAACCACTTTTCATTATGTAAGAGGATCTTCTGCTGGTCTCTATAAAACCTCTGTGGTGGGCTGAGAGCGGCTCACGCTCAAATCCCAGATTAATGTTGATAAACTGCTGGTTTGATCTGTATCCTGTAAACACAAAGGAGAGGGAGAGGGGGAATCCTTTTACAGACTTCAGATTAGGTTCATTTCACTCTTTACCTCAGGATTATGACTCTGCTGATTATCATCTCTAAGCAGCGCAGCGGCACAGTGGTTAGAGCTGTTGCCCCACAACAAGAAGGTTGTGGGTTCAGTTCCCGGCCTGGGGCCTTTCTGTGTGGAGTCTCCAAAGACATCATGTTTGGGTTCATTGGTGACTCTAAACTGTCCGTAGGTCTGTCTGTCTCTGTGATGGACTGGAGACCTGTCCAGGGTGACCCCTCCCTCACAGAGTGAGCTGGGATTGGGATGTCAAACTGGAGATGCTGTTTAAACCTCCAGTTTGTAATTTATCAGTCGTCCCACTTTGTTCTTGAAACCAGTAATCAGGATAGAAACCGGTACCTGGACTCTCTCCTGATTGGGTGGTACAGTCTGTCAGTCACACATGAAGTCCCATAGACTTCAACATAAGGGAGGAGGAAGGACATTTTCCCATAGACTTCAAAACAGTGTGACTTCTCTCTACAATCAGTGTACTCTACTTTTACAGACAGGTAGCCGGTGTCTCACCTTTGTTTGATGGATTTTATCTGCTCCTCCTGTAGCAAAGGGAACCCTGAGGGAAGAGACTCTGAAGGTTTTCCTGCAGCAGATTGCTGCTGCCATGCGAATCCTCAACAGCAAAGGAATCATCCACCGGGACCTGAAGCCCCAGAACATCCTGCTGTCGTACACGGGTCGCAAGAAGTCCAACATCAGCGGCATCCGCATCAAAATAGGTAAAAGAACCAGATGGAAAAGGTCAGACAGAGGAGGTCATTTGTCATATCGTCATCGTGGAGCTCAGATTTAAATATGAAGACTTTCCCGCCAGCTGAAACTGTGTCAGAGAAGCCCCTGTTACGTTAGCTGAGGATATGCTGGTTGGTGCCTCAGAGACTCTGAGGTGATGGATCAGCTCCCTGCAGGTCGTAGCTGAGACATGTGGAGCAGAATAAACTGTCCCCACTCAGGACATCTTGTTCTGGAGGGTTGTGATTAAAATGAGTCCGACCACACTGTTGGTGGTGATAACAAGCTGACTGCTGTGTTTCCGTCCCACAGCTGACTTTGGCTTTGCCCGGTACCTGCAGAGCAACATGATGGCTGCCACACTATGTGGGTCCCCCATGTACATGGTCAGTGTCTAAAGTAACAGCTGATGTCAGCCATCTTTAAATGTACCCCTCAGCCTTCTCAGCAGTTTGCTGCATAACACTGAAGCCCATGTGGGTGTGACTTGTGATCTCTTTGCCCTTAGGCACCGGAGGTCATCATGTCCC
This sequence comes from Remorina albescens, assembly GCA_034769265.1. NCBI lineage: Eukaryota > Metazoa > Chordata > Actinopteri > Carangiformes > Echeneidae > Remorina > Remorina albescens. The sequence goes on along the minus strand of CM068497.1, from coordinate 358,107 downwards.
AGAACTACGACGCCAAGGCTGACCTGTGGAGCATCGGGACGGTCATCTACCAGTGTCTGGTCGGGAAGCCTCCATTCCAGGTTAATGCTGCGCTCCACAGACCATTGAGTCTGTTCGTAGATGTGTGTCTAATCTCTGGATTCATCTTTCCAGGCCAACAGTCCTCAAGACCTGAGGATGTTTTATGAGAAGAATAAGAACTTACAACCGATGTGAGTCACCATGAGTCAGCCGTGATGCACTGAAGTCCAGACTGAAATGGCTCAGTCAAATTTATCATGATTGGTTGATTCCTTAAGTTTTAAATCAGAGGGTTGAACAGACTTGTAGATCAGAGTGTCAGTAAACATCCTCAGAGAAACAGGATATTGACATTCACATGTTCTCATTTCCCAGCATCCCAAGGGAGACTTCCCCGCAGCTCAGTGACCTCCTGCTGGGGCTGCTGCAGAGGAATCAGAAAGACCGGATGGACTTTGGTGAGTGGTGACATCACAGTGACATCACAGTGCATGTACAGTTTTTCCATGTATCCTGAAGTCTGTGTGTAAAAATCTCTCTCTCTCTCTCTGCAGACACATTTTTCAGCCACCCGTTCCTGGAGCCGTCATCCACCATTAAAAAATGTGAGGTTGCTTCCTGATCAGGAAATGTTGATTCTGCTCGTTCTCAGTGTCGACCTGACGACACAATTGCTGTGTTTCTCATCCTCAGCGTGTCCGGTGCCGGTGCCCAGCGCCTCCACCACAGTGACGGATTGTTCCTGTGGCAGCTCCCCATGTATCCGATACAACTCACCCCCGGTGAGTTTCTATGACGCCACACACTCATTCAGGGTTAAAAAAGGTTTTTCCTTTGGAAGGACAGAAAAGATTAATTTTTTTCTCTTGCAAAATCGAACTAAATAATAAAATATAGATATAGAAAACATAAGTATATACTTGGTCTTGGCTCAATAAGGGGTTTATTTTCCAAGAAATGATGTTGGTAATAAAACATGAATCTGCTGCTTCACACAAACTGATGTCCAGACAGGGAAAATGAACTGAACCTGTTTCCTGCAGCCTGATCTTCTTCCACAGACACACACCTCGTCTCAGAGCAGGGAGGGTCCATTTCCCATGATGCCAGTGTTTTCTGTAACCATTTGAGGACATTAGTTTGACAGCTCTGCTGTCTGATCATATAAATCAGGAACTACAGCTCCTCCCTCTCTCCTCCCTCTATCTCAGTCTCTCCCCGACATGCAGACTCTGGCAGAGGACGGCCTGTCGTCCCCTCCGCTCGGCCCGCCCAACTTCCTGCAGCTGTCCAAAGAGTCGGCAGGAAGCACCAGCAGCAAGAACTCGTCCTGCGACACTGACGACTTTGTCCTGGTGCCTCACATCTCCACCGACAGCTGTGAGTGCCGTCACACACTCGTGTCTGCTGATACACTCAGGTGTTCTTCCCTGTCCGTCCCTGACATGGATCAGTGTCTCAGTCTCAGGGACGTTGGCTTCCTTTAAGGCCCTTAGACTTCTCCAGGCGAGGAAATGAAGATGGTCAGTAATGTCCTCTGTTGGACAAATGGGCAGAAGTCACGTGACATCATACATCTATGTAGAAACTCCATCGACAGATATGAATGTGTTCACAAATGGGTGTTTCTTTTCTGCCTCACATATTTAATCATTTTTTCTACTGTTCTGGTTTTTAACTCAGTCTTATAACGTCTGTGTGTTTCTGAACCACAATGAGCATCATCTGCTCTGCATGAGCTGCATGATGAACAGACAACATGTCAGTCACATTCACTACGTGACACAGACACACACAGCTGGTCCTTCACTCACACAAAGGACCAAGTGTGTATGTTCTGGTTGTGAGACCTGCTCCACCTTCATCACTCTCTCCTTCATTCCTTCAGATGACCAGCCAATGGGAGCAGGCCGCCGGCTGTCCAGTGAGTTCCTGATGTGTGGAGGGTGAGTACTCTGCCTCTACTGAGGGCCGACAGCCCCTGTTGGACCACATCTGTACGGGAGTCTCAGTTTGGGATATAGTATTGTAGCATCGAACTGATGTGAGAAGTTATGTGGAGGATTCAGTTTCACATCTCCAGTTGTTCCCGCCGTTACACTTTCATTGTACAATGCAGCTCCTGTTGCCTAGCAACCCTGACAACACCACATCATCAAAAACCTGCTAAGAGTCGTTCACATCAGGCTTCTGTTGGCAAAGGAAGTATCTTGAACCAGGTCACACAGGTATTTACCTGTATTTTGTGCAGCTTCACCCACTTTTACAAAACCTGCTTTTACCCACTAATCATGGGGGACAAAGAGTATTACAAGTGAAATCCTGAGGCTTTGTCTGTGCTGGTCACTGTCATATTTTTATTACCAATGCACTGAATCATGGATATGTTTGGACTGTGGAGGATCCACCTTTTGGAGCCTCTGTGGCGGCCAGACTTCCACATGAAGGAGTTTTGAAATGTGACAGTTGGCCAATGTGACACCATATTGTTGTTTATTTCCCAAACGGCTGATTAAATGGGGCTTTTTAAGGTGAGAAGTCTATTTTTATGATGTTGAAACCTTAAATTCTTCATACGTGAGGGCGAAGTGTGTAAAGCTTCTTCGGATGACGTCGGTCTGAGTGATGCTCAGTCACTGCCTTTGTGTGTGTTCTTTATGTGTTGTTATGTCAGTGAGACACACACGCCTCTGTCCTCTGTCTGAATTAGCCTCTGAGCCGTACAACAACAGGGAGGTGCTGAACTAAATAAAGCTGCTGACCCACCGGCCTCAGGATAAGAATAGACTCTCACACTTCGCCAACACACTGACTGTTATTATGGAGCTTCGGCTTCACAGATGAAAACATGTTCCTCTTCCTGCTCTGGTTTAAACCCCGTCAGCACTTCCCTCATGCTCTGGTGGTATTATCTATAAATCAGATCTTTTGCATCTCGCAGAAAGATTAAAACCATGAGCTGGTCAGTATCTCAGTACTCTGTCCTCTTACCTTTGTGACATCACTGAAGATCCTAATCTGTAATGGGTCAAACTCTGAGAGAGGAGATATAAAACTGCACTGAGATGGTTTTTGGTTCTTGGAGCCTTAAACATATTAACACTTCAAAAAGAAAGACGAGAAGTTCAAATACAAACCTTTAATATAAACTATGGTCCTTCACTTCTTGAAATATGAACTCTTAAATGCTTCATTTACAAAACAGGGACTCTTTTCAGCAGCGAAATGAGACACAATCAGGTAGAAGATGTTTTCCTGGTCTGTTTTTATTCATTTTATGATCTGATTAGTACTAAAGTTGCTCAGTTCTCCCTGAATAGACAGCTTGATATTTGCTGTTTTGTGCAAATTCTGTTTATTACAGTATTTTTTGTAAACAACTCCGGTTACCATGGTGACCACCACCACTTGAGCTCGTGTCCATGTTTATGTTCGATGCACAGGGACAGTGGTTCAGACAGGTGTTGACAGATAGGATCTAACTGTCACTCTCTTCCTGTTCTCATGTGTAAACAGCCTGACGCTGAACCGTCCTCTTCAGTTCCCTGTTTGTTTCTGTTCTGCCCCCCCCCCCCCGTTCCTGTAACGGTCTGCTGCTCACTTCTTCATTACATGAGTTCTGTTTCACTGTGTAGTAAAGGGTGGGGGGGCTCATCAAAAGAAAATTATAAAAAGAGAAAAACTGAAATGGTGAAACAGGGGCTGCTGGGTAAAAAGCAGGTCTGTGAACCCCCCCCCACCTCGTTTCTCTTTGTCCTTCATTAAAAGTCAGTTTGTCTCTAAGAGGCAGCATCTCTTCTCTCCATGTGAAGCCTCTTTGTGATCAATATTTCTTCTTCCTGTCCATCAGGACGGCGCCGCTCATTCAGGTTTCTGTATCAGGATCTGGATTTGGTTCTTTGTCTGGACTCGTCTCTGTCTCACGTGTCCCCTCTCCCTCACTAGCTGTACAATGTTACATAATACTGGTTTCTAACTGGTGCTGCTCTAACGGCCACTTCCCCCTCCCTCCTAAGTCTATATGTAACATATATTGGGGGGGGGGGTCTGTGACTCATGACTTTATGTTCCAGAACATTTTGTCTCCTCTGGAATAACAAAAGAATGTAAATGAGCTTCCTTAGCTCTGTACACACTGAGCACGGACTAACACGTGCCATTGGCTGGCCCCGCCTCCAGCCCAGCCCCCAGCAGGGTGAGCTCGAAGTTGATTGGTACTCTCTTTGTGTTTACATGGAAGGCCGGCCCCCTTTTTTTTTCTCCTGACTGAGCAGCCAGGCTGAGCTTTAGTTCCTCGACTCGCTCGTGCTCTGAGGTAAACAAAGAAATCGGACTCTGGCTCCACATTCAGATCCTGATCCCAGACCAGACCCCCCCCCCATTCTCCTGGACAGCCTGAAGATGTTCTGCAGGGATGGACGGATCAGCCTCGCGTGGACAGGCTAACTTTCCTCTCCTCGCTCGTCCCTTTCAGGCAGCAGCAGTCCGCGCCAGGACAAACCCCCATGGTGTCCCCACGGGCAGAGACCACCCCCATCCCCGTCCCCACCCAGGTCCGCAACTACCAGCGAATCAAGCAAAACCTCTCCAGCAGCCCGACCACCACGCTCTACAGCTCCCCCAGGTAAGAGCCGTCTGCTGTCAGGGAAGTCCAGGTGAAGGTGATGGAAGGACAGGAAGTCATTTCATCAGCTGTGGAGTTTCACTAAAGTTACATCAGACACACACACACACTGCCCCAATCTGGTGTTGGGGGGGGGGGTTGATGTGAAGACAGAGTGGTGGGGGGGGTTGAAGGGGTTACTGTGGACATTAATCAGCGGGTTTGTGTTGTTAATGTGTGTTTTGTGTTGACTACAGCTGTGCCTTTTGTTTTTTATGTTGATGAAGATCAGGATCAGTTTAGTTCAGTACAGATGACCCCCCAACCCCCCACTGGGGGGTTGGGGGGGTCCCTTTGTGGGCCCCTTTGTGGCTTTATTTTGACAGGATAGTATAACAACGAAATGGGACAAAGACTGGGGGGGGGGAGTCACCTGCATCAGGCCAACATGGGGTTGTGATGATGTCACACTTTGGCTCAGTTCACCTGCCACAGGCGTCATGACCTTTGACAACCCCTGAGTCTTCTCCACTTTCATTCAGGACATGATGGATCGATGATGGAAGATGGATTTATTTCATTTAGTCTTTTTTGTGCGCTCAGTAACTGAATGTGTTTTCCAGGTCTGGCACTGTGAGGCGCTCTAACACCAGCCCTATGGGGTTTCCCAAAGTGGGCTCAGGGTCCCCCATCTCTGCTGACATCCCTCAGACGGTTGGCCGGCGTCTGTCCACCGGCAGCTCCCGGCCCTATTCCCCCTCCCCCCTCGGTAAGGGCGAGACATGACACGTGTCTCTTAGAGACCCTTGACTGATGCTGATGATGATGACGATGTCACATTGTGTGTTGCAGTGGGGACCATCCCGGAGCAGCTGGGTCACTGCTGCTGTCACCAGCAGAGCCACGAGCCCCGCAGCCGGAGCTCCTCAGGAGGTCAGTTCACAGGTGAACTCCACCTGGTTGCCACGGTAACACTAACATTAACGTCTAAACACCAGCAGCAGGAACTCATTTCAGACTGTGGATTCACTCCCCCCCACCACCCTTCAGGTTCCCCCGTCCCATCCTCTCAGCTCCTGGGGGCTCGGCTCCACAGCGCCCCCACCCTGACTGAGGTCTACCAGACCAGGCAGAAGCTCCACAAGCAGCTGTCGGACCCCGTCCAGCCTTCATCCTCCTGCAGTCACTCCCCTCAGCTCGGCCGACCCGCCAACCTAGGCTCCTCCCCCACCAAGCTGCTGGGGTCCTCCCCCCGGACGTCTGACTGGCTGCAGAAGTCCCCGCTGCCCACCATCATCGGCTCCCCCACCAAGGTGAGCGGCGTTCAGTCAGTCTGCAGTCAGTCAGACAGTCTGCGTCACTAAACTCAAATTATTTCCTGTCAGATCACTTCGGCACCATTTAAGATCCCCAAGACGCAGGCGTCCTGTAACCTGATGGCGCTGGCCAACAGCCCTGTGCCCACCAAGACGCTGGCAGATGTTCGGGATGTGTGCGCTCACCACTGCAGCCCGTATGCCGGTGGGCGTCCGGCAGCCCCCGAGGCCAGTCGCACCTTTGGGAGGTAAGACACTGAACCGGGTCGTCTGTCTGAAACGTGACATGATGTTTATCAACCAGAACCAGATCCGATGAGCCTCTTTAAATCTCTTCGTTTTAATAAGAATTTACAGTACAGTACAGTCTGCACCATGTGACATCAGGTTGTTTCCTGTTTGGCCCCTCAGGTCTGTGAGCACAGGTCGTCTGTCTGAGCAGCCAATCAGAATCACTCTGGGCGGTCAGGCCTATCAAGGCAGCACAGAGAGCCTGAACACGGAACGGCCCATGGACACGGGTAAGAGCACGCCATCGATCAGCTCATCATGTGACCTCAGGTTGGCTGGTTCAGATCAACACCAACTCTTTTTCCTGCAGCCCCTGCTGGACCTGTTGGGCTGACTCAGGGGGCGTCAGCGAGTCCCCGCACTGTTCTTTTCACTGTGGGTTCGCCGCCCAACAGCAGCACCCCCCCAACCTGCAGCCAGCTGTGCACCCGGCCTCGCACCACCTCAGGTGAGTGCGGGCAGTCAGACGCAGGAAGAGGTGGGGTCAATGTCGGTGTCACAGGTTTGATAACAGCTCTGTCTCTGTGGCCTAGTGGGCTCCAACAGCTCGGCTGGCTCCCTGTGCTCCACCAGTGGGCGCAACTACGTGGGGTCTCCCCCAGGAATGGCCATGGGCTCCTCACCCCCGGGGGGTTTTGGCGGTGGACAGCTGGTCCCGGGGGCAGAGGGGGCACCCAGCAGCCTGCGCTACGTCCCCTACGGCACCTCCCCTCCGAGCCTTGAAGGATTCATCACCTTCGAGGCGCCCGAGCTGCCAGAGGAGACGCTCATGGAGGTGAGGGGGGTCACATGGTTCAATATCATTGTGTCGAGGAAGCGTTGTTTGGTTTTTTTTGTTTGTTTGTTTGTTTGGTTTTTTTTTTTACCTGAACTGGCTCTGCTGCAGCGGGAACACACTGACACACTGATGCACCTGCGCATGATGCTGTCCTTCACTGACTGCGTCCTGGAGATGGCGGCGGTTCGAGCCAGCGGGACAGAGCTTGGGGCCTCGGCGGCGTCGCTCTACCCACCCCAGGACAGCGTGGTCGTGGACCAGATAAGCCAGCTCAGCAAAGAGTGGGGGTAAGGAGCTCAGAGGGATTGTGTGTGTGTGTGTGTGTGTGTGTTTGTGTTTGTGCTCACTGTGCCTGTGCTGCCCCCTGCAGGCAGGTGGAGCAGCTGGTTCTCTACATGAAGGCGGCTCAGCTGTTGGCCTCCTCCCTCCATCTTGCCAAGGCTGAGATCAAAGCTGCCAAGCTCAACCCATCCACCGCCGTCAAACAGGGTGAGCCACATCACTGGGACCGAGGAGGTAAACAGTCTGTTAGTGATGAAGACTAAACTCCTCCTCTTCCTCTCAGTGGTGAAGAATCTGAACGAACGATACAAAAGCTGCATCTCTCTGTGCCGACGGCTGACCGACAAACTCAACCACTTCTTCTCCGACAAGCAGCGATTTGTGGACGAGATCAACAGCGTCACCGCGGAGAAGCTCATCTACAGCCACGCTGTGGAGATGGTGAGGCTCACAACAGACATCAGACACACAAACACCTTCAGAGCTAAGACACTAGATGGTTCTCATCACATGTTGTTGTCCTGATGTGGTGTGTGTGTTGTTTTTGTTGTGTAGGTTCAGTCAGCGGCTCTGGATGAGATGTTCAAACAGACCGAGGACATCGCCTACCGGTACAGTAAAGCTGCCATGCTGCTGGACGGTCTGTCCAAGATCCTCCAGGACCCGACGGATGTGGAGAACGTGGTCAAATGTGAGAGCACAATTCCTGTTTGTAGCTTCAAACTAATTCTTCTGGAGCGATAACCTGGAGATCAGGCCTCCGTTGTCTGAATGTCTCTGTCCAAAAGCGTTTGTGTTGCTGCTGTGTCTTTAATCGGAGTACGTTTTTCCAATTCTAATGAAAAGTGAGCAGAGTCTGAATGTTCCTGTTTGAGCTGCAGTCGGCTGTTTATCTGTTGACTCTTTTGTGTTTTTGTGTGTTTTTCCTGCAGACAAGGCGAGCGTGGACCGCAGGATCTCGGCCCTCTGCTACTGCACAGTCACGCTGTACGAGTAGACAGCCACGGACAGGCCCGGACACCATCACGGGGACCACGTCCTCAGACTGTTTCCCTCTGTAGCAGTTTGAGCACTTTTCATCTGTATTTATCATCGTTCTTATTTCCTGCATCGCACACAGATGCAAAAAGTCACAACCAAAGACGGACCCACAGACTGAAGGCTGAAACTAGACGTGGACCAGATTCACGCACTTTCACGTGCATTTCTTCTTGTATGTGTTATGAACCAATGTTCCACCATGATTTTAGGGTATTGTTTGTTTTTTACCAGAGGAGGAGGAGAGTGGACTGAGACTGCAGCCGTCCATCTACTTTGAAATCCTGTGTATGATGATATCAGCAATTATTTACTCTGTTTAAGTTGTTCTTATTTATTGGTCCAGAAGAACGAGGATGTTTGAGTCTCCTGCCGATCTTGATAACCTGAAGTATTGGAGCTGAGGAGGAAGACGAGGAAGAATGAAGGGACGCTCACTGAAACAGAAACACAGAAACAGCCACAAGAGCAAACTGGCCTGTTCAGGTTCTTCATTTTCATGTGTTGTTCGCTCAAGCACTTTACAGCAGGCTGAGAAATGTGAAGGAGGAGGGTCGGGGGGCGGGTGGTGGGAGGTGGGGGGTGGGGGCATCGCCTTCAGCGCTCAGCTGCTTCATGTTCCCAATCAACGAGTCCCCTGCATACATTTCCCATCAGACAGAGTGAGCAGGGGAAAGTCAGGAAATGAAATGGATGCTCACTGAGGAGCTTAGTCCCAGTTCAGAGTCCACGTCCTGCAGGACCTGGTCTACCATAGAGACCATCATAGACCATGAAGGCTTAACTGAGGTGACACGGCCTGTCCATGTTAGTGTCAGAGGGCAGCTGTTGGAGCCGTCGTGGTCCAGCACCAGGACTCATCTGAACCGGGACACAGCTAAAGATAAATACCTGATGATGTCATCAAAGTCGTCTCAGCTCACATGAACCAGTGTTACTCTCAAGGACGTTTGGTGGACTGTCCCTTTAATTCCAGACGCATCAGTTGGAGCTAAAGCTTTTGTGCTCTTAAATGTGTTGCACATTGAATGCAGCACAGTTCAACTGTCCCTGCTTCCTCTGCTCTATAGGAGTCCGACCACACACAGTGACCGGTTGAGAACGAGGGGGGGGTGTCACATGGTCTGTAGGTCCCATCACCTGGGCAAGTGTTCACCTCAAACTGATCAGTCAAATAACCATTTTGGTTTTATTCGATAACTACAGCTTTCTAAGTTTAGTTATTTCCGTAGCTGGTTTTTTAACAGAACTTGACGTTTGCAGACTTGTATATATTTGTATGTTCATGCCAGAATTCATGCTCCTGTTTTTGGGAGTGCGTGTGTACGAGTGTGGGTGTGTGTTCATGATTTGAGTTTTGGAGGTCGTTGCTGACACCCCCGTCTGTCAGTCAACGAGCACAAATCTTTATATGTACATAGATGAATTTGATACGTTTTCTTCAGGCCTGCCGAGGCTCCGTCAGGAAGCTGTCGCAGCAGTTTGAGTCAAATAAAAAATCTGTGGCAGCTCCGAGAACTTTCTACCAAGACTGTTCGTGGTCCAAATCAACACACTTTTGTTCAATTTTTCTTATATCAGTGATGCCGTCTGATTTTCTGCTCATTTCCCAAAATGTTGTGACTTGACTTGTCACAATCTGCACTGCCCAACCCCCCCAGTCTGTCTGCTGTCCCCCCAACGCTCTATGTACTGTATGCATGTAAGAGTGTGTGTGTATGTATATACGAACACATATATATGTATATACACACATACACATGCACTTGCCAGGTGTGCATTTAGGCCAGTAGAGTACAGTGAAGGTAGAAAGGAGGTGCCTTCTTAACCAGACAGGCCTGCTTCTGTGTACAGGTGTGAATACGTTCTTTCTCTGTGTGAAAAGGTAAACTGGTTCCCAGTGGACTCTGGGACATACTGTTGTTTTTTTTTCTACACGTATCTGGCTCTTGGTTTCCGTCGTCCACGTGAAGCCTTTCACTGCACAGAGTGAAGAGGGAGATTAAAGCTGAGAGAAACCCACCGGAGTCTGTGTGCTGCATCGCTGTAACTGAAGACGGACCGGTCTTAGGTAAAGCATGGGTACCCTGTCTGTATATTAGAACCCGTAGAACCCATAGAGTCTTGAATGTACCGCACCCTGTTGTTCCTCCAGCTTGACCTGAATGCATCTTGAAGAACCCTCACTGTCAGTCACAACCCTGAAAATGCAACTTTCCAAGCAACACTTTTTTCAAAGAGAAATGTCAACGTTCTCCTTGTGTCTCACCGATGGGTCTGTGTTCTTTATGGAACTCAAATAATCTTTGTTATTAAAAGGATGAAAAAGAAAGACGTGCTGCTGTGTGCGGGCATTTTTTCTTACGTCTGCACATTCACCTGAAAAATTATTCCATGATCAACTGACAGATATGCTGAATGAAAACGGTAAAAATAACAACCTTTATTTGTAAAGTAGCTTTTATAGAGGAAAGGAGGCTCAAAGTACTTCACATCAAAGCAATAATCTGCTTTGCAAAAAAAGTCTAGTTTTGTGGAAAAGTGTAAATTTACTGGAATCATCTGAAGCTGAAAGGATCTTCAACTCTCAGACAGACCGGAGTCATGTGACAGATACTTTATCAGGTGAGCTCTAAACCTGTTTTATCTTCACTGAACATAACTTTAACTCTAAACGTTCCCTATTTTATAAAGAGTTTGTTGTAGACCTGCCTTAATGTGGCTTTGTTATGATTTGGTGCTATATAAATAAATCTGATTTGATTTTAGTTCATTATAACATAACTTCATTAGTTCTTTTGAACATAACTTTGTTGTAAATTTAAACTTCAGTTTTTATTCTTTTCACGGTGGGCGGGGCCTGTGTCACTGTGCGGTGATCTGACCAATCGTCCGTTCTGACGGTGTGACAAAGCGGAAGTAGCCTCAAAGCTTTGGAGGACTACCTGAGAGGCGAACCTGTCGTTATTCAGCTATTAGCTTAACATTTAGCTCCGGCGTTCATTGCCACCCGCTAACCACCGAGCTAAAGTGAAGCTACAGTTATTAGCATCAGTTACCTGTCCGATGTTAGCGGCTCTTTAGCGGTTAGCTCCGCCTAACTGACCGGCCGTTAGCCGTTAGCCTAGCTCTGATTCTAAAGGTTCAGATGAGACAGAGGATTTAAAACGACACCGTCTCTGTCCAGGATGTCCCGGGAACAGCTGGTCGTCCAGCGGGCCAGGAGGTCTTTCCAGACCAGCTGAGGAGTCTGATCCGGTTCATCACGACCGCCCTGAAGAAGGACCTGCAGAAGGTCGGTCAGTTATTATAGGATTTATTATAAACTGATTATAACTCTTGTTGAAACACTCAGAATCATTCAAATAATTATTATTGGATGTCATAAACTGCTCTTCCATCCGGCCACCGTCTTATCCATGAGGGGGGACTGGAGCCCATCCCATCCTAGGACAGGGTTCACCATCACCGGGTGGTGTTACAGACAAACATCTACAGTCAGGTCGACTAGATGGAGAACCCAGAGGGAACATTTAAACACACAGAAAACCTGGGAATCAAACCCTCCATGTCCGGGTCACCCCTGACCCTAGCTTCATTACTCCACACCGATCAGAGGACGTCTGGTCTACAGAGACTGAACCCTCAGAGAGGACAGAGTCAGACTGAGTGCTGATCAGGTGTCATTGGATCACAGCCTACATAGAGTCCATCAGAGAACCAGAACCAGACCAGGAGGAGGACTGATCCGGGCTGCAGTTCAGAACTGGATTAGAAACAGGACCTGCGGTCTGCTGTTGAAGGAGTTTCTGGTCCTGTTTGGACATTTCCCTGCATGCTGGACCTTCAGCGAGAGGATGAATGGTTTTAAAAACAGTCGTGATTGTTTGAAGACGTTGCGCCTCTCATCCAAAAGGCTTCTTCAGTTCTGAGGGTCAGTGTGGGAAACCCAGGTATTTAAACCAGAGTGGGGGCAATCGCCAAAAACAACATAATTGAATCCTCTGGCTAGGCATCATGTGAGTCGTTACACCTCGAGAACACCCGAGAGTGTTTGCCCCTCCCCCCTGGTTTCATGTGACACTTTGGGGTCATATGGCTCCAGGTGTGTATGATGGTTAAACCGCCTGGGGAGGGCGCCCAAGACAGCATTATAGGTTGCAGACAGATGGTGTCTTAGTCCAGCACTTCTGTTTAGAGAAGGTTTCTTTAAGTGGACGTAGATTTCCTCTTTCAAACCATCTGTCTTCTCTGTCCAGAACGTGGACATCCTCAAAAGACTGACCTTTCTCCTTAGGAGGCAGATGTACAGCTGAGGCCTGTCCCGATGAGGTGGCTCTCCTGTTTTGTGCCTTGTGCCGGTGGAGGGGCTGTTTGGTTTCCCCTACATAGAGCTCAGAGCGCTCTGTGCATTGAACTGCATACACAACGTTACTGAGTTTGTGTCTGGGTGTTTTGTCCTTGGGGTGGACCAGTCTCTGTCTTAAGGTCTGGCCCGGTTTGAAGTTAACTTGAATTTTGTGTTTTTAGAAGATCCTTTTGAATTTTTCTGATAGACCTGCCACATATGGGATGACAACGTTCTTCCTTTTTTCACTTTCTGCCTCGGGTGTTTCTTTGTGGCGCCTTTTGGACGATTTGACAAAGGTCCACTTCGGGTAGCCACATGTCTGGAGCGCTGTCTTGATGTGTGTCAATTCTTTCTGTTGTCCCTCTGTGCTTTAGGGAACCTTCTGGGCCTGTTGTTGTAGGGTTCGGATTACCCCCAGTTTGTGCTTCAGTGGTTGGTGGGAGTCAAACAGGAGGTACTGGTCTGTATGTGTGGGCTTGTGGTAGACCTCGATGCCGAGGCTACCTGAAGAGTTGAACCAGGTCTCAGGTTCTGATCCGCATGCTTTCAGAGTGAACTTGGGACGGAGCTGTACGAGACTCTGGGCCTGCAGGGGGACATCAAGCTCGCCATAGAGAAGCTGGCGGAGTGGGCGGCTCCTCAGCCAGATGAGGTGTACATCCAGCCGGAGCCCCTGGGGGTGGTGCTCATCATCGGGGCCTGGAACTACCCCTGGGCCCTCACGCTTCTGCCCCTGGTTGGCGCCATCGCTGCAGGTACCACAGACACACACTTATAATTACTTATTAGGAACAACTGGACACTCAAGGGCCAAACTTCAGTCAAGATCACACATGGTCTGTTAATATGTAACGTCTTGATGACCTATCTGACCTCTGACTTCACCTTTCAGGTAATGCAGCAGTAATAAAACCATCTGAGGTCAGCTCCCACTCTGCCAAGGTTATGGAGGACCTCCTCCCTCAGTATCTGGACAAAGTGAGCTTCTGTGCAGCCTTTTCCCTCCTTCACATTCAGTGTGAACGCTCAGCCTTAATGACCAATCAACCTTTGTCCAGGATCTGTTCCCGGTGGTCACGGGGGGGCGTATCAGAGACCCAGGAGCTGCTGAAGCAGAGGTTTGACCACATTTTCTACACAGGAAGCAGTGTGGTTGGTAAACTGGTAATGGAGGCAGCAGCTCGCCATCTCACCCCAGTGACCCTGGAGCTGGGTGGGAAGAGTCCCTGCTACATCGACAGCAACTGTGACATCACCATTGCATGTCGGTCAGTATGTTTTTAAAGGGTTTCCTGCTCTGACTGAAATCAGCTCTGTGGTTCTGTCTCTGACGTCACGATGACGTTCGGGGCTGCAGGTCTGATTCATGGCGAAGCTGACGAAGACATTTGTCAGGACGTTGTTTTTTTGTCTTCAACAGTCGCATCACTTGGGGAAAGTTCGTCAACTGTGGTCAGACCTGCATCGCTACAGACTACATCCCGTGTGAACCCTCCATCCAGAACAGAGTCGTGGAGGAGATCAAGAAGAACATCAAGATTGGTCTGAAAGCCTTAAATCCCGGACCAAAGTCAAGAAGACCTGGATCTTGAGGTGTTTTTGTTCTGAAGATGATGTGATGTGTTCAACAGGAGTTTTACACGGATGATCCGAAGGCCTTTAAGGATTACGGACGCATCATGAACCAGCGACACTTCCAGAGGGTTCTGGGTCTGATGGAGGGAAGCACAGTCGCTGTGGGTGGAGACAGTGACGAGTCTGAGTGCTACATCGGTGAGTCCAGTTTCTGAAGTCCTGGAAGAAGAATCCAGCTCTGTGACTCAGACTGGACAATCTTGTGAAGACACTTTAGATTCTTCACATTTACACCTTTAATTAGATTTCTTAAAAAAAAAACAAAACAGGATGACTTTCTCCTGAGTTTATGTCATCATATAAAAAACTTTGATGACTTAAAGAATAAAACTGATGAATGAAGAAAATTGACCGATAATATTTATGTCATGAAAATCTTTTGTTTGTGTTGTTGGTTGAACCGTTGACGGACGGTGTGTGGTCACATATCTGTCCCGACTCTCCTGCAGCTCCCACAGTCCTGAAGGACGTGATGAAGGAGGAAATCTTTGGCCCGCTGCTGCCCATCATCACGGTGAGCGGCGTCAACGAATCCATCCAGTTTATCAATGAGAGGGAGAAGCCACTGGTCGTCTACGTCTTCTCCAATAACAACAAGGTAAAGACGTCTCCAGCAGCTGTGAGTTTGTGTCACTCTGCTCTCATGTTTCCTGTCTGACCATCAGCTGATTGAGAAGGTCATCGCTGAGACCTCCAGTGGTGCTCTGCTGGCTAATGACTGTCTGGTCCACTACGCTGTCAGCGTGCTGCCGTTTGGAGGCGTTGGAGAGTGAACATACCTTTAGCTCCTCCCCCTCATCAACCAAGGACTAACTCCTCCCCCTCCATCTCAGCTAGTAGTGGTATGGGCTGCTACTGTGGCCGCCACAGCTTCAACCAGCTCAGTCACCTGCGCAGCTGCCTGATCAAGCAGCTGAAGATGGAGGTGGTGAACAGCATGCGTTACACCCCCCCCCCCCCCCCCCCCCCCACCCTACACACACACACCGCCAAGAAGTTGGGCTGGGCCCGATTCTTCCTACAGGAAGGTCAACGTGGGCCGGCTGACCTGGCGCTTTTGGTTCAGGTAACTGCAGTAAACGTAAACAGGAACGTTTCCCGGAAAAGAAATCTGTTTTCATACAAAGAGCTTCAGGAACGACTGAAGAAAAAACCTTTAGATCAACAGACTGAAGCTCCAGTTCACTGATAAACCTGATCAGATCCACATGGTAGACCTCCAGCCGTCTGCTTATAAACACAGTATGAAATATAAAATACAGCAGATGCTCCATAAACAGGAAGCTACATGTTCATCTTCAGCAACACACCATGCCCTCCCCTCTCTCTCTATCTTTCCTTCTCGCCCATTCTATTAAATGAAGCCAAAAAGGCCTCAAAATAGAAAGACTTGGGGCCTTTAAACAATCTGACTCCATCTCACTTCACTTTATCAAAACTTACTGAGATGAGCACCATTCAGTTCATGATTCCCACAGGACCTGTTGTGGATCTGAGCTGGAGTGTCTCCTGAGTCCCGATCAGTGACAGGAGCCTGATGGGACGGCGTTCACCTTCACATGTTTTTAGAACAGCAGTGTGCATTTGTGTTATAACAGCAGCTCTTTTGTGTAACGACTGTTTAAATGACGAACACGTTTTCCCATGAAGAGCCAATATGAGGACTCCACATACCCACAATCCCACAGGCCGGTCCCCCCACACAACAATGGCTTTGTCACCGTCAGACAATGTGTCCTGTTGTCCAGGAAGTTGCCACAGAACGCCCCTTCATCTACCCTCCCTTTAATTACCCAGCATGCTCTACTGTGCTCTGTAAAATGGCCCCTTTTGTTTTGACGCCCCCCCTCTGTGTTGACTCTGCTGCTGTTAACAGTCGAACTGTCTGTTTCTGTGTCCCTGCAGAAGCTGAGGACCGGACTCTGGTGGTCTGAGCTGGACCGAGGGGATCCTGAGACCACCAGCTGGACTCTGATGAAATGGACCTCATCCGTTCACCCTGTAGACACGTTTGACATACTGATTCTGTTACACTAAAAGATGCTATCGGAGTTTTATTGTCTAACATCATTTTTATTGAAATAAATCCTTAAATGTTTTTATTTAAGTTGATGAATGAAGATTTTACTTGAATGAAATCATCACTGGACCCACAATGACTGTTAGACTTTTATTCCTGATCTGTCATTAAACATCAACCAAAACATTGATCATAATTCATTGTCTTATTATCTGAACAGTGGAATATTATTTACAGCTCAAGGCCACCAAGTTTATGCTGCTGAGCTCAGAGACATTGACCTGAACTACAGGCTGTAAAAGTGTGTGTGGGGAGGCGGATCTTGTTGGGGGGGGGGTCTAATGTTATGAAGGGTCCCAGTGTTCCTGGTCACAGTGACTGAGCCTCCTGTAAACTGACCCCAGATCTGCAGCAGGACTGAGTTGGACACCTGAACCAGTCTGGGATCAGATCAGTCCTGGATCAGTCGCTGCTGGATGTGTTTCACCTGAGCTGCTCCAGACCGGTGAGTTTCCCTCCTTTCTCTCTTTGTTTTGTAGATCAACAGCTGATTTAAAGTGACGGGAGACTAAAATGACTTTACATCCAATTATTCAGCATCTAAAATAAAAACATTGGTTGTTGTGAAGTCAGATGACGTGTTTAAAGATAAAAAAGGTAAACAAGTGAACTATAGATCCGTGTTTATTCTCCTCTGACCGCTGACACTCTTTAATTAGTTTAAATGAATTCCATTTATGTAAAACTCACATCAACATCTTTTTTTAAACAAGCTTTCACTTTGAAAATAATTTTATTTTATTACCCCCTAACCATACCAGGGTCTGTATCCCCACCCTGCTTTTACTGGTGCAGTTGGTGAGAGGTCGGTGTAGTTGACGGAAGTGCTGTTTGAGATAGTTGTCTTAGTGTGAGGAGCGGTGATAGCTGGGATTAGGGGGGTGACTCTGGGACACCAGTGATCACTGTGTAGCCTCCTGGAGGTGTCGTGGGACCAACTAGATGAAACACCGGTGAAAGGATGTTCCCACCTGATGACCCCAAAGACATGTTAGTTATCACTGCTCACTGGGGTAGTTAGATATAGTTATCTTTAGGGCATGTAGGGCAGGTCACAAGGTCGTTGTTAAGGTTAGGGAGTTAGTCACCGAGTCTGGTCCTTTTTTGTAGCACAAATATCTTGTGTTTACTCTGAACTCAAAATTCTGTATAAATGTTTTGAAATGCAAGTTAGAAAATCTGAGCATTAATTCTGCCTTCATTCAAAGTCAGCAGAGGTTTGATGTTGATTCTAAATCAGGTCCAGGTTCTGTATTAATCCAGTGAAAGTCTCAAAGTTCTCAGTCCTCAGAGAAACCTTCACAGTCTGGATTCAGAACCTGAACCTTAAAACCAGCTGTCAGGACTTCTGGGACTTTGTGATGTCACAATGAAGCAGCTTTAAAACTACAGAAATATCTTCTCACGGACATTTAATATGAAATATGGACCTTGACTAAAAAAACACGACCATACTGCTGCTTTGTGGCTCAGTTGTGTATCTGTTGTTTGTGTTATCAGTAAACTCCTACTTGCTGTAGAATAAGACAATGATTGATTGGTTTTGTGTGTCTGTTGTGTGATAATAATACAGTTTATTGAATATAGATGAGTTGTGTTACGACAGCAGAAGGAAATCCAGCAAAGTTCTTTCTTGACATTTTGATTATTTGTTTTAATTTTAAAGGGCCAATGTGATGAGTTCTATGACATCTACTGATGATGTCACAGATTACAACCATCTTAAAGCTCCTCCCCTTCTGAGTGTGTAGGAGAATCTATGGTGGGCTGAAGGTCTTCTGTGGAGCTGGACTTTGTCCGTTCTGGGCTCACTCCACGTCTCCTGTACTGGCCTTTTGAGTGTTTACCTGGTTTGATCCCCTCAGGTGTCACTTCCTGTTGTCACACCTGAGCGAATGGAGAGGCAGGCGGTGCTGCGGGCCCGGGAGGCCTTCCTGAGCGGCCGGACTCGGAGTCTGGAGTTCAGGCTGCAGCAGCTTCAGGCCCTGCAGACGATGATCACGGAGAAAGAGACGGAGATCTCCACGGCCCTCAAACAGGACATGAACAGGGTGAGTTCAGCTGCCGCCGAGCCTCCCATGTGTGGCGCCGTCTGACTGAAAGGAGCTTTGGTTTCCTGCAGAGCCAGTACGACACGCCGCTCCTGGAGCTGATCAGCATCGAGAATGAGATCAAGCTCGCCATAGAGAAGCTGGCGGAGTGGGCGGCTCCTCGGCCGGTGGAAAAGAATTTCCTGACCATCTCAGATGAGGTGTACATCCAGCCGGAGCCCCTGGGGGTGGTGCTCATCATCGGGGCCTGGAACTACCCCTGGGCCCTCACGCTCCTGCCCCTGGTCGGGGCCATCGCTGCAGGTAGAGCACCAACCTGAGTCCAGTGAGATGTTCCCTCAGATTAGAAGGCTGAGATTTATCAAACTCCAGGCACCAATAAAAATGATAAAGGTGTGAGTCAGCCAATCACAGCCTGTTTACACCTGCGAACAGGTGGAATCAGCTGCAAGAGACAATACATGCAGGTAGAGGACAGACGTCTGTGACTCCAAAGGTTCCAGAGAGGCTGAGTCTGACCGTCTGGACCTTTAAGGTTCTCTTGTGCGTAGACAGATAAAAAGATGCCAATATGTTTTCGGCCTTTCAGTAAAATAATGTGATAAATATTTTGGTAAACAACCTTTAAAGATGTGTTTTGGTCATCGTATGTTTCTCAGCAGAAGTCTGAGCTGAGTTGTGGACGTGGTTTGACTTCTCGCCTCAGCTCTGTGTTCCCGCCTCTGCATGTCCGTCCTCCGTCCGTCCATGACCTCATCGACTGACGGAACCTCCCATTCTCTCTGCAGGAAACGCAGCTGTGGTGAAGCCGTCGGAGCTGAGCGAGTACTCTTCCCTCCTCCTGAGGGCGCTGTTGCCTCGCTATCTGGACAAGGTCTGAACTCTTTTGACGTGAATGTTGTGATGTCATACAGGGACACCAGGAGACGGGACGTGTCCCACATGGACTGTCAGATGTGGTGTTTGTGGATGCTGCCTCTCTTAGTTTAGTCTTGTGGAGTTTGTGCGGTTTGTCTGTTAAAAGTTGTTCATCAGGTTTTGGACATTCACTTAAAGCTCGAGATGTTTCTCTGCTGACAAACTCTTCTGGGAGTCAGGGTGAAGGAAAGGTTTAGAAAGGTCGGACCTCTGGATGTCCTGATCTTCAGCTCAGTCTGTTTGTCTTTTACTGGTTAGAACCAGCTGCTCTGTCCAGGTCCAGGTCAAAACCTGTCGATCCAGCAACGTCACTAAACCAGGTTTTGGTTTTCTGGTCTCCAGGATCTGTACCCGGTCGTCACCGGAGGAGTGTCAGAGACCCAGGAGCTGCTGAGACAGAGGTTTGACCACGTCTTCTACACAGGAAGCAGCTCGGTTGGCAGACTGGTGATGGAGGCCGCGGCTCGCCATCTCGCCCCGGTGACCCTGGAGCTGGGCGGGAAAAGTCCCTGCTACATCGACAGGAACTGTAACATCAGAACGGCCTGCCGGTAAAACGCTGATAAACATGTCGTCACTATTTGTTCTGAGACTTTAACCTTCAACTGCAGCAGCTTCTAAAACCTGAAGCTCCTCCATCGCCTCAGCATGAACATCAACATGGAGTCCATCATCATAAACAGCTTCTGTTCCAGAGCTGGACCTCCGATGAATCTCATTCTGTATTTCAGTTATTTATTTTACTTTACTTTGAAAGTGAAGATTGACAGGAAATGTCAGATTGTGAGGAGAAACTGACACCTTCGTTAAAAATGATCATTTGTACGTCTACCTGGTTTGTGTGCAGACGGATCACGTGGGGAAAGTTTGTCAACTGTGGTCAGACGTGCATCGCTCCAGACTACATCCTGTGTGAACCCTCCGTCCAGGGCCAGGTGGTGGACCGGATCCGCCAAACCCTCCTGGTAACCTTCAACACGTGGACGCTTTAATTCTGCTGGATTCAGGCTCCAGTTTGATCTCCACCCTTTGGTCCACCACAGGAGTTTTATGGAGCCGATCCGAAGTGTTCCCCGGACTACGGCCGAATCATCAACCAGCGTCACTTCAACAGAATCATGAACCTGATGGAGGGCTACACCCCCGTGGTGGGGGGGCAGAGCGACGCCTCTCAGTGCTACATCGGTAGGAAACATGTTTAGAATCAGTCACTTCAGATCCAGGACTCCACAGTAAAGACTGGTCCATGTTTGTGTTTGAAAAGCCCCAACAGTGCTGAAGGACGTGCCCCCCCACTCCAGACTGATGCAGGAGGAGATCTTTGGCCCCCTGCTGCCCATCGTGACGGTCAGCGACATGGATGATGCCATTCGCTTCATCAACGAGAGAGAGAAACCTCTGGCTCTCTACATCTTCTGCTCCGATAAGAAGGTGATTTTAACCTTCCTGTTTTAAATCTTCAACATGTTTCCACATAAAAACTGTCCAGAAGACGAAGACTGAAGTCCAGACCAGAATCAGGACCAGGAGACCGATGGGGGCAGTTAGCATCTTATATTTATCTGCCCTGTTTGTAGCTGACAGTGTCACTCCGAAGGTTTCAGCTGTCTTTGGCCCCGCCCCCCTTTCCCCTCAGGTTGACAGGACGTGATGTAATAGACTCAAACCCCCCCCTCTTTTTAGGCTGTGAAGAGGATGATGGAGGAGACGACGAGTGGAGGCGTGACGGTGAACGATGTGATGATGCACTACACACTCAGCTCGCTGCCGTTTGGAGGCGTTGGT
Source organism: Remorina albescens (assembly GCA_034769265.1). Taxonomy (NCBI): domain Eukaryota; kingdom Metazoa; phylum Chordata; class Actinopteri; order Carangiformes; family Echeneidae; genus Remorina; species Remorina albescens. Next base: position 336,958 of record CM068497.1, on the reverse strand, counting down.
AAGAACTGGACTAATGGTACAAGTACGGTGGCCTGTAGGACTCAACATACTGTCACAGAAAACACATTCAAACACACACAATAAACCTGGACCTGGACTCTGGCCCGGCCTTCTATCTGCTGACCATCACAGGGTGACGTGTAACAGTGTCACCTGACGTCTCCTCAGGTCAGAGTGGGATTGGTCGTTACCACGGCAAACACAGCTTCGATCAGCTGAGCCATCAGAGGGCGTGTCTGGTCCGCAGCCTGGGCATGGAGAGTGTGAACCTGGCCCGGTATCCTCCTCAAGACCGGCGGCGGGCGCGCAGGGCTCGGATGGCGCTCAGGTCGCCCCTGATCGACACGTCAAAGAGGACTCTCGTCTGGGCCGTGGTCGCCACCGTCATCGGCCTCGGCCTGTTCATCACCCTCGTGGTCATCCTGCTCATCGCCGCCGGCCTCAACTGCACCTGCTGGTACTGGAGAGGCTTTTATAACTAGAGACACCGGAGCTCTCTGAAGGAGAAGGAGAAGTGTGCTCCAGGTGATGGACACAAGAATCCTGTTTTCTTTAACAACGTTTTAACTGTATTTGCTGTGTTTTGTATCTTTGATCTGCAGCTGAGAGACAAAGTTTCACTTCTACAGATTCAACTTTGATCACAAAGTGAATTTTAAGAAAGAAGTTTGTTTTGTTCTCAATAAAATGATTGTTGATATACGACTCAACGTGTTTTCAAAGATTATCATGAAAACATTCAGTCCTCACCTCCGTCAGTCTTTCTCTCCGTCAGTCTTTCTCCGTCAGTCTTTCTCTGTCAGTCTTTCTGTCCATCAGTCTTTCTGTCCATCAGTCTTTCTCCGTCAGTCTTTCTCTGTCAGTCTTTCTCCGTCAGTCTTTCCCTCCGTCAGTCTTTTTCTGTCAGTCTTTTTCTGTCAGTCTTTCTCCGTCAGTCTTTCCCTCCGTCAGTCTTTCTCCGTCAGTCTTTCTCCGTCAGTCTTTCTCTGTCAGTCTTTCCCTCCGTCAGTCTTTTTCTGTCAGTCTTTCTCTCCGTCAGTCTTTCTCCGTCAGTCTTTCCCTCCGTCAGTCTTTCTCTGTCAGTCTTTCCCTCCGTCAGTCTTTCTCCGTCAGTCTTTCCCTCCGTCAGTCTTTCTCTCCATCAGTCTTTCTGTCCATCAGTCTTTCTCTGTCAGTCTTTCCCTCCGTCAGTCTTTCTCTGTCAGTCTTTCCCTCCATCAGTCTTTCTCTCCATCAGTCTTTCTCCGTCAGTCTTTCTCCGTCAGTCTTTCTCTCCATCAGTCTTTCCCTCCGTCAGTCTTTCTCCATCAGTCTTTCTCCGTCAGTCTTTCTTTGTCAGTCTTTCTCTCCATCAGTCTTTTTCTGTCAGTCTTTCTCTCCATCAGTCTTTCCCTCCGTCAGTCTTTCCTTCCATCGCTTCGTGTTGAACTTCGTGTTTTTTAACTTAATTGGCTGAAAGTTGGTAAGAAACAGAAGATTCTAAATTAAAGTCAACAGGGAATCGAACCTGGTTCTCCTAATTACGAGGTGTCTCCTCTCAACTGTCTGTTGATCAGTTGTTGAGTTCAAACCTCAGAAAAGTCTCAGTCCTGCTGATGACATCACTGTAAGACCTCCCACTTCCGGTTCCATCTGCTGTGTTGAAGGATTCAATTCCTGTGATTGAATTTACACACAAATTGATTTAACGTTGAAAAACAACACAAAGTGCTCTGACGTCACTTCCTGTGAAACACTGAACCACCTGGACTTTGTACAAAGTGAAGCCAGTGCTGAAAAGCCTTAAAGCCTCGTTCAGTGTTGCCAGATCTTGCGAAAAAAACAAGTAACCAGCTCTGATGAAACAAGCGACTGGACTTCTCAAAAAAAAAAAAAAAAGAAAAAGCCCAACCAGTGACCTAAACCTACGACACTGTGTAAGACAGAGGCAGTTTGAAAAAGGTATATATATATATAAATGTTTGCTAGAAAACAGTAACTACCTTTCATCTATTACAAGAGAATACTGAATAACTCAGGTTACCAGTTTTAGCATCTTGACTTCTTTATCAGTGGATCCAGTTAGTTCACAGCTCTGACTGAACTATCTTCAGCTCACTTGTGGCTCATTTTGTTATAAGACAGTCAAACTGATGTCCGTAAGCCTCATAGATGGAAAAGCTGTGCAGTTTTTTTTTCTGTTGTTGTTGGTGTTTTGGGTTTTTTGTTGTTGTTTTGCGCTTTTCGGTTTGTGGACAGATCCTTCAAGGAAAAAGGACAAACTTTAGCTTTATTGTGGTTGTGGAGAGGTGGGAGAGAATCAGGAAGGTTCATACACGAGCAAAGCAACCATACTTTAAATAAACTGCCCAAAAAAAAACCCGCAACCGGCGACTGACGATGTTTGCAAGCGACTTTACAGAACAACAAACCCAAAGTGGCTTATAACAAGCGGACCTGGCAACTACTGACCACCAGGGGGCGACTCTGGTTGACCTGGAGAGACACAGGAAGTGAAACCAACAAAGGAAACAGAAGATGCTTCAAAATAAAACAGGAAATGACAAATGTCCATGCTAAGCTGGAGACAATATGAAGAAAATCTCTCGGTGTTTTACAGAATATTCCTCTGACACTTTAATCCTCTCTCACTTTAAAATGTTGCTATGGCAACAGCTTGGTTTTAATATTATTTTTCTGTTAACTCAGACTCGATGACCAGCAGGTGGCAGCAAAGAGCTTCAGATCAGAAACATCTCATCATGAGTTTTTCTGAGAGGCATTTAAAATATTCTCTTTAAACTGAATCTCAAGAGAAGTGAGGAGAGGATTTTGAGGGCGTGGCCTTGAAACACCTGTAGACTCAGAGTCACCTGAGAACATCAGCTGACCCTGTTGAATCCAGATTCATTAACTCACCAGTTAACTGATTAATAATCACTTTCACTGACAGATCCTCATGAGTCCTGGTGAGTTTTCATGGACCCTGATGGGTCCTGGCTTCACTGACTCATCAGTGAAGGACCTGCAGCTGTGAGATCAACACGTGTGGAGAAGGATTGAGATGATTAGGGGGCGGAGTCTTGTCCTTTATCTGCCTGGTTCTTCAGAGTCTGATTCAGTCATGGACTCCAGGAAGTTGTTGGTGTGCACCTTCGTGCTTGCTTGCGTGAAGTTTAGTGACACTCGCGTCCTCGGTGGGCGAGAGCCAACCCACTGGGGGGCGGAGGTACGTAGGCCTGCACAAGTGGCGGCACCAGCAGAGCCTGAGAGAAGACACTCCAGGCTGTCTGATCCGCACACCGGTGGGCTCCAGGTGAAACTCTGGCCCAGTGCTGAACCCCTTTCCTGGAGGTTTCCTGAGGATCCAGTAGATCCAGTGAAGGAGCTTCCTGTGAGGTTTGAACGGCGGCAGCCGGACACGACCAACCGTGTTGCCGTGCGATGTGGAGAAAGCAGAGTCCAGGTGGAGGTGAGCCAGGACCTGCTGGGCCTCGGCCAGCTGGTGGAGCCGGACCAGGTCACTCTGGGCGGATGTCCAGTCACCGACGTTGACAGCTGGGCCCACGTCCTCGTCTTTGAGTCTGAGCTGCACAACTGCAACAGCATGTTTGCGGTACGCAGTTTTACTTCCTGTGGTCGATTCATGTCTGATGTTGGCGTCTGTAAACAGCTGGTTTGTTTTTTGTTTTTTTGTTTTTTTTGTTTGTTTGTTTGTTTGTTTTTTTTGTTTTTTTTTTTTTTCAGATGACGGAGAACGCCTTCATTTACGGCTTCGCTCTGGTCTACAACCCGAAAGAGTTGACAGGAAGTCCCATCACCCGGAACCAGAGAGTCGTGATCGGAGTGGAGTGCCACTATCCGAGGTGAACTCTAGTCTGGATCAGACTCTGAGTCCCTGTGGGACCAAATCAACTCATTTATGTTTGAGACCAATAAAAGTTTTAACCTTCAAGTTTAAACAGTTGAGTTTAAATCACTGATGTTGGTGTTAAAGGTCAAGTTGCCTCAGTAACAAAGAACACTGATGGTGCTGAGTGTGAATTTTTTTTTTTGTTTGTTTTTTTTTTAAACAAATAGGGTGAAACTTTTGTGAAAATGACGTTTCAGAGTCTTTTGTCAGAACAGGATGTCCCTGAACTTCCTGCTGCTAGTAACTAAACAATATTAAGGTTAACGGCTCACAGTGACACTAAAGACTTTTAAATAACTCTTTCATTGTTGGAGACAAAATGACCTTTGACCTGCAGATTTTATGTTTGCCTTCATGACTGAGTCACATTTAGGTTTGTTTACAAAAACACAGAAGAGGTTTCATTTCCATTCAATAAAACTAGTGAGGAAAAGGAAGTGACATGCTGAAACAACCAACCACAGCTCAGTCATCAATGAGCCTGAACATTCACGGTCCACACAAGTGTTACGCCTGGGAATCAAACCCAGAACCATCCTGCTGTCTGACCTTCAGTCCACATCAGGTTTGGTTCCTTCACTTCCTGGCCGGTGGGTTAAGGTGACTTGTGAAGAGGTGGGGCAGACCTGAATGGAAACAGAACCCAGAACCAGCAGCGGTGAGTCAGACTGTTTTTGTTTGAGGGTCACAGATAAACAGCTGTTTATATTTAACCATGAAAGACTGAAGCCGGGTCCCAAAATCCATTTACCTCTGGGTGCAAATGATGTGAGTCATTGTGTGTATAAAAGATTGTTCACACATCAGCGGACGCTACAGATTGTTTGTCAGGCGCTGTCAGATGTTGTGTGGACATGAAGTCCAGCCTGTGGACATCGACCAGTTTGGACGTCCACCGTTTGACCATCTGTCAGGCGGTTCGTCCACAGACGGACGACGCCTCTGATGGTCGTTAGTGCATTGATCTAGCAAACAGACACACGATTTCCTGTGGCGGGAATTTTCCACAAGCTGCTCTGATGTCAGTCAGCCTAAATAGATGTGACATTTTGTCTTTTGTCCAGAAGAAAAATACACAAAGATAACGATTTGTGATATTTACAGTTGTGAGTCATTTCAATTAAATGTATAAAAAAGATGTACCCCCCCAACACACACACAGCTGTACATGTAGTTGTCCTGGTTACCATAGTAACAGTTGTGTCTTCCTTATGGAAAAGCTGATTTGGGTGAACCAGCTTTGATGTGCTGAGTGTGTTTAATTCATTAAAACGGGACTTTAAGGTGTGATGACATCACACAGGTATGATATTCAGTCACAGGAGACACCCCTGTTGTCATGGCAACAATTTCTGACAGATCCACAGGGTCATAATTCTGTTCAGAGTCTGTGCTGAGAGTTCTGAGAGTTTATTTCTGGAAACCAGGACACACACTGTCCAGCGAATGTCTTAAAGGTCCACACAGTCTGAAGGCAGACCTCCATCTGGTCTTTGGTTCTAAATCAGGTCCAGGTTCGATGTTGATACGGTCCAAGTATCAAAGTGCTCAGGACTTTGTGATGTCACAACAAAGCAGTCACTGTCGTCATCCAGCTGCTAACTGCTAACGCCACACAACCTTCTTCCTGTTTCTGTGATCAGACGACAGGAAGAGATCACTCGGGCCCAAAACAGATTCATGTTCTCAATCAGCTTTATCCAGAAGAGCGAATCATCTTTATATTACAGATCGGATCTGGAGACGAGCTTCCTGTTTGATCGACAGATCTTTAAACAAACTGAGCTGATGCTGGACTCTGGACAGTTTAGTTCCTGTGTTGTGCGTTTGTGTGCGCAGGCCTGTTCTGCTCTGGATCTTTCGTCACGGTTTCTTATTTTCTCTGTCCGTCCTCTCGTTGCACTGACTTCCTGTCAGGGACAGTTACGACAGCTAACAGAGACTCTAATCCCCGACAGTCTCAGCGTCAGCAGCAGTTCGGTCAAAGTTCACATGTGGACTCGACATGTCCTCCGTCTTCTCTCCTGTGGTCACACACACACTGTTGTAATATCGTGGACGTCTCTGTCTGGACCTCCGTCCCCCGAAGATCTGAGTCAGCATTCAGCTGATCGGAGGACTTCAGTTCTGCTCCTCATTTAGAAGAATCAGAACCAAACAGATGAGTCAGCAGCTCGCTTCAGTTAATGAAGGAACGCCATCCTGCTGATGCATGATGGGAAACTTGAGGACGGTGATGGACGTCGAGAGGAAGATCAGTTTGACCGGGAGGGACCTCAGTGGGAGGTGGACACTCAGAGACAGAGAGACATTAAGAAGACATAAGGACACAAAATGAATACATTAAAGACGTCAGACGGCGCTTTGTCTTTTCAAATAGTCAGGAATTGTCCAGCGGACATCCATCTTGTCTCGGTGAGGACCTTCACTGTAGTTTGAGTCCATTATTTGTCCTCTGCCGATGACGCCGTGATGAAGAGGAGGAGGAAGAGCAGCAGTAAAATCCTCCAGGATCAGTTACCAGGACCTAATGAACATGTTTCGTCCGCTCGGAGACAGAATCTCTGGCACAATCATCAGGTCCTGATTGAGCTCAAGTTTCAGCGCTGAGGCTGCAGAGCTCCCAGGAGCTTCGGCGGGACGGGGGGGGACGGGGGGGGACGTGGGGGGGGGGGCAGCAAATACAATAAAGTGTCAGGGCCAATTAAACTGAACATGCATTCAGTGCAGCTCCACGTTTGGTGGATTCTGGGAAAGTTGATGCCGGTCATTTTGCATAATGTAAAAATGTAGCTGTCCGGGTCAACATAAATTCTGGAGCTTCAGACTCCACCCGCCCATTACGGCCATTAATCCGGCTCTGAAGGTCCGAAGAGCGCCGAGCGACGCTTTAATGGAGGGCAGCGCTCAGTGATCCATCACATCAGCCATTAGCCATTAGCCATTAGCCATTAGCTCCACATTTTAAGGGTCTAACACAAACAGATCACAGCTGACAGACGTAAACATTAATATGACTTAGAGGCCTCCGGCACTAATGGTCCAGACCAGGACCAGGACCAGGACCAGAGGCTGAGACTGAGACTGGGACTGGGACCAGGACCAGGACCAGGGGCTGAGACTGGGACTGGGACCAGAGACCAAAGACTGGGACTGGGACCAGAGACCAGAGACCAGGACCAGAGGCTGAGACTGGGACTGGGACCAGAGACCAGAGACCAGGAACAGAGACTGAGACTGGGACTGGGACCAGAGACCAAAGACTGGGACTGGGACTGGGACCAGAGGCTGAGACTGGGACTGGGACTGAGACTGGGACTGGGACCAGAGGCTGAGACTGGGACTGGGACTGGGACCAGAGACCAAAGACTGGGACTGGGACCAGAGACCAGAGACCAGGACCAGAGGCTGAGACTGGGACTAGAGACCAGAGACCGGGACCAGAGACTGAGACTGGGACTAGAGACCAGAGACCAGAGACCAGGACCAGAGACTGAGACCAGAGACCAGAGACCAGGACCAGGACCAGGACCAGAGACTGAGACTGGGACTAGAGACCAGAGACCAGGACCAGAGAGTGAGACTGAGACTGGGACCAGAGACCAGAGACCGGGACCAGAGACCGGGACCAGAGACCGAGACCAGAGACTGAGACCAGAGACCAGAGACCGGGACCAGAGACCAGAGACCAGAGTCCAGAGACTGAGACCAGAGACCAGAGACTGGGACCAGAGACCAGAGACTGAAACCAGAGACTGAAACCAGAGACTGAAACCAGAGACTGAGACCGGGACCAGAGACCAGAGACCAGAGTCCAGAGACTGGGACCAGAGACTGAGACCAGAGACCAGAGTCCAGAGACTGGGACCAGAGACTGAGACTGAGACTGGGACCAGAGACCAGGACCAGAGACTGAGACTGGGACTAGAGACCAGAGACCAGGACCAGAGACTGAGACCAGAGACCAGAGACCAGAGACCAGGACCAGGACCAGAGACTGAGACCAGGACCAGAGACAGAGACTGAGACTGGGACCAGAGACCAGAGACCGGGACCAGAGACTGAGACCAGAGACCAGAGACCAGAGACCAGGACCAGGACCAGAGATTGAGACCAGGACCAGAGACTGAGACCAGAGACTGGGACCAGAGACTGGGACCAGAGACTGAGACCAGGACCAGAGAGTGAGACTGAGACTGGGACCAGAGACCAGAGACCAGAGACTGGGACCAGAGACTGAGACCAGGACCAGAGAGTGAGACTGAGACTGAGACTGGGACCAGAGACCAGGACCAGAGACTGAGACTGGGACTAGAGACCAGAGACCAGGACCAGAGACTGAGACCAGAGACCAGGAGCAGGACCAGAGACCAGGAGCAGGACCAGAGACTGAGACCAGGACCAGAGACTGAGACTGAGACTGAGACTGGGACCAGAGACCAGAGACCAGAGACCAGAGACCAGGACCAGGACCAGAGACTGAGACCGGGACCAGAGACTGAGACTGGGACCAGAGACCAGAGACCGGGACCAGAGACTGAGACCAGGACCAGAGACTGAGACTGAGACTGAGACTGGGACCAGAGACCAGAGACCGGGACCTGGGACCAGAGACCAGAGACCAGAGACCAGAGACTGAGACTGAGACTGAGACTGGGACTGGGACCAGAGACCAGAGACCAGGACCAGAGACTGGGACTGGGACTGGGACCAGAGACCAGAGACCAGAGACCAGAGACTGAGACTGAGACTGGGACTGGGACCAGAGACCAGAGACCAGGACCAGAGAGTGAGACTGAGACTGAGACTGGGACCAGAGACCAGAGACCGGGACCAGAGACCGGGACCAGAGACCGAGACCAGAGACTGAGACCAGAGACCAGAGACCGGGACCAGAGACCAGAGACCAGAGACCAGAGTCCAGAGACCAGAGACCAGAGACCAGAGACCAGAGTCCAGAGACCAGAGACCAGAGACTGGGACCAGAGACTGAGACCAGAGACCAGAGACCAGAGACTGAGACTGAGACTGGGACCAGAGACCAGAGACCAGAGACTGAAACCAGAGACTGAGACCAGGACCAGAGAGTGAGACTGAGACTGGGACCAGAAACTGAGACCAGAGACCAGAGACTGAGACCAGAGACTGAGACCAGAGACTGGGACCAGAGACCAGGAACAGAGACTGGGACTAGAGACCGGAGACCAGAGACCAGAACCAGAGACCAGAGACCAGAGACTGAGACCAGAGACTGGGACCAGAGAGTGAGACTGAGACTGGGACCAGAAACTGAGACCAGAGACCAGAGACTGAGACCAGAGACTGGGACCAGAGACCAGGACCAGAGAGTGAGACTGAGACTGGGACCAGAAACTGAGACCAGAGACCAGAGACTGAGACCAGAGACTGAGACCAGAGACTGAGACCAGAGACTGAGACCAGAGACCAGAGACCAGAGACCAGAGACTGGGACCAGAGACTGAGACCAGAGACCAGAGACTGAGACTGAGACCAGAGACCAGAGACTGTCTGTCCTGGACCTGTCAGTCTCTCAGGGGACAGAATGAGTCTCTCGGTCTTCCTCTTTAGTCTCTCGGCTCATATTCCAGACTCTCCACCTTGTTGTCTGAATTGTTGGATATTTAGGCCAAAGCTCCTTCTCGGTTTCTGGCTTCCTCTGCTGGCAGGAGTTGAAAAGCCGGTGGCGGATCAGAATAGATGCTCGGCTCTAAACTGGAGGTTAAAAAAGCAGAACTTCAGATGCGGGACACTGAACGGCCGTCCTGCTGCTGTTTGAACTGTCGACTGAAGAGGAAGTGTCGGCTTTAGTTTAGAAACAGAGAACTTTGTCTGTTTGATTTGTCATTAGACAAACGTTTCTTCACTGATTCATTCAAACTGAACTAACTTCTGTTCTTTATATGATCTGACCTCAGCACCTCGACCCCCCCCAGGGGAGAGGGTCATTGTGTGACACCCACTGGTTTCCTCTCATTTTCCTGTGGCCCCCATCCGTTCTCACACTTCACCAGGCCCTTGAGTAAATGTCTCCAGGGACAGTATTGTCCAAACCTCTGTGGCTTGCGGGGGGGGGGGGGGGGGGGGTGTCTCTGGGTCAGTGGTGTCAGAATAAAGTTGGTTCCTGCTGTAGATGAATCACAGCTGCATGTTGTTCCGGTCGACACTGAGCTCTGTGGTTAGAGACATTAAGGTGTCCACTGTCCACTGACTGTCCAGATATCTGCTCAGCACAAATCCATACCATTAAATATTTAAACTAATATCAGATATCAAGTCCAGAGGTTCCTGAGGAGCAGGATTCTGAAACCTGTCCTCTGATGTTAGATCACGTTTTTAATTATGATCATTGTATATAAAACGGCTGCATATCTGAGAAGCAGGCCGAGGATGAATCGAACTGAGCAGCGTCAGTGTCAGCTGAAGATCTTTGCCTCCCTCGTCTCTGTTGACGTTTGGCTGTGACTGGAAGCAGAACGTCCACTTTGATGGCATCATTGATCGCTGGCCATCTTCTCTCTGTCGCTGTCTTTCATCGCCGCCAGAAATATTTCTGAAAACAGAAAAGCAATCTGTTGTTGGGAAGCTCGATGTGGCCGTTGGTTCTCCTCAGAGACAGCGCTGCTAAAAGCACATCAGGCCTCAGTCTGCCTCTTATCAAACACACCAACTGCTGGAAAAGCTGTCAAATCCATTTATGAGTGAGTTTATTATTGACTGAAAAATCTGATTTAGAGATTTTAGAGATTTTTTTATTGAAGCAATTTCAATTTACAAACAACATCGCCTGCAATTCCTTACATTAAACAAAAAGGGACAGGTGTACATAAAACTATAAAAGATTAAATAAAAACAGATGATTTAGAGATGAATCAGTGACGTCATCCGCCGCTCTACGTGCCCCTCACTGTCCACCATCTTGGTTTTTATTTAATTCAAAGGAAACCAAGTTTGGAGGGAAAGTTCAGTCTGACCTGCTCTGTGCTCTGTCCTGATTGGATTGTTCAGTCTGTCAATCACACGGTAGCCCCTCCCCTCCTTCCTGGTCTCTAAATGGAGCATCATTTAAAAAATAAACATCATGTTGTACTAAAGACTGAGACCTTAAACTCATCAGGAGTCATTATAAAAACAGATCAGTGACTAACGAAGATACTAACATGAATTAAAATGAATAAATAACCAACAGGTTCCTGTATTATGTAGTAAAACGTGATTTATCTGGACATCGAATATTTAAACTGGTAAATGTTAAAGTAGAAACTGTCCCGCTGTAAACCTTCATATCACAGAATGTGCTTTAGGATTTTTTCTATAAAATAAAGTCATTTAAAGATTGAAAAATAAAAAGCCCCGTCCTGTACTGTGTTTTTAAATCCACGTTAGTCCCGCCCAGCAGCCAAGGACCAATCAGCAGCTCTGACACAGCGTCCGCCCTGAGGCCCGGACCAATCAGAGCCCGTGTTACAGCAGCGGAGCAGTGAGTTGTAGCGGTCTGGTCCGGATCACCTTCAGTCCACCGAGCCGTCCCGGAGCTTCCGGAGCGGCCCGACCGCCACAAAATGTCCGGAAAGTGAGCGTGGAGGCCGGCCACGACCGTCCCGACTCGGTGCTGGATTCAGCGGAAGTTTGGAGGCCGAAGCCCCGGGTCCCCCGAGCCGTGTCCGCGGCGGTAGGTAGGTGTTCGGCCCGAGTCAGACGGCCGGGTCCTCCGATCCGGAGCTGCGACATTTACAGGCGGTCCGTCAGCGGGCGGTTCGACCGGAGCTCCCCGTTATATAACCCCGAACCCCCGGTCTGTAGGCGGAGAGAGCCCCGACCGAAGGGGGCACATTACCGGGAACAAACACCCGGAGCTCCGATACCTGAGCAGCGGGGACATTTTACAACCGAGCCCGGATACACGGTGGGGCCCCGGGCAGGCGGTCCGGCTGTGGTCCTGGTCTGGGTGTGGACCTGTTCCGGCTCTGTTCCGGCTGTGGTCCTGGTCCGGCTCTGGTCCGGCTATGGTCCGGCTATGGTCCTGGTCTGGGTGTGGACCCGGTCCGGCTGTGGTCCGGCTATGGTCCCGCTATGGTCCCGGTCTGGGTGTGGACCCGGTCCGGCTCTGGTCCGGCTATGGTCCCGGTCTGGGTGTGGACCCGGTCCGGCTCTGGTCCGGCTATGGTCCCGGTCTGGGTGTGGACCCGGTCCAAGTCCCGGGCTCAGGTTTCCTTTTCATTGAATCAAAACACGTTATTAAAGGACAAATGCGGAGACTGAGACGGACCAGCCGAACCGGACTGAGGACCTGTAAAGGTCCAGGAGGATCCAGGACTGCTGACTTTAATGGCAGTAAATCTCCAGTTCGGTTTCAGGTACAACATACAGAGCCCCTAAAGATCCTAAAGGTGGTATATTATTTATCTTGTACGCACAAGATAATAACTAGTTCCCTAAAGATAATAACTTATGAGCACAAGATAAAAAAAACAACAACATCTTTTGGGACTTTAGGGGCTCCGTAACAACATGAAGAACATAAAGAGAAAACAGAAGGTGTTGGAGGAGGTCTGGCCTGTGAGTGAAGGAAAACCAGATCCTCCCTGAGGAGCTGAGGAGGCCTGCTGGTCCTCCGTCCGTCCTGCTGTGGTCTCCATGTCCAGCTGATCTTCAGGAGCCAGACGGACAGAACCGGTTCAGGACCTCCAGCTGAATGTGCATTGGGGGGGTGTCCTGTTGATGGAGCTGCTTGATTGATGGATGGTTTTGTTGACTTACTGTGATTGAGGACAGAGCCCTCAGGTGTGTGTGTGTTCCTTGTTACGCCGTCAGTTTCCGTGGTGACCTGATGTGTGTCAGCAGAAGAATGGACCTATTATAGGGATAAAGTGGGAGGGGCCCTCCTCATCCTGCATTAATGTTCCTGACTAACATCCTGATGTGTTCCTGCTCAGGCTCACCAGGTTTGGTTGACGGGTCCATATGCTAAAATTCCCATGAGGCCCAGGTGTTGTTGCTATGGAGACGAGGCCTGTCAGAAGGGTCAATGGGAACAGTTGGGAGCTCTGTCGGTGCTGTTAAATGTTAGCTTTAGCCCTTTAGCTTAACAAATTTTATGTTCCATGGTTGGCTGTGTTTTGGTAAAATGCATCTTGGGAGTCGTAGTAAATATTTACTCCAAAAGATGATACTCAGTCGTCCCCGGGTACTTTGAGATCGGCCTCCAAGTTTCTGATGGACTCTAGAGGGGCCTTAACTGACTCAGGAAGGTCCTCGGGTCCAGACTCATCACTGTCCTTCACCTGAAGGATAAGGGACATGTCCCTATTTTGGACGGGGATGGACAGGAGGCTGAAGGAGGTCGTCTACACCCTCCCCCACACAGCACCGTCCTTTCATCCCTCAGCAGCACTAATGAACCATCATCAGTGGCCTCAGAAACGGCCACACAGTCTGACGGCTCGACCCCGCAGAGGTTAAACACATGAACCAGGACTGGAGGAGCCTGCTGAGTGACGGGGGGAGCCTCTTCCTGTTTCAGGCCTTCTTTGAGGCAAGACACCACACTTCAGTGGATACTTCTGCAACACAACACACAGACACACACTATGTAAAATAAAACACTAACATGAGCTTCTTTACCATCAGTTTGGTCTCCAGAGCAACACTCCTACACTGACTGACTGTGTCACACGCTTTACAAATTGTATTCATGCTGGTTGACTAAAGGCTGCTCTCACACACACACACACACAAAGAGGCAGATTTACTCCCCCGTCTTCTCAGTCGACCACTTTACTGATTAGTGCTGTCGTCGTTATTTACGGCCCCTGTGTTGTGCTGCTGAGTGTTCACTTGCAGAGTTGTCGGCCTCACCAGGTGAAGTTGATTTATCTGAGTGTTGTGTTGCTTAAACTGAGGATATTAAAATCGATCGTGCCTCAGTGCACTGAGCATGTTCAGATACACATCTGCTGTGGTCTGGAGTGTGAACAACTTCCTGCTTGAGCAACAGGTTGTGTTCGTTGGAGGAAATAATACAGATCCTGTTTGAAACAATAAAGTCTCTCAAGGAGAAATTGATGGCTGATGATGATGATGATGATGGAGCTTGTTAACCCTCTTCGGTCCACAGGAAGTGTCTCCTCCTCCATCAACTGGTCTTCAGAGATTTTATTGCTCCCTGATGATTTGATCTGTTTTTTCTAGATAATCAGCGCTTCCTGACAAACTCTGGTTTTTCACGCCATCTTTGATAGTGATGTCTAGAGTCACGTCACTACATCGGACACTCCCATTGGCTCCAGTGAGTGATGTCTCAGCCAGTCAGAGACCTAGCTGTCAGCTGCCTGTTAGCCACATTCTCTGGGGCTTATGTAAAACCGCATAGTTAATTTTCTGTGTCATTTTAATGGAAGCACTACTGACATAATGTAAAGTGTTTACATGTAAACAAACATCATATGTTCGTTTACATCGTTATGAAGAGGTCTCAGACTTTTGGACATGTGTGTTGAACAGAAAAGAGCTGAGGAGGAGGAGAACTCTTCCTGGTGTCTTTCCTCTGAAAAGACCCTGATGATGATGATGATGATGATGGTGATCAGCAGTTGTCATGGAGAAAAGGTTGGTGGCTCTCTGGACTCGTTATGAACTCACTGCCTTCAGTCCACCAGTGAAGCTACAGGTGTGGCCATGTGATTGATGATGGGGCGTCAGGGTCAGAGGTCAGAGGCCTGCAGGAAGAAGTTACCAGATCAGACCTCAGCTGGCTTCGTGAGCAGGCCTTGGTTTAGCTTTGAGAAATGAGGAACACATGATCTGAACCAGCTCCGGTCTGATCCACCAGAGTCTGCATCTGAAGACTGACTCAGAGCCTCAATGAGTCCTTCAGCTCCTCGATCATGATGCACCTGCCAGCACCTTTCATGCCCATCATATCCCATGGTGCACTGCTCTGATAGTAAGCACAGAGCGAGCATGATGACCAACCTGTCGGTGTTTCAGCTCAGTTCAACAGCAACGGTGAAACGACCTGAAAACACCATGTTAAGTGTCGTAGTGTTGCTAGGCAACAGGAGCCCTTTGTGATGCAAAAGTAACGGCAGGAAGCTCCTGCAGACCGATATCACGGTTGATAGCACCATCAAAACAAAGAGCCGCTTCCTTTGTCAGGTTTGTGCCATGGTCAACCAGTCACAGAGCTTTTGTCATAGAGTCATTGTGATGTCACAGTGATTTGTTGTGATGTCACAGTGGACCCAGAGTAAACAGGTTCATGTGGTGAACCTGATGTGGATGAGAACTGTATTTGCTGATGTCATGGTGACAGGGATGTGGGGGTGGGGTGTCCAGGCTCCACCCCCTCCAGGTGACAGGCTGAGCTCTGACGGTGATTGGCTTATCTCAGCTGATTTGTGTGTTGGACGCAGCTTCATTCATCATTTATCAGTGCTTCAGAGAATTATATCCTGGCTGAAAGGAAGACCAGCAGAATCCTGGTTCTTGTTCTTCTCTATTGGACCAGGTTTGTCTCCTGATTAAGTGCTGATGTGGTCTGGTTTCACCGTTGGTCCGTGGAGAGCAGCTGTCTCCTCCTCTGCTTCCCCTAATAGATCAATGGGGAGCTATCCTGTGAGGATCCAGTGTCGGTAACAGGAGTGAGGAGCCGCAATTAATTTAACACAAACACGTTTCAGCTTTGGTGAGAGAGGAAACGTGAGCCGGCCCAGATCTCCGACTGAGCAGCCTGGAGTTTCTTTTGTTCTGAAACACATAGAAACACCCAAAGTGCCGCTCCTCCTGGACTTACAGTGGTTCATGTTTCTCGCTGTACATGTTGAAACGAGCCTCAGACATTTTCAGCCGTCAGCAGCACCGTGCGCCAAAAGAGGAGGAGACTGTTACTGTCTGGTGTCACTATTTGTTACAATAATAACACTGGTATCAAACATAGACTAGGTGTAGACCCGACCTCTGGGCCTAAAAGTGAGCCAAGACTCGGGCCACTGCTGTGTGGCGCTGTGAGGCCTCGCCACAGATGGATGTTATTCACTGAGCCAAACATGCTCAGACAGAAAAACATTTCTAAACATAGCTCGGCCTTCACAGACCCTCAGACTCCTACATTCTCTCAGGACATTGAACACAACTCAGCAGTTTTTGAAGGGAAGGAACAAAGTCTGCTTAATCCAATAATGCCTACTTTTAAAATGTGATCATCGTGTGCCGCTCGGGGTTTATAAAGTATGAACAAATAAGATGTCCCCTAAAAAAAGCCAAAGTCTTAAAGGAGGGAAGCAGAAACAGTGGCGTTAGCAGCAGCTAACCTTTCATCACCACCGTCATACAGTAACACTCTAGTTTACGTGAAGGTAAAGGGGGTGATTTGTTCAGGATGAAGAAGAGGAAGGACGGAGGTGGAACCTCCAGACGGATTCTTGAGGCTCTGAGTCTTG
Source organism: Remorina albescens (assembly GCA_034769265.1). Classification (NCBI taxonomy): domain Eukaryota; kingdom Metazoa; phylum Chordata; class Actinopteri; order Carangiformes; family Echeneidae; genus Remorina; species Remorina albescens. The sequence goes on along the minus strand of CM068497.1, from coordinate 320,608 downwards.
TTGGTCAAAGAATCCCTGTTTTCAACATTTCCACGGCTTCGCCGTCCTTCACAGATGGAAAAGTCTTTTCCTGTTCAAGAAAATCAAGTTTCTTTAAACTGCCGCAGATCAGAAAATCCAGGTCAAAGGTCGCAGACTGCCAACATTCTTCTCCTGGTCCGGCTGAACTGAGAATAAACTCAAACCAGACCCAACATATGGTTTGTTAGTGAGGCTGCGGTGAACTGACCGGCCGTGGCTTATCAGCCCCCCCCCGATAAGGCCGTCTTGTCAGGGAGGGGGGGCACCACACGCTCGCCAACCCACAAACAGCAGCTTTGACTTCCCAACAGCAGAAGAACAGATCCGTCTTCTCTGTCTGTGGACGTTGAATCTTTTCTGCAGCGGCTTAGTGTTGGCTCTGATTCAAGTCCTGCAGAACTAAATAGCACAGTGAAGTTGGCTCAGCATCAGAAGCTCTGTTTGTTAACGAGTCACCAAGTTTGTCCTCAACAAATGTTTTCCCTGTGGATCTGCAACATTTTCAGTAATTACAGACTCTCTGGTCATCAAGGGTCACATGTCACTTGAACCTTTTTAGAGTCACATTAAAGCTTCTCTGTTTTTCATTAAAAAGCCTTTTACAGTGAACACTGTTCACTGTAAAAGGGGGGGTGTCCCTTGTAGAGACGTGACTCAAGACATCACTATCAAAGATGGAGGACAAATTAGGGCTTGTTAGAAAGAGCTGAAGGTTAAAGTCTGGATTGCATCAGGTTTTGTTGTTGACTAACTGTCTTTTTTGTCTCCAGGCCTCATGGAGCTGAGAACTCACCACCTGCTGTGCCCCAGGGAGCTCAAACCGTGCCCGGGTCCCAGTAAACAACCATAAACGGTGGGAACCTCAATTACCCATCAGTCCAATTTCCCGCCCCTCCCCCTAAATTACCCCAGTGGTGATATTGTCCTCGACTGTCTGTGGCCTTCGTCATGATTGGCAAGCTGAAACAGAACTTGCTGGTGGCCTGCCTGGTCATCAGCTCAGTCACGGTCTTCTACCTGGGCCGCCACGCCATGGAGTGCCACCATCGTATTGAGGAGCGCAGCCAGCCGGGTGGCATCCTGCCTCTGTCGGCGCTGGGAGGCAGCATGAGGACGACCTTGCGAACGGGCCAGAACCTCAGCACGCCTTTCATCTACAACAAAGACATGCCACTCATCTTCATTGGTGGTGTGCCCCGCAGCGGGACCACACTGATGCGGGCGATGCTGGACGCCCACCCAGAAGTACGTTGTGGCGAGGAAACCCGGGTGATCCCACGTATCTTGGCCATGAAGCAGATGTGGAGCCGCTCAGGCCGAGAGAAGATGCGTCTGGATGAGGCGGGCGTGACAGATGAGGTGCTGGATGCCGCCATGCAGGCCTTCCTGCTGGAAATCATCGTCAAACATGGCGAGCCCGCCAACTTCCTGTGCAACAAGGACCCTTTTGCGCTGAAGTCGCTCACCTATCTGGCCAAAATCTTTCCTCATGCCAAGTTTGTGCTCATGATCCGTGACGGACGGGCGTCGGTCCACTCCATGATCTCACGGAAAGTGACTATTGCCGGCTTTGATCTGGGCAGCTACCGGGACTGCCTGACCAAGTGGAACCGCGCCATAGAGACCATGTACACTCAGTGCCTGGACGCGGCAGATAAATGTCTGCCAGTGCACTATGAACAGCTGGTTCTCCATCCGGAGAAATGGATGAGGACGCTACTGAAATTCCTTGATGTTCCTTGGGATGATGCTGTTCTCCACCATGAGGAGCTCATTGGGAAAGCCGGAGGAGTTTCCCTCTCCAAGTGAGTAAACCAGATAACACCTTCATTTCCTTTTTCCTTTCCCTCCCCCACCTCCAAACCTCCAGGACCAAAAATGTGATTAATCAGTCAACATACCTTCAGGGAAGACCAGGGAGTTTTCCAAATAATATGTCTCAACTTCAGTACAACGCTGTAAACAAGTTTAAATAAAATAATAGAACAAAATGCAAAGTAAAAATTAAATAGTGGAAGAGTTTAACATTTAAAAACAAAAGGGCTCCTTAAACAGGTCCTTGTGGGAGACTCTTTCTCTTCACTCTCTCTTGAACTCACTTCCTGCCACTCTTCAAGCTGTCCTATGAAATAAAGCCAGAAAGGTAAAAAAAAAATAAAATGAACCCCCCCCCCCCCCCCTCAAAAAAAAAACCAAACCTATTTTTGTCATCAAACTGATTGAAAATGTAAGTTTCATTTGTGATGTGTCGTGTCATGGTGAGTCGTTGGCGGCCATGTTTAATTAGATAGAATCTGAGTTCGGTTAAACTTTCCTCTGTTGGCTCCATTTGTTGTTGCAGTAAAACCGGGTTGTTGTGTTTTGTGGTTGTGTGTCTGCAGCTCTGCGCTGACACCGGTTCATGTTGCAGTTCTTTAATTTGACAGTAATTACAACATGTGACGTCTTCAGGAATAGATCCGGTCTGTTGGTGGACTTCGTGGCCTGGTGATGTGGATCCGTCAGCAGCTGTTCAAACTGTGAGGTCACATGGCCCACAGGTCCCTTCAGGAAATGACCTTTAATGTTAAAGGACAGGCTTCAGCAAATGGTTAGCTATCTGCTAACTGTAGCTGGAGACTGCCCTGGTCATGGTCCTGGTCCCTGATCCTGGAACCAGTTGGGAGCCAGACCACCATCACCAGCTTCAGACCATGATGGGCGGAGTCACAGTTGGAGGACCTGCAGGGAGACAGGAAGAGGAGCTAGCTGGTCAGCTGAGACCAGAAAACTTTCAAATTAAATCACTTCTGTGTAGTAGCTCCTGAATAAATGAACTAAAAAAAAATATGACTATTCAGACGCAACTCCTCTGCTTGTAGCCAGATTGTATTGAAGTCTATGGGAAAGCAAGCTGACAAATTGGCATCAGGACTTTCAGAATAAAGTCCGAGTAGAAATGAGGCCCAGATCATCAGGCGTCTTCTCCTCCCTCTTAAACTGCACGTCAAATGACTGATGAGTCAGTGATAATTAGGCCGAAACTGTTCGGTGTCTGTGCTGATTTTCTGCAGAGCTGCAGAGTCAGGAAGAGGTTCCTCAGATCTGCTATGAAGACGTGCTGATTCGTGCCAGGCCCACAAGCTCCACATGGTGAACGGGATCCAGTATACATCACGTTCCCGCTGCAGGAAAAATGAGTTTGGACATGTTCCCATCTCCTGAGTAGCTGCTCAGCCTGGGGGGTCGACTGTTAGCAGCGTGTCGGGCCTGAACACACAAACCTCTGGCCTTGAAACACCGTCCTGTTTTCACTCCATCTGGAGTTTGAACCTCCTGCGGTGATGAGCCGACTCATTGCACCAGCTGACGTCTGCTCCGTGTCAGCTGACTTTCCTAACGGCCCGGCCTGGTATCAGAGTTGTTTTGGTTTCAGTGATTTGGAAGGTTGGCCTCTGGAAACCGTTTAGAGGGGTGCAGTCCTCCTCCTCTGTCTGAGCCCCCCCCCCAGCCTGTTCCTGCCACGTAGAGCTCCTCTCAGATTCAGTTTGTTGTGGTCCCTTCATGGTTTTTATTAAAATGCTCCATTCAGCCGTTTCTCTCCTGCTCATGACTCCGCCTACTTCCTGAAGTTTCCACCAGGACTCAGATTTTTTTTCTTTCTCTTTGGTTTCCTCTGACTGAGAAGAATCTGAAGAACAAACAGGGAGAAGAGATGATGAGGATTAAGATGTAGAAAAGGAGTCTCCTCCTCCACCAGCTGGTCTTCAGAGCTGTTTCCTCCTTAAACTCCAATCTGAAACTGATCAGATCTGGATCAGTCTGACTCTCTGACTCCTTCTGTGTGTTTATCCGTCCATTCTCATCCTCCATCTTTGATAGTGACGTCTAGAGTCACGACTCTACATCGGACGCTCCTATTGGCTGTGGTGGGTGATGTCACAGCCAATCAGAGGACTAGCTGTCAGAGTCTGTGGATCTGTGCTGTAAGGTCCTGACTCCGCCCCTGCTGACCCAAATATGGTGAAAGTTATAAAATGTTGGTTTGTTGGAAACATTGAAAGTACAATCAGATCAAACTGTGATGGAAGCTGGTTGGTTTAGAGGTCGTGACATCACTGAGTCTCACTTGTGCTTTAGCTGCCTGACGTTTGACGGGAGTCTCGTGTTAAGGATTAGTTTGGACCGGTCTTATTCCAGAAGGTAAAAGCAGGTCAGCTGTCAGGGCTCATGGGAGGTTGATCCTGCTTTAACCACAGCTTCAAAATAAAACTCAACCATAAACTAAAAACAGCTTCCTCCCAAAAGAAACCACAACCAGAACGTTCAGTCCTGGTCTGGGACCTTTGAGAAAACACAGTTCAACCAAAATATTTGAGCAGGTAGCTCACCTGGTGGAGCAGATACCTTCAGGCTGGATCCTCAGGGACCAGAGCTTGATCTCAGCCCGGTCACAGTAAAATATACATTCATGTAAAGAAGTATCTGGACTTCACTGAGCCTTCGTCTGCTGTTCTGGCACAAATTGATTTAAAATCAGATTCATGAAAATTAGCAGCGTCTCTGCTGTGTATCTGTTTTTTCTCTTCAGGTTTTAGTTCACAAGGTCAGAAAAACACTTTGTGGGTCAGACTGAGACTCTTGAGTCTTCAGCTCGGAGACGAGGACCCTCAGCAGGGACTCTTTGGTCTGTGTGCAGCCTGTGGAGCTGACTCCTTCAGTCATGCTTCATTCAACTTGTGTGTTTAACAGCTTGAAATGGAAAAACAAACACAAGGCCCAAACAGACTAAAAGTCTGCACAGGGGAGGGGAGTTAAGAGCTGCTTGGAATCCAGATCCAGACCTCGGCCATTTAGTGCAGGAGGCACCGCTCCACAAATCAATCCATCAGATCAAATATTAATGAACGGGGACCTGAACCAGAGCCCGCCGAGTCCTGGAGACTCAGATCTGCGTCTGACAGCCCGAAATCTACGACAGGACAAGATGAGGCGGGCAGCTGCTGCACCGCCATCTTGGCTGGTCGTACAGTGAGCAGTGAGAGGCGGAGCTGAGACTTCAAACCATCACGCACCTGTCACTCACAGAGGCCACGCCCACAGTCATACAGTTTAAACACACCTGAAACCTTCATTATATCTGCTGACCATCAGGGGGCGACTCCACTGCTCAGATTCTACTGAAGTCTATGGGAAAATGTCCCTCCTCCTCTCTTATATTGAAGTCTATGGGAAAATGTCCCTCCTCCTCTCTTATATTGAAGTCTATAGGAAAATGTCCCTCCTCCTCTCTTATATTGAAGTCTATGGGAAAATGTCCCTCCTCCTCTCTTATATTGAAGTCTATAGGAAAATGTCCCTCCTCCTCTCTTATATTGAAGTCTATGGGAAAATGTCCCTCCTCCTCTCTTATATTGAAGTCTATAGGAAAATGTCCCTCCTCCTCTCTTATATTGAAGTCTATGGGAAAATGTCCCTCCTCCTCTCTTATATTGAGGTCTATGGGAAAATGTCCCTCCTCCTCTCTTATATTGAAGTCTATGGGAAAATGTCCCTCCTCCTCCTCAGTAAACGTCTTCAATACAACATGATGTTCATTTTTTAAATGAAGCTCCATTTAGAGGGAAACAGAGCAGGAAGGAGGGGAGGGGTTAGGGGGCAGGGCTACTGTGTGACTGACAGACTGTAACACCCAATCAGGATCGAGTCCAGAGCAGGTCAGACACCACCACCACCACCTCCCCCCCAAGCTCCACGCTTTCTTCCAAATTTGATTTTAATCATTGTCACATTAAAAGCTGGAGGTTATTAAACGGTGTGATTGGTGAATTGTTAAGGTTTGTTGTTGTTGTTAATCAGTAGAACAGACTGTAAACAAACATGGCTACTGCCCACTGCAACCACTGCCCCCCTCCACTCCCGCCCGGCCCCTCGTCTCTATCCACATGAACATCTCCATCAGCCCCGAGGCAGGACCTCGTCTCACCATTAACATCAATTACTGCCTTTGATTGAGTGGAGGCTCTCACTCCATTACCCCCCCCCCACCGTTTTCAGCTCGGGGTGATAGTGAACACCACCTCGGGTAGAGGAGGCTCTGCATGAATAATTAAAGAGCTGGAGGCCATAAGGCTTCGTCCTGAAGGGAAGTGGTCATGTGATGAAATGATGGATGAAAAGGTTTTTTTTTTTTTATCACATCGATATTAAAGAGGAGAAGAAGAGTCGGTGCAGTGAAGCTGCCAATGAAAATGATGAAGATGATGATGATGATGACAGGAAACAGACGGACGTTTATGAGCAGTCTTTTTTGCTTCTGTATCTGTTCTTCAAAACAAACATGGAGTTGATACAAACTGAATCTATAAATCATGTGAATCAAATAAAATCTGTTGGAGATGAAAATGTTAAAATTGGATTTGATTCTGAATTAAATATGAAAACAGTGGATTGACTGACTGATTTAATCATTTCAGCTCAAACTGGACAGCTGTTGGTGTGGAAGTGTAGGACACATCCTGACTCTGGGACGGCTCAGGATGTGTCTGGTCATCATTTTTACCTTTGGACCTGTTAAAGGACCCAGTCAGGAACAGTACGGTTTAGACCTCGACCCTGGATGTTTACTCTCCTTCAGGCTGTTCATGATGATAATTGAACTAATTATTTGCCATAATCCAGTGATTAGTCTTCTCTGTTTGCTAATTATGCAATTTGAACTTTATTGAGATGAGCTGTCACTTTGGCTCCTCCCACATATTTAAATCAGATTTAAAGTGACTGATGTTTTCAGACTGCTGAACTGCAGCTCATCCGGCACGAACAGACTCAAGCTGTTTCCTGAGCCACTCAGTTGACAGTGAAATGACTTGTGTGATTGTTTGTTTGTGTGTTGGTGTGCGCTGCCTCTAACATAGTAGTGATGCTGATCATGTTTGTCTTTATCACTTTACTCTCGGTGTAAACCTCTCAGGTCTTGATGGATTCACCTAAAGTGATTCCCTCCCCATTTGAAGCAGAGTGCACGTTTGGATCGTGGCCCGTCTCTCAGAAACTGTCTCCACCGTCCTCTTGAGAGGACAAAACCAGCTCATTCTATTAATCATGCAGGAGACTCTACTCGGACAGTGTAAAGATTCAATTGCAAAGTAAATGGATTAGAGGAAAGTGAATGGGCTGATAGAGGTATGGACTCGGACAGCAAACACAGGAGCCTGCAGATAATAAACAGGGAGTGTCAGAATATCCTCCATCCATCTGACCTCTTCACAAAATGTATTGGTTTAAAATCATTAAAGGTCCACATGGTCTAAAGGTAGACCTCCATGTGGTCTCTGATTCTAAATCAGGTCCAAGTTCTAAACTAATCCAGTGAAAGTCTCAAAAGTCTCAGTTCACAGAGAAACCCTCAGTCTGGATTCTGAAACTGAACCGGCCGTTAGGACTTCTGGAACTTTGTGATGTCACAACAAGCCCCGCCTACCTGATGTTTCCTGATGTGTATTTCTTAAAAACTTAAGAGTTGTTTGTGGACAGAATCAAACATTTGTTTGTGGCAGGAGGTTTGATCTTATAAAGTGTTGTGGAGAAAAGCTGAGTCCTTCAAGTCTCCTTCACTGTTTTTTTTTTTTTTACCCCATGACCTCCATGACAGTCCAGGAGACGGAGGACAGGCGATTCAGACTTCAGACCTCAGTGTTTTGTGAAACAGCTGACACTGAGTACTGATTATTGATCACTGCCTGTCAAAATTGATTGATGTGGTTGAAAGTTCAGGAGATCAAACCTGAGACCTCCTCAGGAGACTTCCTGTTTCAGAAGCGTCTGTCTGTCTCCTCAGGGTGGAGCGCTCCACAGACCAGGTCATCAAACCTGTCAACATGGAGGCCCTGTCCAAGTGGGTGGGGAAGATCCCAGCGGACGTGGTGAGGGACATGGCCGTCATCGCCCCAATGCTGTCCAGACTGGGCTACGACCCCCACGCCAACCCCCCCAACTACGGACGGCCTGACCCCAAAGTCCTGGACAACACCCGAAGGGTGAGTACTGTGTTTCCTAATTAACTGCTGGCTCCAGATTCTGAGGCCACATTCACATGAAAGGTAGATTTTACAACCTCCTCATGTCAGAGACACAGAAGAAGAAGATGAGACGTAGATCTGCTCTGGAACGTGGATCAAACATAATCCGCATCACCTCAGTGAAACCAACAGAAACCCTGCTGGTTTAAACCTTCAGTCTTCTCTGTCAGCCATCTTGTTTTTTTGACACCAGTAGAAACTATGGAAGAGAAGGTCGATCTGACCTGCTCTGCTCTCTCTCCTGATTGGGTGGTACAGTCTATCAGTCACACAGTAGCCCCGCCCCCTAACCTCTCCCCTCCTTCCTGGTCTGTTTCCCTCTAAATGGAGCATCATTTAAAAAATGAACTTCATGTTGTGTTGAAGACTGTAAACTAGAGACTGAGACCATAAACTGATCAGGAAAACGTTTACTGAGGAGGAGGAGGGACATTTTCCCATAGACTTCAATATAAAGGAGGAGGAGGGACATTTTCCCATAGATTTCAATATAAAGGAGGAGGGACATTTTCCCATAGACTTCAGTATAAAGGAGGAGGAGCAGGGACATTTTCCCATAGACTTCAATATAAAGGAGGAGGAGGGATATTTTCCCATAGACTTCAGTATAAAGGAGGGACATTTTCCCATAGACTTCAATATAAGGAGGAGGAGGGACATTTTCCCATAGACTTCAGTATAAAGGAGGAGCAGGGACATTTTCCCATAGACTTCAGTATAAAGGAGGAGGAGGGACATTTTCCCATAGACTTCAATATAAAGGAGGAGGGACATTTTCCCATAGACTTCAATATAAAGGAGGAGGAGCAGGGACATTTTCCCATAGACTTCAATATAAAGGAGGAGGAGGAGGGACATTTTCCCATAGACTTCAATATAAAGGAGGAGGAGGAGGGACATTTTCCCATAGACTTCAATATAAAGGAGGAGGAGGGACATTTTCCCATAGACTTCAATATAAAGGAGGAGGAGGAGGGACATTTTCCCATAGACTTCAATATAAAGGAGTAGGAGGGACATTTTCCCATAGACTTCAGTATAAAGGAGGAGGGACATTTTCCCATAGACTTCAGTATAAAGGAGGAGGGACATTTTCCCATAGACTTCAATATAAAGGAGGAGGAGGGACATTTTCCCATAGACTTCAATATAAAGGAGGAGCAGGGACATTTTCCCATAGACTTCAATATAAGGGAGGAGGAGGGACATTTTCCCATAGACTTCAATATAAGGGAGGAGGAGGGACATTTTCCCATAGACTTCAATATAAAGGAGGAGGAGGAGGGACATTTTCCCATAGACTTCAATATAAAGGAGGGACATTTTCCCATAGACTTCAATATAAAGGAGGAGGGACATTTTCCCATAGACTTCAGTATAAAGGAGGAGGGACATTTTCCCATAGACTTCAATATAAAGGAGGAGGAGCAGGGACATTTTCCCATAGACTTCAATATAAAGGAGGAGCAGGGACATTTTCCCATAGACTTCAGTATAAAGGAGGAGGAGGGACATTTTCCCATAGACTTCAGTATAAAGGAGGAGGAGGGACATTTTCCCATAGACTTCAGTATAAAGGAGGAGGAGGGACATTTTCCCATAGACTTCAATATAAAGGAGGAGGGACATTTTCCCATAGACTTCAATATAAAGGAGGAGGAGCAGGGACATTTTCCCATAGACTTCAATATAAAGGAGGAGGAGGAGGGACATTTTCCCATAGACTTCAATATAAAGGAGGAGGAGGAGGGACATTTTCCCATAGACTTCAATATAAAGGAGGAGGAGGGACATTTTCCCATAGACTTCAATATAAAGGAGGAGGAGGAGGGACATTTTCCCATAGACTTCAATATAAAGGAGTAGGAGGGACATTTTCCCATAGACTTCAGTATAAAGGAGGAGGGACATTTTCCCATAGACTTCAATATAAAGGAGGAGGAGGGACATTTTCCCATAGACTTCAATATAAAGGAGGAGCAGGGACATTTTCCCATAGACTTCAATATAAGGGAGGAGGAGGGACATTTTCCCATAGACTTCAATATAAGGGAGGAGGAGGGACATTTTCCCATAGACTTCAATATAAAGGAGGAGGGACATTTTCCCATAGACTTCAGTATAAAGGAGGAGGGGGGCCAAAGCGATGGTAAAAATAATAATAATAATAATAAAATACGTATTTTCTTTATGTTTCTGCTGTTTCTAAATAGTTCCTCCATTTTCCTTAAGATGAGGTTTAGAGGACTAACGTCCTACAGAAGGGCGTCCTATCTCATAAGATTCCATCAGAAGAGGGCGCTGAGCCAGAAGGCGCTATAGTGAGTTGATGTTTATGGGAAAAGACGGATAAAGCAAAAAAGCTGTCGGGGGCTAAAAATAGACAAAGAAAGAGGAAAAGGAGACGGCCTGTCAAAGGATGGGACAACAGTTAAATAAGTCCAGTATGGTTTGAAGTTCTGTTGACCCACTTTGTCCTTTTTGGGGAAGATAGGTCAGACGGATGGGGGGGTTACAACATCATCGGGACCAGCTTCAGCTTGAGCTCGGTCCCCGTTCAGGGTTCGACCTGGTGGTCTGAATATTCTGGACTGAAGGTTGAAGTGTGTTTCCTTTTGTTAAACATTCATCTTTTTCTTTTACCGCCTTCATGTTTCATCATCAGCTTCTTCTCTTCGGCGCTGATGTCAGGCCGTCCTATCTCTATTTTTGGAGCGGGACATGTTTTATGAAATTCTGCTCGTGCAGCTGAGCGATCAGGTGACCCGCCTCAGGACAGAGCTCCCTCATTTCCTCTTATCTGTCGGCCTTTTAAAGCGGCCTGCTGCTCACATCCCAAAACTGTCAGCCAACACAGGTTCACGTATACAACGCCGAGGTCTGCAGAGGTCCGTGTTTTAACTTCAGCCAATCAGAGGAGAACATCTGATCCAGGTCCAGCTCTATATGTGCAGTGTTTCTGACCAATCAGCTGCAGTTTCAGCAGGGTTGGGGTCGGTCCTGGACCTGGATGAGGGATCAACCGAGACCTTTGAATCTGGACTTGATTAAGGACCAGGCTTTTGTCTGGAACCCAGTTTGAGCTGATCTAGTTTTTTCCATGGGGGGGGGGGGGTGACTCTGATGGAAAACATTCAGAGATGGGAAGGAGGGAAAATGTGTCTGACCACAAACGGAGGGAAACTGGAGACTGGGAGGCGGAGCTTCAGACCTTAAAGGGGAAGAAACTTTAAATGACTTTACAGGATGTTGGTCAGAACCGGATCATGTGATCATCCTTTATGGTCCGTTTTCAGCTGCTGCTGAACAGGAAACAACTGGACTCTGTCCTCAGAGAGGACCAATCAGCTTTCACTTCTGGGTCACATGATGGACACGAGCCAGGTACATACAGACTGTGACATCTGAGTCTGTCTGATGTTGTCACCTGGAGCCAGCTGCTGGTGGGCGGAGCTAAGGCCTGATCTAGGTGTCTGAGTGAGGAAGTGAAGTAAGAAAATCAAAAGATTTAAAACAGGAAGCTTAACTGATCCAATGAGATGGTTAATTGAAGCTAATTTAGAGAACGAGGAGTTGACGAGGGTCAAACTTCCACTGGGACGAGACACTGACGTCTATTTTACGACATTTTGTCCGTCTTGAGATGGAAACATGTCCTCTGGTGTGGACACAGTAGATCATTTACAGCTTTATTTGTGATCAGCAGCCGGAGACAAACATGTTGTCCCGGCCCTTTAAGGTGGAGACAGACATGTGTCCCGCTCAAGTCTCACCATGTTAACTCTTTCCAACATGTCTGTGCTGTTTGCATATTTAAGAGGCAGCAAACATCCATCTGTGTGTCTGTGTGTGTCTGTGTGTGTCTGTGTGTGTCTGTGTGTGTCTGTGTGTGTTGGTTCCCCCTCTGCTCTCTGACACAGTTAACTCTCTCCAGATATGAAAACATCATGTGTAGATATATGTTGTGTGCATCTGCAGAGTGTTATTGTGATTTGTGGCTTCAGAGTTTACAGTACTGTTGCCCCCCCCGGCTCGGTCGTCAGTTTTTTCTTCTTCTGTGGTCTCGAAGTTCCTGCTCCAGCTAAAGGCTCTGGTGTGTTGATGTGTTGTGACCGTGCTTCATGAGTTCGATGCTTGTCGTGACTTGTTTTTGGCCTGTGACATGACGCTTCTTCATCACCCTCCTCCTCCTCGTCATCATCCTCTTCTTGATGCTTCTTGATGAAGCTTCAGCAGCTTCTTTTGCCTTGGAACAACATTTCCCATGAGTCATCAGTTCTGCAGACGTTTCTGTTCCATGGTTATGATGCTACAACGTGTATGAAGGTGTTGGTTTTCCTGTTTCTTGTTTCCGTGGCGATGACTGTACATGTGACAGACGCTCAAAAACCGATGCTGGATTTTTGTGAACCCACAAACTCAAACAGCTTCGTTGATTCATCGCTCACTGCCTTCATTTTCTTACTGTTAATTGTTACGTGGTCATTCAAGTTAATCTGAGATAGTCAGCCCCCCCCCCCCCCCACACACACACACACACACACACACACACACACACACACACACACACACACACTGTTGTATTGTTGTATAGTGTAGGACATGTGGCAGCCAGCCGACAGCAGCTGGCTGATTAAGACACATGTAGAAACACTTCCGCTGTCATGAATCTTCACACAGCCGTCTCATCGTCTGCAGCCGGAGGACAAAGATGATGAAGATGATGATGAGGATGATGAAGGAGGCTCGACCTGCTCCTTCGTTTTCCTCAGACTGAAGTGCTGCGTGGATTAAAATGAATCCTGCTGAGCAACGTTGGCTGTTAGCTCTGCTTCTCATGTTTAAAATGAGAAGAATTCTGCAGCTGGAATGTCCTGAGCCTGAAATCCAGATGCTGTTTACATGTGAATCTGAATCAGTGTGAACAAACTGATCCAGGCCGGTTTGTTTAAAGACAATTCAACGTGTTTCACACACAAACAGAGAACATCCAGAGAAAAGTAAGAACAGTGACACGAATAAATGATTAAAAGAATGTGCAGCAGTTTGGATGAGTTAAGAGAAGTACAGCGAGGCTTTCATTAATAAGAACACGAGAAAAGAAATGTTTTAGCTGATTTCACCTCCACCGGCTGTTTGGTCCACTTTTTGCAGCATAAAAGCTAAATGCTGCTTCTCCATGTTCAGTTGGACTCTGGTCCGGACCAGCTGAGCCGATCCATGGATCCACACACTCCCCAGTACCTCAGCTCCTGGTCCGGCTCTCGGAGGCTGTAAATGAAGCTCATCAGTCCCGGCTCTCAAAACCACAATCAATATGTTTTAAGTGGCGTTGCAGTTGTTCTGATCCCTGGTGAGAGATGGAGGATCAATAAGTTCTCAGATTCTGCACACTAACAATGATAATGAGTGAGTGGACAGATGAAGCTGGTCTGCACTTCTTAAAACCACAAACATGGATGTATATATTTATCTCCACACTTCAGAGAACAGTGTGGACCTTTAAAGTTGAACTGAGCAGAAATGAAACAGAATAAAGTTCTGCTGATGTTTTAAGCTCAGCACAGTCCTGGTCCTGTGACCCCAGCCAGTCCAGCAGAGAGGGGGGAGGCTCCCCCGTGCCCTTAATGACTGTGGCTCCACACTGGCAGCTTTTCAAACACACTGAGCTGTTACTGCGTTGAGCCCCCCAGGACCAGGAGCCCCATAATACTGAGACCTGGACTCCCCCATCCGACTGCAGGGGGGCGGCCTGAGGCCGGCTCTCAGCGCTCAGGGAATATTTAACGTTACATTTAATACCCTTCAGACCGTGCGGACCTTTCGGGGTTTTCCTGTCATATCGTGTTTTACTGTACAAACAGATGAACGAAGCGGTTGGTCCAGCTGACTCTGTGGGATTCTTCTGGGAGTCTGACAGGAAACAGCTGATTCAGGTCCTGGTCCTGGTCCTGGTCCTGGTTCCTGTGTCCCAGCAGAAGGCTGTGAAGTTTCCTGCCCTCCTGAGGAGGTGGATCCTGGTACTGAACCAGAATGCGTCTGTTCCCTCTGTCCTTTGATTGTTGTGCCTTTTGTATATGAGCAGGAGGTCTGGTCCAGATCTGGTCCAGATCTGGTTTAGATCTGGTTTGTGTGAATCAGAAACATGCGCCGGCCTCCCGTCGCCGCTGCTGGAATTCATTTCAGATTACGTTCAGCTTTTGGCGCCGAGTCAACTGCGACCAAACACGTGAAGTAGCATGAAGGCACGCAGGCGCTCAGAGAGAGTCCAGGTCTTAAACACTGGAGCCTGGGAGACCTGGATCTGGTCCTGCTGGTCTGTGGGGATCCGGGGGTTCAAATGAAGGATTGTGAGTGATCATTCAGACATTTAACAGTTTCACAGTTTGATACTGAATGTTTCCATCTGTGACTGTCTGCTCTGTTTCCTGAACACACACTTCAGTTTTTCATGTGTTTGTGTGAAGTTGATAAATTTGTGGCAGAAAGAGATTCTTTTTCAAAACGTCAGCTTCCCGTCCACTCTGTCGGGTGAATTCCTCTGATATTCAGTTTCACTCCATCGCAGCGCCACGTTCTTCTTCTCTGACCTTTAAACCAGCGGCCGGGTAAACCCCGGTCTGTTCCACAGGATATTGACCCCTCCCGTCTTTTCCAAACCTCCACAACAAACCAAACTCTCCTGAGGACTTCACTGTCAGCTGATCATGTCATTTTTTTTACATGAAATATGCTTTCATCTTATTTACCAAGTGATTAATGACTAAGATCCTGAAAGTGCTGATCAGTAAACGTTCTCCGTGGTCCTGATCCAGATGATGAGTTCTAAACCTGGTCTCTGTTTTCCAGGTCTTTAAAGGTGAATTTCAGCTCCCAGATTTCCTTAAAGAGCAGCCGCAGGTACAGTAACTTTCCTGCCTGTTGTCGAGCTTTGCTTTCCTGGAAGCGTCTGACAGTTCAGAGTTTCAGGTTCCTGCTCGCAGTTCATTTTTGTTTTCACCTGATTTCTCACCATCTATGGCGGCCTGTTGTTTTTGGTCTTCAGGGTGTTTTGTGTGTCTCTTTGTGTTGTTTTTGTGTGTGGGTTCAGCCTGTTGGCTGAAGAGCCGCTCTGCCCTCTGCTGGTAGTCAGAAGCATCTCCATCTGTTTTCTTCATGTTTTTGTTTAACGCCTCTGATGAGCTTTTTATTTGCTTTCACTGATTGGTTCACTGAATGGGGGGGTGACTCCTTCCTGGTTCAGTTGTATGTTGTGATGTTTCCTGTCAGGCTCTGCTGATGCTGTAACGTCCGTCTGATCCTCCACAGATCCAGAAGTCTGCAGAGAGACCCAACCCCAGTTAGGATCGGAGTGGGGGGGCGTGGCCTCAGCACCCAGGTACGACCGATTCACGCCATTCCCATTCAGGGACTCGTTGAGTTGACGGCTCGTTTACTTTGATTCATTAGTTTGAGCTGTGGAGTTGTTTTGGAACATTTTATTTGAGATCGGAGACTGAATCAGGTCTCTGACATGAAGCCGATTGTTTGGGACCCGACAGGATCCTGAAACCAGACCAGGTCCAGACAGGATCCTTCATTTGTGTGCCATTAGCAAAAACCAAAGTTCAACGATTCACATTTTCAAAGAATTAAAAGTATTCGATGGTTTGAATGAACAAACACAAATGAACCTAAAAAGAGTTTTTCATCATCTTCATCTTGGTGTCCATGTTTCAGGACAAGCTGCAGCAGAAGAAACATCATGAACATCGTCTCAGCGTCTATATTTTAGAGGTCACATGACCACACTGACGGACCATCTCCTCGACCAATAATCATCTCCAGAGAACTTCCAGCCTTCGTTGTTGTTCTGAAGTTCTGCTGGTTCTCCACCACAGAATGTCTGCTGATTGTTATTAGGTGTCACATCCACTCATTGATTTTTAGAAACTCTGGCTATTTAGAAATTGACTTTGATCCTGATCCTGTAAAAAGCTCCTGAGCTGAAATCACAAGTATTTATGAATGAAAAATTAGCTTTTGGAAGATGCAATACCTATTTTAATGTTTAATGTTTTTTTCATGCCTTTGTATTGTGCAATGTCATGGGTACTGATCAGTTTAAGTATCAACCGTGATAAATACTGCTTTTTTTATACCTCCTGTCAGTCTCTGTCTTTTCTGGTTGAGGAAGGAATCAAGGAAACAGTCGAGGGCATGAAGGACACAGATGGTTGACAGGGAGGAGAAATTATGGGATTTCTGTGCTTCTTAACGATCACCCGATAGAGTTGGTAGATCACTGTGAATAAAGTGGAGTTAATTCTAATGGAAAACAAACACCAACTCAACAGTTTTCTCTGGGAGCGATAAAAAAAAAAGAGCTAACGAGTGAAACGCCAGAAATCAGAGATCAGAAAAATATTAACACGAATCATCCGATTAAAGAAATGAGAAGTCTCATCGTTCTGCAGCAGCAAAAAAAAATACGGCAACACAGCAGTGAACAACCCCGTATTTAATAATACGTTACATTCGAGGCATATAATACATCCTCACCGATACATGTTCAGCAATGCAATCAGCGGCTCTCCACATAAATAGAAATCTGAAATCTTCAAGTCAGTGCACAACATTGAGAAAGAGAAACACTTAACAGTCAACGTGTAACATCGTCTGCAACATTCTGCATTTCTGCAAGAACACACCTCCGACTACTGCTGCTAAAACCAACATAAAAAATAGATCTCAAAATAAGTTATATACACACATATACACATATATATGTTTGTATATGTATATATATATGTTCCAGTGGTTTTCATAGAAATATTGGGTTTTCGGTTCATATTTACAGTAATATAGACTTTGATGGATTTTCTCAAACGACAGAAATTGCACAGTAGTTAAAGAATCCAAGGTCACCATTTCCAAAAATAGTTTACACACTTAGTAAACAGTCAGTCTTCAAGATGCAGTATGAAATCGCACATCGTCGTCATCATGCCACGGGGGGGGGGCTGTTTCAAGGCTTTGGTACACAATGTCCAGATTGGAAGAAGAAAGCTCTGCTACGGCCCCCCCGACCCTCCACCATCACTGTGGCGGCAGAGTGGGGGAGGGGGAGCGTCCGCAGCGAGGTACATCCACACCACTGCCCTTTCCCGGCATCGAACCAGCCAATCGGAGAGCCTGGTGACCACAGAAAGCTTCAGGATTGGGGAAGACTCTTGGCACTTGGATCACAGGTGCAGGTCCGTGTTGGATGACCAGTCATATGCAGCCATGTTGGACATTTTACCGTTTCACAGAGGCGGTGAGGGCGCAGATAAAGGGTCACTGGAAGAGGGTGGGGGTCGGGGGGAGTATCAAAAATGTCCCAGAATCCTTCAGTACATCCATCAGTGTTCTCTGTGCTGTCACTGTGAAGCCAAAAACCGACTAACACTGAACCGCTGAACAACATTTGGCAACACAACTTCATCTTCAAGTGACCTCAAGTCCTGGACCAAGCTCAACCTGGTCCAGATTCAGCGTCCTTATGGACCACTGCAAACGCTTTTCTTGGCACCCCTAAACACACCTGCAGCTTTCACATCAGTGAGTGTTTGAGAGAGAAACAGATGATCTTATGATCAACACACACTTCATGAAAAGACCACAACCAACGCACAACATGTGACAAACTGGTCTGTCTGTGAACCCAGAGACCAACACAGATCCACAGAGTCGCTGCTTCACCATCAACAGCCAGAGATCCAGTCTGAGCTGGAGATGTTTTGGATTCACTGAATAAAATCATGATGAATGAAAACTGACCCAACAACAACTAAAAGATCACTCCATCCGGAAACTGACAGTTTTCTGCCCTTCCTTCATTTTTACATAAAAAAAAAAGGGAGGGGGGTGGATGTCTCCAAGTCTCCTCAGATCCAGATTCATCTGATTCAGTCTGATCAGTTCAGACTCTGAATGTTTCCTTCTTTTCCAAAGAAAAGTTCCTCTCATGTGTTTGTGTTGTTCTAGAGCTGATCTGAAGTTTCTATCTTTATCTGATCAGGAGTTCTGCTCATTAATGATGAAAAATCAGCTCCAAATATCTGATTGTCTTTATTCTGTCAACACAATAAACTCAGAAACATACAGGACTGATCCAGAGACTCTGATTGGCTGTGACATCACCAATCAGAGCCAATAGGAGTGTCCGATGTAGAGACGTGACTCTAGACGTCACTATCAAAGATGGAGGATGAGAATGGACGGATAAACACACAGAAGGAGTCAGAGAGTCAGACTGATCCAGATCTGATCAGCTGATTCTGTTTAAGGAGGAAACAGGAAGAACCAATAAAAGCTCCAAACTGGATCTTGATGGTCTCAACATGAGTCAGGGAATGTTGGTTTTGGTCTTTTCATTGAATCTGTTAACAAAAGTAAAAAAAATTCTAACAGCATCAGAATCAGGTGAAGTCTTAAAAATCATTGAATTTAAATTTGAATTTATCTTCAAATCAAATGGACTTTTTCTTTATCTATAAAACAGAGCTGAATGAAGATTCAAGCTGCTTCACAGCAATAAAAGGAAATCAGTGAACGATCTACTGAAGTTGGTTTCACACTGCAGGTGATGTGATGTAAACAAGTTAAGGTTAAATAATTTAGTCCAGATTTAAACCTGTTCAGGTGAGAAAAGACAAAGATGAAAAACCTTCATTCTCTCTACTGACCATCAGGGGGAGACTCCACTGGTTGGAACAGAAGGCAGACTGTATTGAAGTCTATGGGAAAATGTCCCTCCTCCTCCCTTATATTGAAGTCTATGGGAAAATGTCCCTCCTCCTCCTTTACATTGAAGTCTATGGGAAAATGTCCCTCCTCCTCCTTTATATTGAAGTCTATGGGAAAATGTCCCTCCTCCTCCTCAGTAAACGTTTTCCTGATGAGTTTATGGTCTCAGTCTCTAGTTTACAGTCTTCAGTACAACATGATGTTCATGATGCCCCCCCCCCCGAAGGCCTGTGTGCTTTTGTCATCAGTGTTGTGCTCTGTCGTGGAACAAGTGTTAAACTGCTGTGACCTCTGACCTCAGAGAAGGCAGCTGCAGTTGGTCCTGACAGTTTGGCCCTGGTGGCCCCTGGTGGCCCCCACTGAACTTCACAGGCACCACCTCAGAAAAAGTGCAACTCAGGCTGTGACTGATAAAGGCAACATCTGTGTGATAATAAATTCCTGGAGCTGAAGGGGTGGGGGGGTGAAGGGGGGGTGAAGGGGGGACGGGGGGGTAAAAACACACATGCTAGTTGTAAAAAACACTCATGAAAAGGTAGTTGGCACAGTTCATTTGGTCACTAATGGAAACGTCTTCGTGGCAAAGTCTTCTGCTCTGTACCGCCCCAACAGGAAACTGAGGACTGACAGAGCCGATATGTGTGTGTGTGTGTGTGTGTGTGTGTGTGTGTGTGTTTTCATGCACGCACACAAGACTCACAGTGTGATCAGACTCACAAGCATGCAGACAAATCCACATGTCTGGACAGACACCATAATCAATGTAAACAGATCCAGACCAAGACCTTCACCTGGACCCCTGGACCTGGTCTGGAGAAGTGGAGGTCTGAAAAACTGAGAGAGGAAGAGGTGAGTGTCCTTCTACTCTTCCTCCTCCTCTTCCTCCTCCTCCTCCTCCTCCTCCTCCTCCTCCTCCTCCTCCTCCTCCTCCTCCTCCTCTTCCTCCTCCTCCTCTTCCTCCTCCTCCTCCTCTTCCTCCTCCTCCTCCTCTTCCTCCTCCTCCTCCTCCTCTTCCTCCTCCTCCTCCTCTTCCTCCTCCTCCTCCTCCTCTTCCTCCTCCTCCTCCTCACTTGTTGTCCATCAAAGACTGAACTCTGTGCACCAGCTCTCGTGCTACCTTCAGGATGTGTTGGACATCGTGACGCTCGGCCATCTCTGTGGAGTTTACATCACAGACAGGAAGTGATGTTTGTACAGCCACACAACCACAGACTCTCCATTTTAGAAAAATGAAGTAAACTGATAAATTAGTAAGTAAATCAATCTCTTTAATTTAAAATCAAGATTTCTTTTTTTTTTTTTTTAGAAAATTTTCAGCTTTTAATTTAAAATGAATATTTTAGGGGACTTTTATTTTGAATTCCTCATGAAGGATTTATTTATTCTGTGTTAACTCCCTGAACTCTAATGATCTCATCCCTGACTGACGGCAGCACTTCTTGGTTTGCGGTCGATGAACTGGACAAAGATCCTCTAATCCAGAAGATAACTCACTACCACCCGTGACGAACACAGGAGCCCTCCTTAGCCTGATGGTCTCCATGACGACCAGCTTCATTTCAAAGTCAAACACCGGTGACTGTGTGTTTGACAAATGAGCTAATTAATCTGATGATTTCCTTTTTTCTGGAGCAGACAAAGTTTAAGTGTATGATTCATCCTTGTGACACACGGCGAGCGGCGGCGTCTCACCATTAAAGAACTTGATGATGTCGGTGAAGTCCATGTTGTTGTCCATGATGATGTCACGGTAAACTGTGACCAGAGCCAGAGCCAAGAAGAGGACGAAGTGCTGCGAGGAAATCCTGGGCGCCACCCAGATGACCTCCCACACGGCGAACACGTCGTCGTACAGGAGCTCTGAACACACACACACACACACACACACACACACACACAGTATAACCACGAGCTCTAAGCACCGTCTCACCTGTCTCCAGGTGGAGGTGTTGAGAGCCGCCAACACTGATAGACTGACTGGAGTGGGAGGTCGCAGGTGTACCAGACCTTGGTTGCCATGGTTACAATAATGAACCCATGGAGTACAACAACATCAGCGTTACTCCCTCCGTCACAATGGTCACTATAGCAACAGTCACGTCTTCAGTTCGGTGCGGGAAAAGATCAGGTGATTTGGGTAAAAAAGTTCTTCACCGTCACCATGACGACCTCTGTTGTCATGGTGACAGAACGACCAGCAGCAAACGGTCATGGATCGCAGAAACAACATAAACTGCTCGTGCCACACACGAATTGAACGCAGCGCTCCTCTTGATCTGGACTCACTTTCCCTTCAGTGCTATCACCGTCACTACGACCACCAGGTGTCGCCTAGCAACAGAAACGATGATGAGGTCATAATAACCTGCTGACAGACCACTTTGGTCCGTTTGGACACATTAATGAGGAGGAGACAGGAGAGGAGACAGGAGAGGAGAAAGGAGAGGAGACAGGAGAGGAGACAGGAGAGGAGACAGGGGAGGAGACAGGAGAGGAGACAGGGGAGGAGACAGGAGACAGGAGAGGGGAGAGGAGATAGGAGAGGAGACAGGGGAGGAGACAGGGGAGGAGACAGGAGACAGGAGAGGGGAGAGGAAACAGGAGAGGAGACAGGAGAGGAGACAGGGGAGGAGACAGGGGAGGAGACAGGAGAGGAAACAGGAGAGGAGACAGGAGAGGAAACAGGAGAGGAGACAGGAGAGGAGACAGGAGAGGAAACAGGAGAGGAGACAGGAGAGGAGAAAGGTGAGGAAACAGGAGAGGAGACAGGAGAGGAAACAGGAGAGGAGAAAGGTGAGGAAACAGGAGAGGAGACAGGAGAGGAGACAGGGGAGGAGACAGGGGAGGAGACAGGGGAGGAGACAGGAGACAGGAGAGGGGAGAGGAGATAGGAGAGGAGACAGGAGAGGAGACAGGGGAGGAGACAGGGGAGGAGACAGGAGACGAGACAGGAGACAGGAGAGGGGAGAGGAGACAGGAGAGGGGAGAGGAGACAGGAGAGGAGACAGGAGAGGAGACAGGAGAGGAGACAGGAGAGGAGAAAGGTGAGGAAACAGGAGAGGAGACAGGAGAGGAGAGAGGGGAGGAGACAGGAGAGGAGACAGGGGAGGAGACAGGAGACAGGAGAGGGGAGAGGAAACAGGAGAGGAGACAGGAGAGGAGACAGGAGAGGAGACAGGAGAGGAGAAAGGTGAGGAAACAGGAGAGGAGACAGGAGAGGAGACAGGGGAGGAGACAGGAGACAGGAGAGGGGAGAGGAAACAGGAGAGGAGACAGGAGAGGAGACAGGTGAGGAAACAGGTGAGGAAACAGGTGAGGAAACAGGAGAGGAGACAGGAGAGGAGACAGGAGAGGAGACAGGAGACAGGAGAGGAGACAGGAGAGGAGAAAGGTGAGGAAACAGGAGAGGAGACAGGAGAGGAGACAGGGGAGGAGACAGGGGAGGAGACAGGAGAGGAGACAGGAGACAGGAGAGGGGAGAGGAGACAGGAGAGGAGACAGGAGAGGAGAAAGGTGAGGAAACAGGAGAGGAGACAGGAGAGGAGACAGGAGACAGGAGAGGGGAGAGGAAACAGGAGAGGAGACAGGAGAGGAGACAGGAGAGGAGACAGGAGAGGAGACAGGTGAGGAAACAGGTGAGGAAACAGGAGAGGAGAAAGGTGAGGAAACAGGAGAGGAGACAGGAGAGGAGACAGGGGAGGAGACAGGAGAGGAGACAGGGGAGGAGACAGGAGACAGGAGAGGGGAGAGGAAACAGGAGAGGACACAGGAGAGGAGACAGGAGAGGAGACAGGGGAGGAGACAGGAGACAGGAGAGGGGAGAGGAGACAGGAGAGGAGACAGGGGAGGAGACAGGGGAGGAGACAGGAGACAGGAGAGGGGAGAGGAGACAGGAGAGGAGACAGGAGAGGAGACAGGGGAGGAGACAGGGGAGGAGACAGGAGACAGGAGAGGAGACAGGAGAGGAGACAGGAGAGGAGAAAGGTGAGGAAACAGGAGAGGAGACAGGAGAGGAGACAGGGGAGGAGACAGGGGAGGAGACAGGAGACAGGAGAGGGGAGAGGAAACAGGAGAGGAGACAGGAGAGGAGACAGGAGAGGAAACAGGAGAGGAGACAGGAGAGGAGACAGGAGAGGAAACAGGAGAGGAAACAGGAGAGGAGACAGGAGAGGAGACAGGAGAGGAGACAGGTGAGGAGACAGGAGAGGAAACAGGAGAGGAAACAGGAGAGGAGACAGGGGAGGAGACAGGGGAGGAGACAGGAGACAGGAGAGGGGAGAGGAAACAGGAGAGGAGACAGGAGAGAACACAGGAGAGGAGACAGGAGAGGAGACAGGAGAGGAGAAAGGTGAGGAAACAGGAGAGGAGACAGGGGAGGAGACAGGGGAGGAGACAGGAGAGGAGACAGGAGAGGAGACAGGGGAGGAGACAGGGGAGGAGACAGGAGACAGGAGAGGAGACAGGAGAGGAGACAGGGGAGGAGACAGGGGAGGAGACAGGAGAGGAGACAGGAGACAGGAGAGGAGACAGGAGACAGGAGAGGAGACAGGAGAGGAGACAGGAGAGGAGACAGGAGACAGGAGAGGAGACAGGAGAAAGGAGAGGAGACAGGAGAGGAGACAGGAGAGGAGACAGGTGAGGAAACAGGAGAGGAGACAGGAGAGGAGACAGGGGAGGAGACAGGAGAGGAGACAGGGGAGGAGACAGGGGACAGGAGAGGGGAGAGGAAACAGGAGAGGAGACAGGAGAGGAGACAGGAGAGGAGACAGGGGAGGAGACAGGAGACAGGAGAGGGGAGAGGAGACAGGAGAGGAGACAGGAGAGGAGACAGGGGAGGAGACAGGGGAGGAGACAGGAGAGGAAACAGGAGAGGAGAAAGGTGAGGAAACAGGAGAGGAGACAGGAGAGGAGACAGGAGAGGAAACAGGAGAGGAGACAGGAGAGGAAACAGGAGAGGAAACAGGAGAGGAGAAAGGTGAGGAAACAGGAGAGGAGACAGGGGAGGAGACAGGGGAGGAGACAGGAGACAGGAGAGGGGAGAGGAGACAGGAGAGGAGACAGGAGAGGAGACAGGGGAGGAGACAGGGGAGGAGACAGGAGACAGGAGAGGGGAGAGGAGACAGGAGAGGAGACAGGAGAGGAGACAGGGGAGGAGACAGGGGAGGAGACAGGAGACAGGAGAGGAGACAGGGGAGGAGACAGGGGAGGAGACAGGTGAGGAGACAGGTGAGGAGACAGGAGACAGGAGAGGGGAGAGGAGACAGGAGAGGAGACAGGAGAGGAGACAGGAGAGGAAACAGGAGAGGAGACAGGAGAGGAAACAGGAGAGGAGACAGGAGAGGAGACAGGAGAGGAGACAGGTGAGGAAACAGGTGAGGAAACAGGTGAGGAAACAGGACAGGAGACAGGAGAGAACACAGGAGAGGAGACAGGAGAGGAGACAGGAGAGGAGACAGGAGAGGAGAAAGGTGAGGAAACAGGAGAGGAGACAGGGGAGGAGACAGGGGAGGAGACAGGAGAGGAGACAGGGGAGGAGACAGGGGAGGAGACAGGAGACAGGAGAGGAGACAGGAGAGGAGACAGGAGAGGAGACAGGGGAGGAGACAGGAGACAGGGGAGGAGACAGGAGAGGAGACAGGAGACAGGAGAGGAGACAGGAGAGGAGACAGGAGAGGAGACAGGAGAGGAGACAGGAGACAGGAGAGGAGACAGGAGAGGAGACAGGAGAGGAGACAGGGGAGGAGACAGGAGACAGGAGAGGAGACAGGAGAGGAGACAGGAGACAGGAGAGGAGACAGGAGAGGAGACAGGAGAGGAGACAGGAGAGGAGACAGGAGACAGGAGAGGAGACAGGAGAGGAGACAGGAGAGGAGACAGGGGAGGAGACAGGAGACAGGTGAGGAGACAGGTGAGGAGACAGGTGAGGAGACAGGTGAGGAGACAGGAGAGGAGACAGATGAGGAGACAGGAGAGGAGACAGGAGAGGAGACAGGGGAGGAGACAGGAGACAGGTGAGGAGACAGGTGAGGAGACAGGTGAGGAGACAGGTGAGGAGACAGGAGAGGAGACAGATGAGGAGACAGGAGAGGAGACAGGAGAGGAGACAGAGGACTCACCTCTCTTGAAGTCCAGTAGGAACCAGCGGTAGCAGAAGTAGAAGTGTGTGTAGTCTCCGTTCTGCTGCATCAACTCGAAGAGCTCCGAGTCCAGAATCTGAAAGAGAGCACACATTACACAATTGACACACAACTGACACAAAACTGACACACAATAATCAGACAATAATCAGTCACCTGGATCAGTGACCTCATGTTGGCGAAGTGTGTGTCCATGGTGCCGCCGTTTGGGAAGTTCTGACTCATCCTCTTCATCAGCTGAGTGAAGCAGCTGTAGGCCAAACACTCTGACACACACAGACACACACGGACACACACAGATAGATTAACATTATGTTCAGTTGTGTGTTGTCTTTGTGTGTCCATTGTGCAGCGGACGTCTCCTCACCGTCATCCATGATGACCATGAGCGGAGCCAGCAGGTCACACATCCCCTGGACGTATCCCATCTCCAGATGCTCCCACACATAACTGCACAGAAACAGACACACAAAGACCCACAACAGCTTCACACTCTGCTCAGTGCTGATGACTGACAGTGTGTGTGTCAACTGAAGATGTGTGTAACTGCAGTTTGTGCATCACTCAGGAATAAACAATGTCCCACCAGAAAAACGTCCCACCTTCACATGGTTCACTGTTTAATGTGTGATTTGCTGTTGTGTTTGAGTTTCCATGTTTATTTCTGTGTGGACAGGTGGGGACAGGTGGGGGCAGGTGGGGACAGGTGGGGACAGGTGAGGACAGGTGAGGACAGGTGGGGGCAGGTGAGGACAGGTGGGGACAGGTGAGGACAGGTGGGGGCAGGTGAGGACAGGTGAGGACAGGTGAGGACAGGTGGGGGCAGGTGAGGACAGGTGAGGACAGGTGAGGACAGGTGAGGACAGGTGGGGGCAGGTGAGGACAGGTGAGGACAGGTGAAGACAGGTGGGGGCAGGTGAGGACAGGGACATCACACCTGCACATGATGTTGCGTAGCTTCTCCAGGTTCGGAGTGGTGAAGTAATAATAGTTGCGGTCACATCGTTGGACGTCTTTGTCGATCCGGTGGAGGTTCAAGGCGACTGAGTCCAACAGCTCGATCTGTTCAGAGGACAAGCCAAAGAAAAGGTTCATGTCCCCCAGGAGACACAGTGGACTGGTCCGGTCCGGTCCGGTCCGGTCCGGTCTGGTCCAGTCTGGTCTGGTCCGGTCCGGTCTGGTCCGGTCTGGTCCGGTCCGGTCTAGTTCAGGTTTACCCTGGTCCGGTCTGGTCCAGTCTGGTCTGGTCAGGTCCGGTCTGGTCCGGTCTGGTCCGGTCCAGGTTTACCCTGGTCCGGTCTGGTCCAGTCAAGTCCGGTCCGGTCCGGTCTGGTCCAGTCCAGTCTGGTCCGGTCCAGTCTGGTCTGGTTCAGGTTTACCCTGGTCCGGTCAAGTCCGGTCTGGTCTGGTCAGGTCCAGTCTGGTCCAGTCCGGTCCGGTCCAGAGAAAGTCTACGTACTGTGTAGGACGACAGAGACGGTGAGCTTCCCTCCGTAGACATTCCATTGGTCACCATTTGGTCCAGCTGAGCACAGAGCTGGTCCTCGCTCAGAGAGTCCCGCCCCCCGTGGACAATCAGAGTCCCGCCCTCGTCTCCGCCCCCCCCCTCCTCCTCCGTGCTCTGGCCATCGTCGATGCTCGACAGGATCTGGGAGTGAGCTGAGGTCACCGAGTAGTTCCTGGAGGAGGGCAGACCCGAGTCGGGGGAGTCGAACTCCACCAGGGGGCGCTCCTCCTGAGGGGCGGCAGGAGGGACCACGGTGGTTATGGTGGGGGTGCCGTCCTCTCCGCTGGGGGTCTCCTGGCTCCCAGCGTCCGGCTCGTCCACCGACATGAACACCTGAGGACGACGCAGGACAGTCAGACGGCGGAGGGACACGTCGTCCTCACGGTCTGACGGCGTACTCACCTCGTTGCTCAACGTGGAGTCTCTGTGGACCAGACGCAGGACGTGGCTGTCGATGCTGCTGCCTGACGACAGCTTAGCAAAGATGGCCGACTGCATCTCCTTCTCCCGCTGTTTGACGATGACCTCACAGGCCTTCCACTCCCGCATCACCTGCTGGTAACGTTCAGACACCTTTGCATCGATCTGCAGGAGACCAGAGTTCAGAGTGTGTGAGCGTCTGTCTGTGTGTGTGTGTGTGTCTGTCTGTGTGTTTCTGTCTGTGTGTTTGTGTGTGTGTCTGTCTGTGTGTTTCTGTGTCTGTCTGTGTGTGTGTGTGTGTGTGTGTGTGTGTGTGTCTGTGTGTCTGTCTGTGTCTGTCTGTGTGTGTGTGTGTGAGCGTCTGTCTTTGTGTGCGTGTCTGTCTGTCTGTGTCTGTGTCTGTCTGTCTGTCTGTGTCTGTCTGTCTGTCTGTGTCTGTGTGTGTCTGTCTGTGTCTGTCTGTGTGTGTATGTGTGTGTCTGTCTGTCTGTGCGTGTCTGTCTGTGCGTGTCTGTCTGTGTGTGTCTGTCTGTGTGTGTCTGTCTGTGTGTGTCTGTGTGTGTCTGTGTCTGTCTGTGTGTGTCTGTCTGTGTCTGTCTGTGTGTATCTGTGTGTGTCTGTCTGTCTGTGTCTGTCTGTCTGTGTGTGTCTGTCTGTGTGTGTCTGTCTGTGTCTGTCTGTGTGTGTCTGTCTGTCTGTGTGTGTGTGTCTGTCTGTGTCTGTCTGTGTCTGTCTGTGTGTGTCTGTGTGTGTCTGTGTGTGTCTGTGTGTGTGTATCTGTCTGTGTCTGTCTGTGTCTGTCTGTGTGTGTGTATCTGTCTGTGTCTGTCTGTGTCTGTCTGTGTGTGTGTGTGTCTGTCTGTGTGTTTCTGTGTCTGTCTGTGTCTGTCTGTGTCTGTGTGTGTGTGTGTGAGCGTCTGTCTGTGTGTGTGTGTGTCTGTCTGTCTGTCTGTGTGTGTCTGTGTCTGTCTGTGTCTGTGTGTGTGTGTGTGAGCGTCTGTCTGTGTGTGTGTGTGTCTGTCTGTGTGTTTCTGTCTGTGTGTTTGTGTGTGTATCTGTCTGTGTGTTTCTGTGTCTGTCTGTGTGTGTGTGTGTGTGTGTGTGTGTGTGTGTGTGTGTGTGTCTGTCTGTGTGTTTCTGTCTGTGTGTGTGTCTGTCTGTGTCTGTCTGTGTCTGTCTGTGTGTGTGTGTGTGAGCGTCTGTCTTTGTGTGTGTGTCTGTCTGTGTGTGTCTGTGTCTGTCTGTGTCTGTGTGTGTCTGTCTGTCTGTGTCTGTCTGTATCTGTCTGTGTGTGTCTGTGTGTATTTGTCTGTCTGTGTGTGTCTGTGTGTATCTGTCTGTGTCTGTCTGTGTGTGTCTGTCTGTCTGTGTGTGTCTGTGTGTGTCTGTCTGTCTTTGTGTGTGTCTGTCTGTGTGTATCTGTCTGTGTCTGTCTGTGTGTGTCTGTGTGTGTCTGTGTGTGTCTGTGTGTGTCTGTCTGTGTCTGTCTGTCTGTCTGTGTCTGTCTGTCTGTCTGTGTCTGTCTGTCTGTGTCTGTGTTTGTCTGTCTGTGTCTGTGTGTATCTGTCTGTCTGTGTCTGTCTGTGTCTGTCTGTGTGTGTCTGTGTGTGTCTGTGTGTGTCTGTGTGTGTCTGTCTGTCTGTCTGTGTCTGTCTGTCTGTCTGTGTCTGTCTGTGTGTGTCTGTCTGTCTGTGTGTGTCTGTGTGTGTCTGTGTGTATCTGTCTGTGTGTATCTGTCTGTGTGTGTCTGTCTGTGTCTGTCTGTGTGTGTCTGTGTGTGTCTGTGTGTATCTGTCTGTGTGTGTCTGTGTGTTTTGGACCTGGCTCATGTCCTTTTTGCTCATGCCAAATTTGTAGTGTCCCAGCAGAAAAGGCCACACCTCCTTCCTGATGTCATGCTGCACTCCGCCATAATAAACCAGCCGGATCAGCTCCAGCTCCTTATAGTTCTACACACACACACAAAGAGGAGGAAGAGGGTCATTAATCGAGTGGAAACTCGTGACGAAGACGCTGAAGAACGATCATGACTTAATGAGACTCATTAGAGGAGCCGTCTGACCTCACTGTGAGGTCACTGTGAGGTCACTGTGAGGTCACTGTGAGGTCACTGAAACGTTCTTCCTTCATTGAGTCCTGATTCAGAGGAAACAGCCCACCTTACAGTCCTTCTGGTATTTGCTCCAAACGTCTCTGCTGAGGCCTCCGGACGCCTCGCAGGGAGGAACCATGCTGTGATTGACCAGAGCGGACAGGTGAGTCCGCACGGTGGACAGGTGACGACAGTAGGCCAGCCCTGAGGGACACACAGACACAACTGTTTTATAATTTGTCGTCTACAGTTGTATTTTATTTTTATTTTATAGTTCTATCAAACGAACTAATTTCTCTACAGGAACCTTTTTTAAAAACTGTAAATTCACTCTGTTGTTATTGCAGCTCATTTTTATGTCACATTATTCAGACGATGTTTTATTAATGTTCTGTTTGTGTGTTCCACCTTTTTATTTTGTTGAGAAAATAAGAGTTAATAAAAAGGCAGCAGTTCAGTTTTTACATGAAAACACACAATAATTAGTCCATCTGAGATTTTTCTGTATTCATTAGTATAAAACAGCTGAGATGAATGAAATGGACGGACTTACATCCATAAAAGGCTCTGGAGACGATCTGTCTCTTCATGTTCTGACACAGCATCTTCAGAGGAACCCTGGGAGGAAGAAACGGTCCCAGTTATCACCATGGCAACCAGCAACATGGCTGCTCCTTTAATTCTACAGCTGGACAGAAACTGGCGCCATGAAATCTTTTCAAAGTTTCACAATTATTATTAAAAAACTCTGAACTGAAAAACTTCAACCGCTGATTCTGTCTGAAGGGACCTGAAGAGACCTGAAGGGACCTAGAAGGACCTGAAGGGACCTGAAGGGACCTGAAGAGACCTAGAAGGACCTGAAGGGACCTAGAAGGACCTGAAGGGACCTGAAGAGACCTGAAGGGACCTGAAGAGACCTAGAAGGACCTGAAGGGACCTGAAGAGACCTGGAGGGACCTGAAGGGACCTGAAGAGACCTAGAAGGACCTGAAGGGACCTGGAGGGACCTGAAGAGACCTGGAGGGACCTGGAGGGACCTGAAGAGACCTGAAGAGACCTAGAAGGACCTGGAGGGACCTGGAGGGACCTGAAGAGACCTGGAGGGACCTGAAGGGACCTGAAGGGACCTAGAAGGACCTGAAGAGACCTGGAGGGACCTGCAGGGACCTGAAGGGACCTGAAGGGACCTGAAGAGACCTAGTAGGACCTGAAGAGACCTAAAAGGACCTGAAGGGACCTGAAGGGACCTGAAGAGACCTGAAGGGACCTGGAGGGACCTGGAGGGACCTGAAGAGACCTGAAGGGACCTGAAGGGACCTGGAGGGACCTGAAGGGACCTGAAGGGACCTGAAGGGACCTGGAGGGACCTGAAGAGACCTAGAAGGGACCTGGAGGGACCTGAAGAGACCTAGAAGGACCTGAAGGGACCTGAAGGGACCTGAAGAGACCTAGAAGGACCTGAAGGGACCTAGAAGGACCTGAAGGGACCTGAAGAGACCTGGTGGGACCTGAAGGGACCTGAAGATACCTGAGGGGACCTGAAGAGACCTAGAAGGACCTGAAGGGACCTGAAGGGACCTGAAGAGACCTAGAAGGGACCTGGAAGGACCTGAAGAGACCTGGAAGGACCTGAAGGGACCTGGTGGGACCTGAAGAGACCTGAAGGGACCTGAAGGGACCTGAAGGGACCTGAAGAGACCTGAAGAGACCTAGAAGGACCTGAAGGGACCTGAAGAGACCTAGAAGGACCTGAAGGGACCTGGAAGGACCTGAAGAGACCTGAAGGGACCTGAAGAGACCTGGAAGGACCTGAAGAGACCTGGTGGGACCTGGAGGGACCTGGGAGGACCTGAAGAAACCTGAAGGGACCTGAAGGGACCTGAAGAGACCTGGAAGGACCTGAAGAGACCTGGTGGGACCTGAAAAGACCTAGAGGGGCCTGGATGGACCTAGAGGGACCTGAAAAGATCTAGAAGGACCTTTTGGGATCTGGGGGGGCCCTGGAAAGACCTGGAGGGACCTGGTGGGGTCTGGAGGGACCTAGAAGGACCTGAAGGGACCTGAAGGGTCCTGGAAGGACCTGAAGAGACCTAGAGGGACCTGAAGAGACCTGAAGGGACCTGGTGGGACCCGGAAGGACCTGAAGAGACCTAGAGGGACCTGAAGAGACCTGGTGGGGCCTGGAGGGACATAGATGGACGTGAAGGGACCTGGACAGGAATCTCAAACTGACATTGAGACACGAGGACATGGGGACACGTTCAGGGTTCAAGTGCCTACGTGTGAATGTCTGACGGGTTGTGTGTGCAGGTACAGCCGGACGGGTCGTCCAACGACATGTTGACATCGGCTGTGGTGCAGGATGGACACAGGGACTCGTGAGCGGTGACTGCCTTGTGTTGCCATGACGACGGGCTCCCTCCAAAACCCTGCATCTCCATCATGTCCCCGTGGTCTAAACCAAAGAGAAGGAGAGTGAGAAGACAGAGAGGACGCCTCAATGGACGAAGCTGGTTGTCTCTGTGGTTAAATCCGCTTCACTGACTCTGCCTGTCTTACATATTATGACATTGTCCCTCAGCTCAACCAAAAGACATCTGTCCTTCATCTGACCGCTGATTCATGACATCAAGAGATGAAGTGATGGACATTTTACACTTTACATGTGAGAGCTGGAAAAAAGTGGAGAGAGGAAACCAAAAGCGAAGGGGACAGTTCAGGAAGCAGGAAGTGTGCGGTGGGAGAGACAGGCAGAGAGGATGCTGGGAGGCCATGCTGGTCAGTCCATTCAGAGGGAAGAGCAGAGAGGGACGGTCCAGACAAACAGGAGACAGGAAGAGACAGAAGAAGAGCTGAGAGGACGGGGGGGGCGGGGCTGACGCTCAGGCCATGCAGGACGCATCGAGCCAGAACAACAGACGGACAGAAACAACCAAATGAACACCAGGACACGGACACAAGGGAGGACAAATCATAAAAGTTATTATTAAATAATGCTCTTCACCTTAATTCTTCAGGTTGGAGCTGATGACCTGTCATAAATATGAAGCTGGCTGTCGTTGTTCAATAACCCCGAAAAAAAATGATATTGAGAACAAAAAAAACAAACAAAAAGAATGTCGGAGCGAGACCGTCATTCGCCCCCCCCTCCCCACGCTACTTTAGCACTAAATGTGATCAGCAGTAACTCCGCCCACGTCAGGACGCCACGTCTCTACTACTGCGGAACCCCACAGGACCATAATGAGAGGGGGCGGGGCATGGGGCGGGAGGGGGAGGGGTTAGTGAAGAATTACAGTGAACAGCATTGCAGCAAACGACAAACAGAGGAAGGAGAGAGAGAGAGAGAGAGAGAGAGAGAGAGAGAGAGAGAGAGAGCGAGAGAGAGAGTGAGAGAGAGGTCAGAACAAACAGGACTGAGGTTCCATCACAGAGGTGCAGAAACACAGAAGGTTCTCTGGAAAACAACAAACAGGCCGAGTGTTCTCATGCAGAACCGTCAGGCACAGAGAGCGGCACACATGAACCAGGTCAAACTAAAGAAGTGCAAAAAAAACCAAGCAAAAAAAAAAAAAAAACAAGCAAATTATCAAAGCGATTCTCAGCCATGACAGCGTGAACCCAACAGTGCTGAGGCATGCTGGACACCCCCTAACTCAGCCCACAACTCCCACAATGCACTGGGGGAAGAGAGGTCTGGATCTAGATGGAAACCTGAGGAGGTTTGAGCCTGCGGACGAGTTCAGTCACTGTAAACAGACAGGAAGGAAGTAAACAGGAAGTGGGAGGAGTCACCACCTGTCACAGGCAGGAAGTCACTGTTAGACGTCAAAGTCCAGAAACTCCTGAATTCCTTCAAAAGAATCTGACGGGAAGCTGAAGTGTGTTAAACTGTTAAAGCCGTGGAGGGTCAGACTGGACTGTGAGGAAGACACCCTGAGCCCCCCCCCCCAGCATGATGTCATCAGTCTGCTTCTGATTGAACCTCCACTTCGGAATTTTACTGTCGGCCATCTTGGATTTGAGAAACCAGTAGAAACCATCTTTGGAGGAGAAGGTGGGTCAGACCTGCTCTGTACTCTATCCTGATAGGTTGGTACAGTTTGTCAATCAGTAGCTCCATCCTCTAATCATCCCCGGCCCCCTAATCCATCACCGGCCTACTGGTCAGCTTTTCTGTAAACCACCCCCCCACAGACTGTCCCCCCCTCCCTCAGACTGTTGGGCTCGGCGTCAGGCAGTGAACACACAGACAGACGCAGCTAGTGGTGAGGGAGGTTGAAGCTGGGGAGGGTCAGGTGGTGTTTTCAGGTGAGGGGTTCAGTAAGGGGGGGGGGGGGGGGGTCAGGTGGTGTGTTCAGGTGATAAAAACCTTTCAGGACATTTGGGTCTGTGAGGTTCCGCGAGCAGATCATTGAGATCATAGCATGGAGTCTATCTTCCTCTTCCTCATCATCATCCAGCGACGGCGCGCGGCTGCCCGTGGAGTGGTGGTAGTTTATGGTGACTGCTCGCACCAGCGGGAACAGAGAACACAGTTAGAGCAGAGCCGCCCACGCCCCTCCGCAGGTGCATCGTGGGAAAGACGGCACAACACAACCACATGGTGACCACAAACCTCCAACAGAAACACTCACTGAGTGGAAACTCGTTCTGCTACTCACTGGCGTCGTAGCGGTATCCGGGATACACGATCCGGAACACGTAATCGGCCGCCGTC
Organism: Remorina albescens; assembly: GCA_034769265.1. Taxonomy (NCBI): domain Eukaryota; kingdom Metazoa; phylum Chordata; class Actinopteri; order Carangiformes; family Echeneidae; genus Remorina; species Remorina albescens. The sequence goes on along the minus strand of CM068497.1, from coordinate 286,878 downwards.
TGCTCCTCGCCATTCCTGTCCTGGTCGATGAGGCGGGCGGCACTGCTCCGCTTCCTCAGTTTAGGGAAGACTTTCCCCTGAAGGACACGCATCAGAACAGACTGAGTCCACCACAAAACTGTCCAGCTGATCTGTTATCTGATCTCTGGGTCTAAAATCCTGGTCCCAGTCCTGGTAGTGTCAAACCCACCTTGCCTTTCTGGGACCAGAGGGGGGGCTCCAGCTGACCCCGGGGAGAGAGGCCAGTCTCCAGGCAGGACAGGAAGGCCAGGAGGTGACCCCCGGGGGGGAAGTGGAGCGGCGGCCGCTGGATCCCATCCTGACTAACAAGAACCAGCGTCCCGCCACAGTCCGCTGGAAAAACATCAGAGAAGAAGAAGAGCAAGATGGAGGACACACACTGGTAGACAGGACAAACCTGACAGCACCTGGACTCGGGGATGAAGATGAATGATGATGATGATGATGATGACGACAAAGATGAGGATGATGAAGATGAAGCAGACTCACGTCGTTGGTGACAGTGAATACAGACGATCTGCCGCAAAGGAACCGTCAGGGCGTAGTCCCAGTAGATACTAAGAGAAGGAGACAAGGAGGAACCTCTGTGACATCACCGTCAGAGAGGGAGGGGGAGGGTTCTGGGGGGTTCTGGGGGCACCCCCAGAGGGTCTACCTCTTCTCCAGGTCACAGTCTCCCAGAGTGCCATTGATGAGCTGGTTGGGCGTCCACTTCAAAGTCAGGTTGTCCCCAGCTTGGTGGAGCGACAGGTAGCCCCGTAACACCTCCATGTCCTTCTTCTGCCGAGGAAGAGGAGGAGGAAAAAGAGGAGGAAGAGGAAGAAGAGGAGGAAAAAGAGGACCTTTAGACATTTAGACCGTGTGGACCTTGAATACATTTCTCATTAAATATTTGTGGTGAAATAAAAAACATTATTTTATCTGCTCAGGATAGAGATTTACACGCTCACAATAGCGTCTCCATGGCAACATAAAAACAGGTTCAATGAGATATTATGAAACATCAACGTCTCCAAAACAAGGCACATATTTGATCATATAGTCAGTTCTGTGTGTGTGTGTGTGGTCTTGTGGGAGGTAAATATGTTGTTCTTTGTTCTCAGGGTCAAACATATTGGAGCCATTTGGCAGCACAGAGAACATCAGAGGCAGGAGCACCCTTACACAGTACACTGTGTGTGTGTGTGTGTGTGTGTGTGTGTGTGTGTGTGTGTGTGTGTGTGTGTGTGTGTGTGTGTGTGTGTGTGTGTGTGTGTGTGTGTGCAGCACATTAATAAATAAAAATGAGCATCATTGCAGTTTGTCTTGGCACCAACAGAGAGCAGATCTCAGCAGCTTCAGGGACAAACAGTGTCACTGATCTTCAGTCTGACTGAATGAGACTGTAAAATATGATGGAATACAGAGTTCACATGATTCACACTGCCTGTAGTAACTGAGGTGAGGTGCATTCATTAAAAATGAACCTTTATTGGTTCCAACAACTAACTTAGATATGTTTATGAATGTTTCATTAATTTTAAACATCTCCTCTCATTCTTTAACAGAGATTCATTCATATATGTATCAGGATGCTCCTTTGTAATATTCTGCCGTACCGGCTGCACCAGGACGTTGTTTTTTCCGTAGAGAAGGTGAGTCCTGGAGTTCTGGTGCAGAGACTCCACGTATTCCCGGGCTGAGGCAGCGAACCGGTCCTCCGACATGCTGCCGCTCGACTGCCTCTTACGGATCTGAAGCAGAATAGATTTCTGATAAACTTGTACAACCAACAACTTCTGCAAGAACTTCTGTCCCACACGTCCTCAGTGATCACCACCCACCACCGAACACCAGTACCTGCAGGACTGAAGCTGCAGATCTATATCGGTTCCCACACTCACCCCCAGAGCGGGCCGGCGGCCGGCGGCGGCGTCCTGACTCCGATGGGCTCCGTGGATCCGGTGTCGCTGAACCAGCTCGTTGGCTGAGGGGTCGGTCCAGAGATGGTCTGAGGTCTTCAGCTTGGTGTACTCCAGAGCACAGGGGCCCACTGGAGACACAACAATACACCTTCAGCTGTTTGTGAGCAGACGCCCCCCCCAGGTCGACGGGCCGGGTTTAACACTTCCCGTTCACTCATTTATCAAATAAATTATTTATTATAATTATAATAAATAATTTGACATCCCCTCTCCGGAGGAACAACAGGTCACTCAGCCAATCAGAGAAGAGTATCTGATGACATCACAACATCTACCTTTAGCTCGTATGGACCTTTAAATCAGCAGATGTGAGATGACACCTGATCTGATCCTTCTCTTTCAGAGCTGTTGGAGTTTTTATTATTTCCACAGACTTTTTTAGATTATTAGTGATTAAAGAAGAAACCTGACGCCAATTACATTTTATCAATTTTGACAGGGACAGTCTGATGGGACAGACTTACAGGGACAGTCTGATGGACTCACCCAGCAGAGCAGCCAGGATTGGTCCAAACACGGAGTCGTGCATCAGAGCGTCCCTCTCGTAATATTTACTGCAGAGAAAAGTCAACATAGCTGAATTATGGAGTTGGAAACTTCTGGCTGGTGGATTTATGAGGAAATGTAAATTTGAAATCAATGAGGTGAAGATGGATCTGTGACAACTTTCTGAAGCTGCTGAACCTGCACCTAATTTATATGTCCGGGGGGGGTCCAGACAACTTCAATAATGTTCACAACCAAGCAGATCCTGTCGAGTTTATCCAAAACAACATCAGACTCTTATCGAGCAGGTTTCAGATAAACTTGTTGGATGTTTTTTTGCAGATCTAGATCAGATATGTATATACATATAAATAAATATACATTATATCGTGATATCTTGCGGTTGAGTCTCAGGATCAGATACCTGCAGTTGTCTACGATGTGTTGTACGATCTGGTCCAGGACTTTCTCAAACAGAGCCGTACGGACCCAGATGTGTTTAATGGCCTGAGGCGAGAGCGGCTGGGGGGGGCGGCTGGTGGTGGACGAGCCTTGTCTCCTCAGGGGCTCGTGTCCCAGACTCTGAGTCCTCCTGCAGGACAGAGACCACATCAGTCTGACATCAACAACACAGAGCAGCTGAGAGGAAGTGACATCATCACACCTGGAACAGCAAACACGAATCAGAAAAAAAACTTTATTTTCATTGGCTCAGATCCTGGGACCGGCACGGACCAGAGTCCAGTTCAGTCCAGTCTGGCTCAGACTCTGATCCACCACACATTTCTGTTCTAGTGATTTAAGATGTTTAGGAGTGTAGGAAGGTTCCTGCCTGCTGATTCCTGTTTGTGCAGAACACGGAGAGAGATGCCTGATTTCACTCATTCAGACTGAAGCTAAACACACACACACACTGAAGCTAAACACACACACACACACACACACACACACACACACACACACTGTAGCCTCCAAGTAGTCACGATGTTAGATTCCCTCAGCAGTGAAACAGGGAAAGGGAGATTTCAATCACGATTTGTGCATTAGCCTCCATTTGGAGAGAGAGAGAGAGTGTGTGTGTGGTGACAGCAGCAGCAGGATGATTCAAAGAGGTTTTTATTCAACTGGTACATTAAATTCACTTCCTTTGGTGTCTTTTCTTGTTTTGATGAGATTCTCTCCTAATTGTGAAACAGCTGTTTTAAAAAGATTAAAATAGAAGCTAATAAAGTAGATTTTTATTGCACCTTCAGTCTGTTAGTTGATCTATCGACTTCCTGAACATCCTGACTGTCATAACTGAATAAATCAACTTCTCTTAAGTTAAAACTTTAACTGGATATAAAGTGGATCAGTGGATCAACAGCTGGACTCTGATTGAGCTTTTATCTGATTGATCTCGCTGACCTCTGACCTCTTTGGTCTAATGTTTTGAAGGAGGTGAAGGTGAAGTCATCCAGAACATGGCGACCTGCTGCCTCCGAGCGTCCAATCACGTGTCTGTAGTTGTTTGGATCATGGTGTAAATCTGGTTGTAACCATGACAACACGGATCGTCCAATGGCGATGAAACTCTTTAACCCAGATTGCAGCCTTCACCTCAACCATGACATGACTGTTACCGTAGTAACGACAAAAACTGTGATAAAACCGCAAACTGAAAACATGAAATAGGAAGGAAGAGAACACACACAGACATACAAGTAGTCCAGTCCTGCTCCGTCACTTTGTCTCTCTCTTTGTTTCCCATCATGCTCTCTGTCTCCACTGCCAGTGGCACAAAACATGTTGCCATGGCAACCAGGGTAATGAGAACTGGAGCCCTGAGGTGAGATGACAGCGAGAGACGAGTGGGGGGAGGGAACATGCCTGAGTGTGTGTGTGTGTGTGTGTGTGTGTGGTGTATCTGGGGAAATAAAGGCCAATGAGATGTGACAGGTGGTATGAAGACGGAGTGTCGAACGGCGGTGTGATTTACATCACAAAACGCAGCCGCCATGTGAGGTCCTGCTACACATTCTGTCAGTGTTTTATTGTTTGTGCATCAGCTATGCAGAAGCGTGCGTGTCACTTTGTGTGTGTGTGTGTGTGTGTTCCTGTTGCTCTGAGTTTTCCCTCCTCCATTTCCAGCCGTCCTCGGACAGACTGGTCCTCGTGTCTCAGGCTAATGGACAATTAATGGGCCTGTAAACGGCTGCAGACACAGCAGTTTATCATCACACACACACACACACACACAGCCTCAGGCTTATCATGGTGTGTATACAGATCACTCAGCTTCAGTCAACACCCGACTGAGTTGTATCTGTTGCAGATGAAGGTCCAGGAACACAAAGGTTCAGAAATCATGTCAGAGAAGCAGCAGGAACCTTGACCCTGATTTGATCTGGACCTGGACTCTGACCTCAGAACCTGGAGCAGATTAAGTTCTCACCTGGTGATCTCAGCCTGCTGCTGCAGCTGCTCCTCGACTTTGCGACACACGTCTCCAGCCGGGTCGTACACTTTACCGACTTTGGTGAAAAGGGCGGCGATCTTGTCGCTGCGGAGGAATCCGGCAGCTCGTCTCTTCAGGAGGTGACCGAGACAGGACTCTATAGCCGCTGAAGAGAGAGAGATGGGGACAAAGGTCAAACATGAAGAGTCTGATTCCACATTAGACCAGAACTGGACCTGGTTTCTACATGATGATGATCGCCATCCAAACGATTGACAGAAAATAGATGATCAATTACTCTATTTTAACACCGAACCCCAAAAATGTACTAACAGCTGACCGTCTGAATGTCAGACAAACACTGGTCGGACTGGTCTTGGTGGTTTTGTGATCATCTGAGCACAAGCTTAATCTGATTGTGTAGTGAAAGTATAAACTGACCAATAAGCAGCTTCCTCTGTCATCGCTGCATTAAAGTTTGGCCTTTTTGAGGTTGACTCTGTGATGAGTCAGAGTCCAGCTCCTCGGCCTCTAAACAGCTTTAATCATCCGACTGAGGGAGGGCTGTCCATGAGATGAGTCTCCAACAGGACATGAAGCTCCACAGAGAAGATATGAATCCTCTGGGTGTTGTTCTCTACAAGTCTGAGCTGGATTTGCTGGAAAATAATGACTAACAACAACAACAACAACAACATCATTCTTTGTGATCCCGGAACTCTGCTGCTTTATGGGAGTAATAGTTTGCTTTTATTGTTGGGAAGAAGAGGAGCTGAGAGGCTGGAAGGTCTGAAAACGACCAACCTCCTCCTCAATCTGCTGCTCTCCACAAGGAGGCTTCTTCTCATCTCTGATGAATCATCACAGCCCCATCATTATCTCCGTAATTGCTTTCAGATTAGAATTGAGGAAAATGTGCAGAAATAAAAATAAATGCTTAATTTTAGGCCCAGCTTGAGGAGGAATACACCCAGAGCTGGTGCTGATCCAGATCCTGGACAAGAATCTCTGGGAATCCCAAACTGAGCTCAGATCAACGAGACGAGTCTGCTCAGGGGTCAACTGAGGTCACCTGAATTCAACAACAAACATTTTACATGAACAAAATTTAATTAATTAAATCGAACTAATTTCATATGTTGATCAGCTGATATCTAAATATATGATATATTGATTGATCAACTTTTCATTTCACAACTTTTAAAGGAAGAACACCAAATGCTTGTGAATTTCAGAGAATAAAATGAGTCTCTGACTTAATTTACTGATGAAAATGAGTTACAGATGATGTTGGAGGCCTCTGACTGACAGTCGGCTCAGATAGTTTCTGTAGTTTGTAGTATTTTGTATGTTGAGTCTGATTGTGCTCGCAGAGAAGAAAAGTGTGATTGAGTCTGTTAGCTGATCTAATGAACACTAAGCTACTCAGGCAGCATCACTCGTCTCACTTGTCTCTCAAGTTCATTATGTGTCTCAGATTTGGACATTTGTGTCCGTTCACAGCTCGTCTTCAGAGACCGAGAGAATCTATTTTCACCGGATCATTCAGAAACAGTTGGCCAATCTGAAGAGTGGATAAGAACAGAGAGGTAAAACTACACAGAGATGGTTTTTGGGGTCTTAAAACCACAAATATATATCTTCTTATATGGTCTCTTCAAAATAAAAGACTTAAGAAGTTTAAATATGGACCTTTAATTAGCTCTCAGTTAATCATGTAATAAATCTTTGGTTATGCAATATTCATATAAAGATCCTTCACACGCCGTCTGATATAAATACACTCTGGATTATTTCCGTCCACGTCCTCAGGTCTGTATGAGTCACGGCTTCAGGTCCAGACACAGAAAGACGACAGCAAAACGAGTTAGAGAACAGAGATTTAAGATGAGAAGCAGCGGCCACATAGAAATTACAAAAAAGCTGCAACAGGTGACGATGCTATGGAGGCCCAGAGACACAAGTGGGTTTCTTTTGCCTGGAAAGTTTTCTTTTTATATTCAAGTAAGGAAGGAAGAAAGCAATCTGTGGCTTATTGGTTTTTGCAGATTAAAAGAAAATCTTATTTTTCTTTTTTTTTTTTTTCTGTCTCCTACAAAAAAAAGATCCAGGCAACCAGAAAAAACCAGCTGGATGATCAACCAGGTCACATGATCCACTGAGCAGGAAATAAAACCAAAGATTCATTACAGTCATTTCTCCTGAAGATTAAAATATAGAGCACAAATAGAATCACGATTCTCGCCAACAACAAAGTGAGCTAAATTTAAAGACGCTTCTGAAAGAAAAATCTGATTTCATTCCCGGAAATGTGTGAAGCAGAACAGAAGACTCAGATATATCAAAGATCCAACCTGATGTCCTTCATCCATCCATCAATCTAAAAAGTGTTTCAGCGATGGACGTCAAGTTGAGTCTAAACTGAATCAATGAATCAGACGAACAGACAAAGTAACAGCAGAGTGTGATCAGAGTCCTCTGATGGACTTGGTGTAAATGGACTCAGTCGACTCGGTCTCTGGAGGTTTCTGTTTCTCTCCTGTGGGGGGGGGTTGGCCTGGGGTCAGACAGGATGGCATGGTGACTGTTTTGCATCTGCTTTCAGTTGCCAGAGGAGATGAAGTGTTGCAGTGGCGGCAAAGTGCAGAGCTCAACGTTGTCTTTCTTGAGCTGACGGAGAGAACCTGCCCCCCCCCGTCACATGACCGAGGACGGGGGCAGGAAAAACGTAATTATAACTGAGATGAAGAGACAGGAAGGATGGACGAGGGAGGAAAGGAAGACGAGACACATGAGATTATCCCTGAGGTCCAACAGTGTGTCGGGTCGATCAGCTGTTAAATGATTCTTCTCATGCAGCATCATGTCACATCAGAGACTCAATCTGTCCTGTCAGAACTCAGATGTCCTCATTAAGGACTGGAGGACGAACCCTGGACTTCAGAGGCTGGAGGCTTATTCTGAGACTCCACGTCATCAAGTTTCTGCACACAACTTCATATTCAGTTGCAAATTAGCATATCAACCGTCACATTGTCACAGAAAACATCAGTCCATCCATCCGCCCCTCCGTCCGTTCATCCATCCGGTTTGAGTTGAGGAGGCTGTTTCTGTAAGTAGTGATCGAAGACCCGTCCGTCTGTTCATGGCAGCTCATTACGTGACCACAACTTCTATAATGAGCCCATTAGCGTGCCCCCCCCCCCCCCGTTAATCTAATCATGTTCTTTTCAGAGCCACAATCACTTTTTACTTTAGTCTTCTTCATTCAAACGAGGATTTCTGTGGTTAGCAAAAATGCTATGCTAACTCACAGTTTAGTGTAAACATGGAGTTTTCAAAATAAAACGTTCCAACCTGTTTAGACGGCAACTGTAGAAGAAGAGAGCGGGGCGCTCGGAGGTCTGACATCATCCCGCTGTGACATTTTTACTTCCTGGTTCATTTGGACACTCTGATGTCATTTCTATCATTTTATGATCTGCAGGTCTTCAATTAGAGACGTTAAAGTTCAGAGAACACAGAAAGAACTGTTTCTACTTCCAGCAGCTCCACACACACACACACTACACAACTTGACTCCCCTGTCCATGAAGCTAATGAGATGAGCTATGTGATCTGTTTAAATGTAGTGGAGAAGTTTGGGACTCCTACACACACAGTTACACAACAGTTGGAGCACACACACAGACACACACCGGCCAACAGCCAGATAACTGAAGCAACCACCTACTCTGATCTGGGGGGGGGCAGGAAGTGAAGAAGAGCCTTAACCACTTTACAGTTTCTCAGACAACAGAGGCTTTTAAACTGACACTTCCTGTAGAGACGCGTTCAAACTGACGTGTCCTGGACCTGGACCTGGTCCTGGTCCTGGTCCTGGGTCATTAAGGTTCAGTGCAAACCGAACCAAGCCAAGCTGAGGTCCTCAGTTTGTCATTTATCTGTTGGCCATCTTGCCTATGGTAACAGACGTCACTTGACCCGGTCTATGATCATATAAACCTGAACCAGGACTCTGAGGACACGAACAGGACGGACTGACAGACACCGTCTTTGTCCTCAACTAGCTCTGGAGTCACTTTCCCACATAACAGTCCACAAAGTTATAAGCTAGAGCAGCCAATGACTAGCCCGTGTTACAGCGACAACCTGTGGGGGGCGGAGCCAGCCACAGGTCTGATCACATGACGCCACAGACATGAGGACGTTCAGAGAGGTGAGCTCATAGAAGAGTCAGAAACATGAAGCCAGCAGTTCGTTCACTGGTCAGTTAAATGTTTCTGGATTTACGATCAACAACATTTGGCCTGAAAGATTTTAGATTTTATATAATTCAATGATGTTTGAAAGGAAGTCAGAAAAACGAATAAAATCATCTTTAAAGTTTTAATCAAATATCTGGTCAGGAAGGACAAACAACTTCATTTATTTTAAATTCAGAAGAGTCAAAACTAAGATCAAGGTGAACGGAACTGAGAGCTGATTGTTATCACCCTCTCTCTCTCTCACACACACACACACACACACACACACACACACACACACACACACACACACACACACACACACACACACACACTGCTGTGAAAGCCTTTCCATTAGCTTCACTGTGATTATTAACTTTCCACTGAAGCAGAACAGTCAGACTCAGTGACGTCAACAAGTGTCCTTCATGGAGAAGCAGCAACAAGTCACCTGCTGAGGAGCTCAACACATGTCTGTGTGTGTGTGTGTGTGTGTGTGTGTGTGTGTGTGTGTGTGTGTGTGTGTGTCTGTGTGTGTGTGTGTGTGTGTGTGTGTGTGTGTGTGTGTGTGTGTGTGTGTGTGTGTGCCTGTGTGTCTGTCTGTCTATGTTTGTGTGTCTGTGTGTGTGTGTGTGTGTGTGTGTGTGTGTGTGTCTGTCTGTCTATGTTTGTGTGTCTGTGTGTGTGTGTGTGTGTGTGTGTGTGTGTGTGTCTGTCTGTCTATGTTTGTGTGTCTGTGTGTGTGTGTGTGTGTGTGTGTGTGTGTTTCTGTGTGTGTACTCACTGCACAGAGCGATGATGTGGCTGCTGTCTTCGTGGACAAACTTCTTCGTCACTGCTTCCTCCATAATCTGCTTCACCTGAACACAGAAGAGTCCGTTAATGCATCATCATCATCATCATCATCATCATCAGGGAGACAGGAAGTGGGACAGGACTAGGCAGGGACTTTCAAATTAAAACAACACTAAGTCGTTGAATTTAAAAGAGGAGAGTTATTGATAATTAAACTGATCTCTCTGTGTGTTCTGACAGCTTTCTTTCAGAACCAGCAGCTCTTCTGTTGGACCATCAGTGGTCCTTGACCCCTGACCCTGTGGTCCAGTGGTCTTCCTCTGGTAGGTCCTGATCCCTGCAGACCCGACTCTGCTCCTCATCACAGTCTGGTTCTTCTCAAAGTCTCTCCGATCTTCACACTGGACCATTTTTCTGCTTCAGCATCAACTTCAGGACTAAATGATCACCTGACAGGCCCCGCCCACTGACAGGTATCCATGGTAACCCAATATAGGCCAGCCATGGTAACCAGACACTAAACCATAAAGGGCCGTCCACACCAAGAACTATGACGATAAAATGCCAGCATCCACACCAATGAACGATCTCGTTGTGTTGCTAGGTTACGCCAAGCACACTGAGTGCTCGGCGCAACGGTCAGCAGCGGAGCAGAGATTTATTTATTCAAAGGGTGCGCCCGATTCCGTCCCAAATGTCCCTCTTCTTGGTGGCATCTTTATACAGTCTGTCATTCTTGTCATACAGAGCTGGATTTTTTTGTACCTCAATGATAAGCCTCTCTCCGTCGTCCACCATGTTGAATGAGTGTGTGAGTGACGTAGTGACGTGAAAAACGTCTCGACCTGTCATTCCTGATGGATTTTGATTGGCTGTCAGTGTTTTTATTGTTCATCAAATCGCTCTGAAAGTGATCCGAACGATATCGTCCACCACTATCGTTGTCGTTATAGTTGCAGTGTGGACGCTGCCATCTACTTGAGTTACGGACGATTTTTAGAACTATATATTTATAGTTATAGTTCTTGGTGTGGACGGCCTTAACACCTGGCTCGTTGGTGGATCCAGATGAATCTGAACTTTTAGTCCACTGATGTGGGCAAACTGGATTTTTATCATTCCAGTGTAATCTCCAGGATCTCCGTTTGCAGAAGTGTGATAACGAAGAAGTGAGTTGCCTGTTGTCACAGTTGCTAAGCAACAGGATGCAACAGAAGGGGCGGGAACAGCTGGAGGTGAAAAGCCCCTGTAGACCAGACTGTCACCAGGACTCCGGGCCACGTGGATTTGAACCAATGACCGTCCTGCAGTGTCCCCCGGTACACACCTGTGCTGAATTCCAAAAGGAAGTTTTTTTTCTCCAGAACTTCCTGCGGTGCTTCGTGTCCACTGTGTCCCAGGATCGGGACTCTTCCAGGTTCAGACCTCAGAGACGATAATCCAGAGAAACCAGGGACCCCAGTGACCAGAGACCAGAACCTCTCTGCTCAGACTGACACTGCACCAGCAGAGAAGGTTCAGGTGAGTCTGATCAGAAACACCTGTCGACTTCAGAGAAACAGGTCTGATTGATTGACCGGACTGTGAACTGACGGAGTCACGGCCGACCTCAACACATCAGCTGCTGTGAGACCAATGAGGGGGGGTGAAGATGAAGATGAAGATGAAGATGGAAACAGAAAACTGAGGAACATTCAAACTTTGAGAATTTGTGATTTTAAATCTCAGCAGCTCGATTTTATCATAAAATCAGTTCTTTGACCAATCAGAGCAGCGCAACATGACACACAGTGGACAGGTCGCTTCCAAGAGACAGACCGGGGGACAGATCAGAGGACAGACAGGGGGACAAACAGGGAGACAAACAGGTACAGACAGGGAGACAGACTGAGAGACAGACAGGGACAGACAGGGGGACAGACAAGAACAGACAGGGGGACAGACTGGGACAGACTGGGACAGACTGGGAGACAGACAGGGAGACAAACAGGTACAGACAGGGGGACAGACAAGAACAGACAGGGGGACAGACAGGGAGACAAACAGGTACAGACAGGGAGACAGACAGGGAGACAAACAGGTACAGACTGGGAGACAGACAGGGAGACAAACAGGTACAGACAGGGAGACAGACAGGGAGACAAACAGGTACAGACAGGGAGACCGACAGGGACAGATGGGGACAGACCAGGACAGACCGGAACGGACCAGGAGGAACAGGACAGACGGGGACAGACCGGTCCTACCTCCCGTTTGACGGTCCACAGCAGCTTCTCCTTCTGCTCCTCGTCGGTTTGTCCGTCCATGTCTCCGTCCGTCGGTGAGCCCGAGGCGGCTGCGTGAGTCCGGAGCTCTGAGTCCTCTGGTCCGGGTCTTCTGGTCCGGGTCCTCTGGTCCGGGTCCCCTGGTCCGGGTCCTGTGGTCCGGAGCTCTGGCTCCTCTGGTGCTTCCTCGCTCCCTCGCTCCTTCTTCGTCTCCTTCTTCCTCGGCCGGATTGACGCAGCCTGGCGATGACGTCAGAGTATCCGCCTTCCTCCCGCCGGCGGATCAAAGGAGGAGCAAATCAGCGGAGCTCACTCTGACCCCGCCCACTCCGCAGCCTCCATCACACCTGGAGCTTCCGGTTATTTATAGACCGATCCTTCCAAGGGCGGGAAAGCTGCACACACACACACAGAGAAAGAAACAAACACACAAAAACAAACACACACACACACACACACACACACAGGGTCTTCCTCAGTGATGATGATGCTGGCATGCTGCAAAATAAATGACGTCACAGAGCGTCGTTATTACGCTTCCTGCTTGCGCCGCCATGTGGCCTGAGGCTGTAACTACAGCTGGACCCGGAACAGGACCATCAGGTCCGGTCGTCACGCCTTCAGCTGGTGTTTCTGCTCCATGGTCCTTATCTTTGACTGGAGACACTAAAAAAACTGGAGCTTAGTTTAATGTTGAAGTTGAGATTAATCCAGGTTTGATCTAGATCAGACTTTTCCAGTCAGTAACTCTGAAGTTTGATGCTGACCTCTGACCTTTAGTACAGTGGCCCAGAAGAGACAAAACACAAACATATTCAGAAAACATCACACACACACACACACACACACACACACACCAGCCCACTTCACAATAAATTTATCATAATCATGTATTATATACATTTATTAGAAAACATAATGGGTGTGCTATAACAACTTGTGTAATAAAAGTATATAAATTACATAATTCATGTTGGCACTGAATACTTAATTTTGAACATTATTAAAATCACCATATGAACAGGGTTAATATCTAAATCACAGATAGTGTTTTTCTGTTAATTTTTTTGTTGAATCACAGTTTGAAGGAACAAAACTCAATTCACTTAATCTGTTTTTAAATTCCTTCACTGTAAATCAAACAACTAAAACTGCCTAAATATTCACCTGATGATTTTGTTTTAACGTCATTCAGCTCTGAATTCTTCTAAAAATTGAGAAGACAAACACAGTTTTACAACATTTTTTATCTTCACAGCTGGAAAAAAGGCATTAAGGTCAAAGGTCAAACTGAAATCGGTTCATCTTTGGCAAACAAAGTCTGTTGAAATGTAGATATCAAAATACAATCCATAGAATGAAATCCTCCTCTGCTACGGTTGGAAGAACATTTAATTTCAGAAATATTAGTGATGATTGTGATGTCATTGAAGACTATCTGAAAAGCTGCTCTGATAATTATTATTAAATCATGATGGACAGACTTCAGATAGTTGTGGCGTCACTCGGATGATAAAAGGTAGAAACATCTGAACGTCAACAGACTCCATGTTTGAATGTTCATCATCTAACATCAGTCCGGAGGTTTGGGGTTTCAGCCTCAGTGCCCCAGGGGCCGGTCATCGTACGTGCTGTACCGCTTCACGTGGATTCGCCGAACACGCTCGCGAAGCTCACTGCCTCCCGGCCCCTCCTCCTCCTCGCTGTGGGAGCCACAGTTGTTGTAGCTGCGACGCGTGGCCTCCAGCAGCGAGTTGTCGGGCAGCGGCATCGTCTCATACAGCAGCGTGTTCAGGGTCTCCTCGTAGATGCGAGCCTCAGGAAACTCCACCTAACAGAAACAGGAAGTCTGTTCAGCTGTTTGACCTGGTTCACATGATGTTTCCACCTTGAACCAATGAGCGATACAAACCTCAGGATCAATCCTGTGGGGACAGGGGGCAGGGCTGAATACATCTCAAAGTTTTAGCAAGAGCAAGAGTTAGCATTAGCACAATCACTAACACTTTCAGCCACTACCGGTTACTAGCTAACAAACAACAGAAATACTAACTATGATTGATCCATCTGATGGTCTCTGGTTCTGGTCTCAGAGTCCAACAGAGGCGGTCCTTCAGAGGACATGTTTGGGTCTTCAGTGTGGCAAGGTCCACTCTGCTAAAAGAATGTGACCACATGTGGTCCAGACCACCTCTGAACGTGAACTGGAGTGATCAGGTTCACTCTTCATGATCAGGTCAGCTGAGATAGGTGTTACCTGGTCTGATTAGGATCTTCAGGATGATCCAGGACCCTGGACGTCCACATACATATAAAAAAATCTGAATCTAACTGAGAACACCAACTTAAAAAAAAAACCATCTCAGAAACATTAGAATGACTTCCTGTCTGCTGACCTTGGTCTGCTTCTTCTCTGTAGCGTAGACGATGGAGGTGCAGCAAACCTCAGCCAGTTTGCGGCTCTGACCGTAAAAGGACCAGCAGCAGATCTCGTCTCCAATCACGTCTTTGATGAAGAGGACACGGCTGTTGAAGCTGAGAGACAGCCGGTCAAACAGCTCGATGTTCTTCAGCAGGTTGTCATCGGAGTTGCTGTAAACACAGAGTGGGGTAAAGTGATGTGATGGAGGGGTATTAGTGGAGGCAGCTGCCTGGGGTGGACCTTTAACGGAGCAGGACTCACCTGGTGTAGGAATATTTGTTGTTGCTTCTGTTGTACACAAGCTTCACCACAGGCTGACAGAGAAACAAGAGATTAAATTCAGGATGCCACTGCTTTAATATTTAAATGTGACAAATATGAATTAACTATATTGACTACATGGACGTCAGAGTCCAAAGTCCTAGTTCAGGGTCTGAATCCTTCATTTAAAGACCAAGTGTCAGCCCACAGTGATGTCACCATTGGTCTGTGAGGACTTAATAATCATCCATTTACAGCCAGTGGAGTCACCCCCCGATGTACATTTCAGGGGCTGGTGAGGTTTCTGGCTCTTCAGACCAGAGTCCACGCCCAGGTTAGAGACAGTCTTTGTTTTAAGGCCGACTGAGTCACAGAGACCAGACTGTCCCAGCTCAAAGTCTCCCTCAGATCAGTCATTCTGTTGCTGGACCACAAAGGCTCCAACAGTTGGCTCCATCATGGTCCAACACAGACAACCTGAGGATCAGACACACTTTGTGGAGCCACTTTAATCACATTCGTTGGCCAACACAGGCAAATGTTATTATTATCTTTATTTTGGACCCGCCACTAAATGAAAAGCATTTTAATGATGAACAACCAACAGAGGACGGGTCACTCAGTGTTCACCTTGGTGGAAGACTGGATGAGTCTCTCCTCTTCCTTACTAGATGTCACCACAGGTATAACACACAGAGGATGCTCTTTGTTTCCCTGTCAATAACAAATCAACACACACTGCATGTTAATGGCTTCATGGGTAATTTAAACTTCTTCAGACTCAGTAATTTAACTTTTATTCTGGTTTAAACCAGACAGAATAAACCTACAAAGAATATAACACTGCAACAAAACCGCTGCTGTTGTGCTGACACAACAAAAATAAACACAATTTAAAAAAAAAAACAAAAACAACAACAGCTTGAATGATCAAAATTAACGTAGATCGCTTTAACACTTTAAAAAGTTCAAACCCAGTTGGATTAAAGCCTGAGAAGCATCAACATGACGCCAGCGTGGAGAAACTGAAACTCTCATATTAATTTCAGCTGACATGTGATATGATGATGGTGTGTGTTAGTAGATCAGACACCAGATGATAAACAAGACCAGAACAAACTGATCTAATGCGAGAGCTGTTGTGAACACAGTGCGTTATTGGACCTGATTATTTCTTATTGTCAGTAACTTCTCAAGTATCAGTCAGTGTGTGTGACTGACCTGCAGGCTGTTCTGACAAATCTCCACCAGACCATGGAGGACGTAGTACTTTGCCTCAGCCAGCAGCTCCAGGACAGCTTGGCGTCCTTTGGGTAAGACGACTGTGCCATCACGCAGGTAACACAGGATGGTGCCGAAGTGTTTCCCACTGCGATCAATCAGGATCCAACCTGAATACAAACACAGCACCATGTTGGGAACTGTACGCAGTCCAGATCCAAACCTGAGTCTCTGACTGGCCATGACATTTTTGTTACATGAGACTTTCTCGTTTAATTTCTGTTAATGTTTTATTATGTATTTAATCTTAATGTCAGTGATAATGTTCACAGATTTTTTTTTTTTTGGGGGGGGGGTCACAGCATTATCCGGATTTTCGCCACGTCATACAGAACGTTTTGCCTCAGTTAAGAGATGAATTACCTTCTTTATCAGTGAACACTTCCTTCTGTCCACTGAACATGGCCTTCAGCATGGACTCCTGCCTGGTCAGTATCTGCAGTGTGGTGTAAAACAGGGTCCCCCCAACATTAAGCCGGACATACTTGTTGCCAAGGCCAACCGCTCCTCGATAACTGCAGGTCTTGGTCTTGGGACAGGCCAGAGGAGAAGCTGTGGAGGCGTGGTGCTGGGGCAGGCAGCTGTCTCCAGACATGACCTTGTGAAGGTAGATGACCACCCTGCAGACGGAGGTTCGGAGGTCCCCCGCCGTGGTGACAGCTACTGAGGAGGTTGCACCAACCTCTCACTGCTACAGATCATTTCTGAGAAAAAAATAAATAAAAATAAAGCCATGACCTGAAGCTGAGGTTGGCACTGGAGCCACACAGGTCTGGGTTGGATCGGAGTGTTTAACTGGAACAGCAGGAACGTCCATGAGGACGTGAACCACAGAGTTCTACTCTGTTTCCCTTAACATTACACTGAAGGAAGTTAAAGGAGAGATATCAATGAAGTAATAAAGAAGTCATTACAAAATCTACAGCAACAGTACATTTACTGAGATGAACACGCACTATTAGTAGCTTTCCAACTTCCAACAGATTGTCAGTCTGACAGAAGTAGAACGTTATTGTCTGAATGAACACACGACTGTTGACAGAATTACATGATGAAATGATTTTAACGTGTCAGGTACAATGATGTTAACTAGTCTGGTTAGCTGAGTGATCTGATAGTTAAACACCAAACAGCATGTGAACCAACTGTAAGCTCGACATGCTGTTCAGACTTAACTCCCTTTAAAAACTTGGCCTTTTAAATATTTGTGTGCTTGTTGGCAAAATACAACTTTGAATCAACTTGTTGAGTAACTACCAAATATTTACAGAGTTGTGGTGAGTCCAGTCATCTCTGTTGTCCATTAGGACAGACTGAGGGACGATCTTCATCAGTTAGTGCCTCTTTGCTGCTTCCTACGGAGGACGGTTATGCTAACGAAGCTAACGAAGCTAAGGATGAAGAAAGTCTCCAAACTTTATTTAAACTAAGCAAACTAACAGCCAACAGGTTCAACATGTCGTAAAATCTCTGCTCAGATTTTCACTGACTAAAAACGGAGCTAGTAACAAGCTAAACTAACATTTGTAAAAGGCTCAAAGTTGTTAAGCCATCTGAGTGTTTCCAGGAGGGTCAAAAGAAGGCTGACGCCGCCCGGAAGTCAACACCTACCGGCCTCTCCGAGCTGCCTCTGCCCACAGACAGAGACCGACCGCCGGGTCTGTGGGCCCTCTGGCCTCAGCCGAAAAACTGGGGGACGGAAAATGTTTAAAAACTTCTCCAAAGTCTTCTTCTTCTTCTTCTTCTTCGTCTTCTTCCGTCAGACTGCAGGTGTGGAGGGGAACTGCTGCCCCCCCAGTCAGTGACGCACATCAACCGAATACCCGTCAGCATGTGACGTCATCAGCCCCCCGACATCTGGTCCGGGGCTCAGACTGTCTGTAAACCTGGATCCGGACTCTGCCTGTGAAGAACTTTAAAAGGCATCAGGGGACGACTCTGTTCTTTTGGGAAAATGTCCCTCCTCCTCCTTTATATTGAAGTCTATGGGAAAATGTCCCTCCTCCTCCTTTATATTGAAGTCTATGGGAAAATGTCCCTCCTCCTCCTTTATATTGAAGTCTATGGGAAAATGTCCCTCCTCTTCCCTTATATTGAAGTCTATGGGAAAATGTCCCTCCTCCTCCTTTATATTGAAGTCTATGGGAAAATGTCCCTCCTCCTCCTTTATATTGAAGTCTATGGGAAAATGTCCCTCCTCTTCCCTTATATTGAAGTCTATGGGAAAATGTCCCTCCTCCTCCCTTATATTGAAATCTATGGGAAAATGTCCCTCCTCCTCCTTTATATTGAAGTCTATGGGAAAATGTCCCTCCTCCTCCTTTATATTGAAGTCTATGGGAAAATGTCCCTCCTCCTCCCTTATATTGAAATCTATGGGAAAATGTCCCTCCTCCTCCCTTATATTGAAGTCTATGGGAAAATGTCCCTCCTCTTCCCTTATATTGAAGTCTATGGGAAAATGTCCCTCCTCTTCCTTTATATTGAAGTCAATGGGAAAAAGTCCCTCCTCTCTTATATTGAAGTCTATGGGAAAATGTCCCTCCTCCTCCTTTATATTGAAGTCTATGGGAAAATGTCCCTCCTCCTCCTTTATATTGAAGTCTATGGGAAAATGTCCCTCCTCCTCCTTTATATTGAAGTCTATAGGAAAATGTCCCTCCTCCTCCTCAGTACACGTTTTCCTGATGAGTTTATGGTCTCAGTCTTTAGTTTACAGTCTTCAACACAACATGATGTTCATTTTTTAAATGAAGCTCCATTTAGAGGGTTTCCACTGCAAATATTTCTAATATTCTAATATCTAATTTCAAAGTATATATTTATATGTATTTATATATATATTTCCTTTTTACTTTTTATCTTTTATTTCTGCCTTTCCCTTGTCCAAGTTATAAACATCGGAGTCCAATTCCTAGTATGTTTACACATACCTGGCAATAAAACAATTTCTGATTCTGAAACAAACCAGGAAGGAGGGGAGGTTTTAGGGGCGGGGCTAATAGAGGGGATGGGTTAGGGGCGGGGCTACAGATTGATTGACAGATGGTACCACAGACTCTGGTCTTCCTGTTCAGTGCTTTTAAATACTTAAGAAAAACTGTTTCACACTCACAGAACGTGTGTTTGTGTTTGTGTGTTAGTTAGTGTGTGTGTGTGTGTGTGTGTGTCTGTCTCCTCGCTCCTCGGGGCAGTTTGAGGGTCCAGGTCCAGTTCTCTCTGTCCGGTGTGGAGGAGCTCTGCCCCCCCACCCCCACCCCCATCCCCATCTGTCCGCTGTGGTTGTTCATCCATCGCCGGAGCTCCGGTCAGGTTAAAAAGGTAAAGTCCTCCATTTTGTGTCCGATGTTCGTCTGAATGGTTTAAACACGGAGCGTTAGCTTTTAGGGCTAGCGACTTGGAGCTAACTAGATGAGTTCATTTCGCTGTTTTCGTTCAGAAAGCTAAATCTGCCGGACAAACGGAGAGAATTGGCTTATCTGCAGGACTCTGAGCCTCCAACAGTGTCCACATTTAGATTATCAGTTTTATTCACCCAGAGAAGTTCCGTTAAAGCCTCTCAGCTGCACACAGCCAACCGTCTGCTAACGCTAATGCTAACATTATCAGCAGATTCCCGACGTTAGCATTCTACCAAAGGTCCAGTTGATAAAGTTTTAACATTCAAAAGGAGTCAGCTCGTTGCCATATGGAGCCGTCCAAACAAACTGGCCTCTGATGACGTCACGGACACGTAGACACGTTTGATCCGTTATCCGGATGGATCTGGAGTTAAACTTTATTTACACTGAATGTTGGCCCCCTTCGGTGTCTCCTCAGGGGCCAGGGCCATGGCTAAAGACCCGTTAGCAGAGGCAGGCTTTTATTTTGATGAGCTCAACAAGCTGAGGGTCCTGGAGCCGGATGTGAGCCAGAAGACCTCAGAGCTGAAGGAGGAGTGCAAAGACTTTGTGGACAGTAAGTGCCCCCCCCCCACACACACACACACACAGTATCACAGGAAGTCAGAGGCATCTTCTTCTCTTTTACAGAGATCGGCCAGTTTCAGAAGATCGTTGGAGGCCTCATTGAACTGGTTGATGAACTGGCAAAAGAAGCAGAGACGGAGAAGATGAAGGTGAGTCCTAATGCTGGGAGCTGGTCGGGGGCTGACCTTTGACCCGGACTGGTTGGAACCTGGTTCACTTGAGCCCAGTCAGTGTCAGTTTGCTCAGCTGGTTCCTCCCGTTCTTGTCCTTCAGGCCATCGGAGCCAGGAACCTGCTGAAGTCGGTGGCTAAACAGAGAGAAGCTCAGCAGCAGCAGCTTCAGGCTCTAATCACAGAGAAGAAGATGCAGCTGGAGAGGTGAAGTAATACTTTTCTAAAGGAATGTCTTAACAGTTTACACAAATGAAGTCTGTTTAAATGAACGTACACTGAGATAACATCTTTAATGTTAAAGGACAGTCTTTGTCTTGGTCAGTCTTGGTCAGTCTTTAACCATTTTGATACATTAAAATCAGCCCCTGTAGTCAGCAGGTGACTCTTTAAATGGCCACTTATTGTTTAGTTTTATTACAAAATGCTGGTGAGATCGTGTGTGTTTCCTATCTCAGGTATCGTATCGAGTACGAAGCGTTGTCCAAAGTGGAGTCTGAGCAGAACGAATTCATTGACCAGTTCATCCTGCAGAAGTGAAGGAGTGACCTCTGAGTGAGGCGATGGTGTTTCCAGAGTGCCTGTCCTGTTTCCAGAGGATTCCTCTGCTGCTTCCACTCTGCTCAGCAGCTGGAACTTCCACAAACCTGGAACGTTAAGTTTCGTTCACACTAAATATCTCAGACCAACAATTAAGACAGTGGAGCTGTTTATACAAAGGAATATTATTTATACTATTTATACTGAAGAATAGCTGTATATCTAGTTTTATTACTTTTGTATCAATTGAAATACTGCATGTGCATGCATTTGTAAATACATACTGGTTTCAAATGACACAGGAAATAATAACTTCCCGATCTGATCATCTGTTATTTCCATCTGTTTGGATCTCATTATCTTTCATGTATTAGTTTATGACAAATTCTTATACTAGAAAAAATACAGTAAATTGCACAATAAAATGTTCCAACTTTTCCTGTGAGGAGCATTTATTAATCTGTCTTTAGTTATAATAATAAACTTTATATATGTATCCACAAAGGATGATAACAATAAAAAATTACATTTCACAGAGAAGAAGAACAGTGACCGATTAAACTAAAACTGAACAGGAAGACCTTAGACTGTGATGCCGTCTGTCAATCACACAGTAGCCCCGGCCCCTAATCCATCCCCTGCTTGGTGCCACACAGCCCTGACCTGCTGAGGCCTGGACTCAGCCGGACCAATTTGGCCCTTGTCAAACTCTCTGAAATAGTTATGATTGGCCATATTTCCTGCTTCTAACATCAGCGGAGGACAAAATGTTCACTTGCTTCCAAAAACACCCTCCCAACCCCCCCCAACAGGAGCCATGATTAAGAGGGAATCAGTGTTCACTTCAACTGTCAGTGGTCATAATGTTTTGCCTGAGTCCAACATCACTGAATCATTTGTCTTCATCTAACTAGGGACTCGTCCTTCACTCAGACTGTCAATAAGAAAGTGGGCTGTAATTCTTCTGTAACTGCTTTATTACAAAGAAATATCAGACTAAACAGTATTTACACGTTAATATTAACTGAACTGACTTTGGACTTGTGGCGTCTCCATGGCCGTTTCCTTTACTGCGTCCATGCTCACAGTAACAGCAGAGATGATGGAGACAGGTCCAGCCTGTCCACAGCTGGGACTTGTCTCACCTGTTTTGCTCCTCACATCTTCTTTGTGTACTGCAAACACAGGAGAAATAAAGGTGTAACCATTCCTGTCTTAACAGTATATACATTTTTTTGTTTATGAAATATTTTACTAAATATCAACATATAAAAGTTTGCATCGTGTCCATTTTTAAGACAAACATCCAACACGGCTCTCGCTGCGTTGGAGTTTTTCTGTTCAGCCTCAGCAGGATATTGGTGAATGCGGGGGCCTGATTTAAATGCTTGTCATCCTTACTTTATCTAGGATCCAGTCAGCATCTGTAATTGCTCTTTGGATTATCATTTGTATCCTCTCTGGGTCGTCTTCATCTGAGTGACTCCTGTAAGCCTAGAGACATCGAGAAAAGCGTCAGTATCTTAATGGGTTTACTGTGAAAAGCTTGGTTTAGATGAGCCAAAGAAAATGTTTCATGAAGTGAACTAAAAAATAATTATCAGTAATTATCACACTCTACTAGTTGTAAATTTTCCACTTTGGGGATTTGTTAGGTCCTTTTATTTTATTGGAAATTTTATTTTGTTGTAAATATAAGTTTTATAAGTTTTGGAGTCTCCACCAAGATAAATAATAAAATAGGTCACAATGTTATGGCTAATCAGTGTAGATGTCTTGATGCAAGCAGAATCTGAAACATAATATTTACATTTGATTGCTGGAAACATGCAAACTGTGCAGAAAGGCCTTTCAGGTCTTTCAGACAAAAGGCCACAACATTAACATCAGACTATTCTGACAGCAGGACTGATCTACAGCTGCAGATGTATTCAGCATCTGTGTGCATCACCTCGTTGTCCACAAATTGCCAAAAGGCTCCTCAGAAACTGTCATATGACAATATACAAGTTCCTATTGAACTGTACCATTAGCCTTCAGTCTTGGGTCCGGGTTTAGCAAAAGATTCTCCATAATAAAACGTTCATGATCACCAGAGAAAGTTTTCCTGTTAACAATGGATGCCTCCGATGACGTCACCTGTCTGATGGCGTGGCGGTAGTGATGCTGCATTGATGGAGTGGGCAAAAGTCTGCAGCACCTGAGCAGGTACCGGTACAGCTGGACTGGTGTGTGGATCAACTCGGCTCCAGCCAGAGGCGACATCCCGACGAGGTGACTGCTGTCAGTGAAAACATTCAGATTAGAGACACCGTTAACTTCAGTAGCTTTGTACTTATCCTGTCACAGATGTCTCAGGTACTACAAAGCCATTCAAGTCTGCACCTGTTTCAGAGGGAGTGACCTCTGTGTTTGTGCACCTGACTCAGACGTTACAGGTAATAACACGGTTGAGTCACAGCCGATTTGGAAAAGAACAAATTCACATAAGCCGAATTAATCACACAGAGTAACTTCGACCGGGCACTTTCATTCAAATGTAGAAAAATGTCAATTTTCTCAAACAAAGAATCTAAAACACTTCAAGTACGTTTTTGTTGCAACGACCTGATTAACAGGATTTTAATGTCTGGAGCTGCTGCGTTCCCTCTTTATTCAAAGGTAACAGACCTCCATCAGCAGCCGGTGCTAACATTAGCTCCTCTCCTGTTAGCAGCCGATGCTAACATTAGCTCCTCTCCTGTTAGCAGCCTGTTCTAACATTAGCTCCTCTCCTGTTAGCAGCCGATGCTAACATTAGGTCCTCTCCTGTTAGCAGCCTGTTCTAACATTAGCTCCTCTCCTGTTAGCAGCCTGTTCTAACATTAGCTCCTCTCCTGTTAGCAGCCGATGCTAACATTAGCTCCTCTCCTGTTAGCAGCCTGTTCTAACATTAGCTCCTCTCCTGTTAGCAGCCTGTTCTAACATTAGGTTCTCTCCTGTTAGCAGCCGATGCTAACATTAGGTCCTCTCCTGTTAGCAGCCGATGCTAACATTAGCTCCTATATTGTTAGCAGCCGGTGCTAACATTAGCTCATGTCTTGTTAGCAGCCGGTGCTAACATTAGCTCCTCTCCTGTTAGCAGCTGGTGCTAACATTAGCTCATGTCTTGTTAGCAGTGTGGCAGGAGATAAATGATGTTTTCATGATGTTTTCATCGGATAAAGAACCGAAAAGAAAAAACCAACCAACGAAGAAGATGTGAACTGTGGTCAGGCTGACGTCATCATCCTTCAGGTCACGTGATCGGCCTCCACCAACATGGATGTGTCGTCATTTCTTCTTCCTGTTCTTCGTTTTTGTTTTTTTTTTCACTATTTATCACATTTTAATCGTCTTTGGAAGATAAAGTGGGTGAAACATATCGAAGAGATGGAGTATAACAAAGATCAGGAGGGATGTTTCTGTTGAAGGCTCAGTCACAAACATCCACTTATAATGCCAGACATTACATACATTTATTCTCTATTTTTGTGCTATTCTTTCTAATTAAATTTCAAGAATTTGTTACTGTTTGTTTGTTGTTGTTTTAGTTACATTGGTCGATGTGTAAATCATTAATTAGCAAGACTGCAGCATCAGCAATGATCATTAAGATAACCTGACAGACTGAACATCATCACTATTGAGGAGGATTCACTGCAGGACGCTTCTAATCGTTTCGTACTGATGGTCAAACAGCAGCAACTTACAATGTTAAAGCAGTCGTTCGGGGGGGGGTTCTTCTTCTCTGGTGATGTCATCAACATCTGGAATGAGTAAATGAAAAAACAAAACTAAATTTAGGATCACGGTCGTCAGTCAGACAAGTCGTTAACCATTCATGTGTCATCAGGACCCTAAAAGTGAGCTCTGGGACAGACCAGCACCAGGTCTGAATCCAAACTCCAGGAGGGTCAGTGTCAGGTCTCAGGTGCCATGTTGGGACTTTAGCCAAGTGAACGCCTTATCCTTTCTCTCCCTACTCTACCCAACTTTGCCCCCCCCCCCCCCCCCCCCCCCGTGCCTCTCTCTCTCTCAACCCAACCGGTCGAGGCAGATGGCCGCCCCCCCTGAGCCTGGTTCTGCCCGAGGTTTCTGCCTCTTAAAGGAAGTCTTTCCTTGCCACTGTCGCCAAGTGCTTGCTCATCGGGGGATCTGTTGGGTCTCTTTAAATAATTTTATAAAGAGTTTGGTCTAGACCTGCTCTGTATGTAAAGTGCCTTGATGTAACTTTGTTATGATTTGGCGCTATACAAATAAATCTGATTTGATTTGATTTGATTTGATCCTTATCGCTCAGTGTTGATCTGCCCTTTGACCCAATAAATAAATAAAGATAAAATACCTGAACAGGAATAAGGCAGCATAAATATGCAGAAACTGTATTTGAGGATCATCATAAAGCAACAACACAGAACTAAGTGACGAAAATGATCATTTTATTGGCTCAGGTCAAAGTTGTTATTGTTTTTGGAGGTTGAGCATCTACATCCGATTTTCATCTTCAATAATGTAAAGAAAGTTCACAGTAGAAACATGTTCATGTTACCAAATGTTAATCCTTGACCTTTGACCCTTGACCCTCTATTACAGTTTGTTTCCTGTGTGTCAAGATGAACTCAAAATTAAAAGTCATTCTAAATGAGGAATTTGTTGTGTCTTTGTCTGTCTTTATTGCATTTGTGTTGCAGGATTAGAACAGTTTCAGTTTCTGATCAGAAACATTCAAAATGAATGGTTGATTTAAAAAACCGTTTGCTATACTCTTGATTTGAGGCTATTGGAGCAAAGACATTGTTGAAGCATTGTTGAAGGAAAGAGTGGTGGAGGATCAGAGGGGGACACAGGTCCTGGGTGAAACCTGCACGTGGAGGTTCTGCCAGCAAATTCTGTACAAGTGTGTGTTGTGCTATTATGGTTATGTATTTATGAGAAGCACGGAAGGTGCTCTGTGACAGCTTGATCAACGTAGGTGTAAATTCCATTTTGGCTGATTGGACATATCTGGCGGTGCGACTGGCCAGTCATAGTGCTTGGATAGGCTGTCTGAGAGAAAGGAGGGACGAGTTGGGTCCATGTCCAGTCCAGGAGGAGCGAGGGAAAGTGTGGGGAAACTTTCTGCGTCCTCATGACTTTCAAATGTCGCACTGACAGAAAAACAGTTTTGAATTTTATTTTCTATAAAATCTTTTATGTGGTTTCTGCTGACCTGACTCCACTAGATGTGGACTTCCTGTCCTCAGGTGTCTCACCTTCTGAGTCTTCAGCTGACTGTCTGAGGACACGCTGGCTCATTTACAGCTGGTTAGTTCAAGGACAGTGAGGACTTTCGATTGTCGCTGAAAAACAGCTGCTACGAAGACAAAAGTTTAGAAATATTTTCATTCATCCTTCATGTTGTTTCTATAAAATAAGACCCCAGAGTTTTCAAAATAAAGCGTAGAGCAGTGATCAGCAAACAGAGAACAGGCGAATTTAAAATGAAAACAGTAGAAGACAACGTCACCGTGAGTCTGTCTGGGCCCAGTAAAGACCAAATGACTCAGACCAGGACTCTGGACTCTGAAGGTCTGGAAATCCAACATGAAGCCCGGTGTCAGCCGGTGAGAGCTCCACCAGCAGCTTCTGGTTTAGAGACATTTTTCAGCTGATCCAGCAGATTCAGCCTTGTTTCCCTCAACGAGTGACCAGAATGTTTTTTCACCTGCAGAAGGTCAAAGGTTTGTTAAGAGACGGAATACATTTCTGACACGTAGACCGGACTTTGGTCCAACTCAGTGTCTCCTGGGATGTTTTGGACTGGAGGTCTTGACTCTTTACTGAACAAACAAAATGATGTCTCAACTTCAGATGTTCCTCAGAAGAAACAGCTCATTAAAAAGTTCTAGTTGTGTTGATGGATTGACACAAACACCAATTAGATGTGTGAATGAAATCTGGAGGGGACGCAGTCACATGTCCACGTCCTGTCTCAGCTGTTCACACCTCCAACGACCGGGAATTTGTTCCCGCCATCAGCTCCTCATCCAGGGAGCTCATTAGTCATCAGTCAGTGACCTCATTAAACACAAACATCAACATTATTCACCAAAGTTTGATTTCTACGAAGCAGTTTTTGGTTTTAGTTTCATAGTTAGTGAAGAAACCCAAAGTTCTTTAAGAATGTACAAAGATGAACGATACTAAAGTGATATTCTATTACACTGCAGGTCAAAAGTTTGGACACCCTTTCCTATTCATTTGAGTGGGAAAGGGTGTCCAAACCTTTGACCTGTACTGTAGATTATGTTATTTCAAAGTTTAAAGTTTGGATGTCCAGCCAACAAAACAAAGATTCAACCTTACTTTTAGTTGCTAACTGTTTCACTAACCCTGGAATGACATCACGTCTGCGATGATGCTGTTTAAATACAATAAGTCAGAATGTTGTTGTTACTGTTGTTCCCGATCTTAGAACATGTTGGAATGCCGAGGTTCCTCCACCAGGAAATAATAATTAGTAATAATTAGTTCATTAAACCTGTGAGATGATCATGTGACCTGAGAGCAGGTCAGCAGTTATAAACGTTATAGACGATGTAGATGAGACCTTCTTTACCTCCGTGGACCTGAAGGATCCACCTGTTGGAGGTCTGAATGAGCTTTTGGACGGAGCGGTCCGGTTCAACAGGTGGCGACAGAGACACATGACACATTAGAGCTGGAAAAACAGGAAAAGGAGGGAAACCAGCAGGAGGATCCAATGATGATGATGACGGTTCATCATCATCATGAGTTTAAATAGACACAGGAACTGTTTGATAATGTTATCACATCGTGGGTATGATACTGGGACCACATTTAGGACAAACTGGTTCTGTTGTCATGGCAACAGAAAAAGAAAACCTTGAGATGAAGGGAAAGAAGGTCCAGCAGGTCAAACATGAATCTGATTAATAGTTTTTTATGAACAATAATTTACATCTTACAAAATGAAATAATTATTTAGGAATTAAAGTGAACATCAAGTGTTTGTACACAGACTTTACAATCATGCTGATCTAGAGTTGATACATTCATTACATTTACCACATATTGCAGTTATTTGGCTTGAGATTGTTATTCCAGGGTGTATTCTGTGTATGTGTGTGTGTGTCCATTTAGCCTTACTTATATGTACTGCTGATTCTCATCCAGTGATGTTTGTGACAGCAGTTCAGACGTTTCCTTGAGCTAACAAGGCTAACAAATCCATCATTCATTCATTCATTCATTCATCTTATCTGTTTCCGGGTCACGGGGGGTTCTGGAGCCAATCCCAGCTCACTCTGTGAGGGCGGGGTCACCCTGGACAGGTCTCCAGTCCATCACAGAGACAGACAGAGACCAACAACCACTCAGACCTACGGACAGTTTAGAGTCCCCAATGAACCCAAACATGATGTCTTTGGAGACTCCACACAGAAAGGCCCCAGGCCGGGAATCAAACCCAGGACCTCCTTGTTGTGGGGAAACAGAGCTAACCACTGTGACACCGTGCTGCCTACAAATCCAACAATGCAACAAAAATCTGTCTGTTGTGTTGTTGTGAGTGCTTGTGTATGAGGTTGTGTTGTATTTCCTCTGTTGTCAGACTGATGGTCTTTTCCAGGTTCAGGGCTTTACCGTACAGTCCAGTACTGTGTTGTGTTGTGTTGTGTTGTGTTGAAGTGTTGTACAGTGAAATGAACACATTAAAACTTGCCCATGCAGCTGTTACAGTACGTGTTACCTTTAGACTGGTTTCCCAAAGCTCCTAATAAATCAGAGAGCTTTGCTCCATGCGTTACACACCAGGTGTGCGCCCAACGACAAACTGTCACTACACATTAATGAGACATGCAGCATCGAGTTCACGAACGAGCACTTTGATCACTGAGACCAGAACATCCAGGTCTACATGACAAGGTGTGGCATCCTCCTGACTCACTGCCTCCATTCGCCGCTCTCCCCCATCTGATCGTTCCAGTTACTGGACGAGCTGGACATCTTCGGGGTGGGACGTCTCCCGGTCCTCAGACCGACCCTGGCTCCAGACAGCAGACCCCCTCCACCCTCCTGGGCTTGTTGGATCCTGAAGACCTCTCTCAGGTTCTGGGCTCGGATCTCCTTGCTGTGGATCTCCTCCACCACTCGACTGGGGAACCAGCCCCGTTCACCGTCATGGAGCCGCTCGCCCATCATCCACCCTGAGACAGAGGAGACACAACACCTGAGCTCCATCCAGACGGAGACACAAAAACAGGAAACACAATATCTCAAGTAGGAAATACTCATTCTGTATTTTTTTAAACTAATTTTCAGAAGATAAAGGCAGATTAAAGTTCACACCATCGTCTGTTCTCTCCAGCAGGTTCAGGACGTCAGCCATCTCGATGGAGAGCTCATCGGGCTCCTGAGACGAGTACGACTGGATACACTGCACCTGAGGAGAGTCTGAACAGCACGCACACCCTGAGTTCATGTCTCTGTGGAGGATGCACGGCGTCCAGGACGTTGCCTCACCTGGTTCATGAGCGCTGGTCGACATGAAGCGTGTGCGTCGGTTCGGAGTGAGCGCGCACATCCAGCGAAGTTTATCACTCCTGTTCACACAGCGACAGCGTGATCAATAACCAGATCAAGTTTTCCATTTTTAAACAATCAAAACCGTCAAATTGATCAGGTGAATAAATTTAGAAATGTGGTTTCTAAACTAACCCAAACCGGACTAATGGTT
This sequence comes from Remorina albescens, assembly GCA_034769265.1. Classification (NCBI taxonomy): domain Eukaryota; kingdom Metazoa; phylum Chordata; class Actinopteri; order Carangiformes; family Echeneidae; genus Remorina; species Remorina albescens. The sequence goes on along the minus strand of CM068497.1, from coordinate 257,264 downwards.
CTGAGAATCCTGATCTGACTCTGATACTCACATGCTGGCGGTCTTCAGCATGTAGCTCACTTGACGTTCTTCTTGGTTCTCCAGCAGCTTGAGAATAAAGATATTGGCTAGAAGTTGACCCTGGTCCTCATTGTCTTCGGTCCTCAACATGGCCCGAGTGCATGAGTCCAGGACCTGGAACTTGTCCCCACTGACAACAATTTGGTATAAAGATCAGTGTCTGATTTCAACAACAGATTGACTTTATCACGTCCAGCTGATGTGTCCTGCAGGATCACAATGTTCAGTCACACATTAAACTGTTCAGGTACAGATTTAACCCAGTGTCCCTAATAAACTGACCTAGAGCTGCGTTTGGTGACCAGCAGCAGGTTGTTGAACAGGAGGAGGTAAACCGGCTGACAGAGCTTTCGGCTCTTCATGGTCCTGGTGGTCTTCGGTCCAGACATCAGCTGCACTTCCCCTTTCTTCAGCAACCAGCGTGAGTGAGAGATGATGGGCACCGACTGCAGGGGTCAAAGGTCACATCAGTAGAAAGAACTACACATTTCCTGCTGAGAACTTTGATACTACTGCATTAATATAGAACTGGGACCTGATTTAGACCACATGGGGGTCTACCTTTAGGTAGACACAGGAACAAAAAGAGGTCACCTTGGATTTAAACTCCAGAGTTTTCTCGATGCTGATCAGCTCCTCGGTGCGGCTCATCTTCCTCACTCCTTCGTTACACTCTTTAACGATCTGAGGACGACACAAACATCATCAGTCATCACGTCCTAACAGGAAATGACCATTTTCCTGAATTTGATAAACTGTGTGAAGTCAACATGTGATATAATCAGTCATCCTCGGTGAACAGCTTCTGCATCAAAAGGTGAAGAAACAAGATCAGCTGTTTAGTGAGATCATTTCCTGGCGTGTGATTGGTCACCGTAGTTTTCTATTCTCACAGTCACTGCCTGTCGGACCCCCAGTGTGACCCCTGGGCCCCCACTCACCTGCTCCAGCTGCTGATGGGCCTTGATGGCGTTGGCCTCCCTCAGTGAACGTTCCTCAGCTTTCTTCAGGATGTTCTGTTGGACAGACAAAAGGAAAAGTGTCAGCAGTTTATCAGCTCTTCCTTTAGACGCTGCGTATTGGACTTTTCTTGACACCGACTTGGACGAGTAGCTTCAGCCTGGTGATCCTCTGGAAGGGCAGGATGAGGAATGAGGTGAAGGACAAGCCCCTGACTCGAGGACTTTTCTCCAGAGCGGCCATGGCTTCCCTGAAGGCCTGGTTTCCCTCCCTGGACAGAGACAAGGCCACCATTAGTCCATTCCATGGACGTTTGAGCTTCTGTCTCAGTTCCCCTGAAGGACGACACTCAACATCAACATGCACAAACACATGAACTAAAATAATAAGAGAATAAGCCGTCCCAGCGGAGGAGGAACCTGAAGTTCAGCTCCACCAGTTTAACCAGTTCATCAGAGTCTGGAGGCTCCAGCTCGCTCCACGTCCTGGAAGACTCCATGTGAACGCACAAGTTCCTGTTTCACCTGTTTCCTGTTGCTCATGTCATCAGTGGGACAGGTAAGGCCTCGCCCGTTTGGATCATTAGACTGTCAGACATGACCAAGCTGATAAATGTCACATAAAACAAATTGCTGCTGACAGATATGGGCGAGTTTCTGCTTCCTTTAACGATTAATGAACAACCACAGACGGACGGAAACGGACGAACTGATTAACGGGACTCACTTTGCTGTCTGAATCTGTCTGATCTGAACAGGAGACAGTTTCCTCCTGAAGTTTCTCTTTTCTTGTGTGTTTCATAAAAGTCTCAGGTAATGACTGTCACACCCTGTGATGCGGCTGCATTAGGCCCCGCCCCCGACGTGTGTGGGAACCTCAGACTCAGGTATGTGAGGTTAATGAAGAGAACATGAGCATTACATTCAGAGTGACCACACCCCGACAGAAATAGACCTGTTGGTCAAAGACATTAAAACAACATCTATGAATGAAGGAGACTTTTACTCTCTCACTTCCTGCCCGTCTGAAGGTCGACATTTATCCAACTCAACTCAACTCAAACTTTATTTCCAGAGCACATTTAAAACGACAGCAGTCGACCAAAGTGCTGTACAGAAGTGGGCACCAGGTTAAACCCAATAATAAATAAATAGAAAAATAATAATAATAATAATAAAATTACAGCAATCAGTAAAAACTATAAAACATAGAGTTTGCATTTGCTCATTTATGAAACGCCAGGGAGAAGAAGTGCCTTTTTATGAAGGATTTAAAAGAGTCTAGGGTCTGGGACGATCTAATATAGAGGGGGAGACTGTTCCAAAGCCTGGGGGGAGCCGCCGCAAAGGCCCTGTTACCTTTAGACTTTAGCACCTCCAACAACAGTTGGTCAGAGGACCTTAAGGCTCTGGTTGGGGTGTGGCGAAGCAGGAGTTCAGAGAGGTACACAGGGGCCAGACCATTGAGGGCTTTAAAGAGAGTTAAGAGAAGTTTAAAATCAACGCGATATCGGACCGGGAGCCAGTGGAGGGAGGCCAAGACTGGTGTGATGTGGTCGCGCTTTTTCTTGCCCGAGAGAAGACGAGCGGCAGCATTCTGAATGAGCTGAAGGCGGTTGAGAGAGGACTGGTCCAAGCCAACGTACAGGGAGTTACAATAATCTAACCTACTTATAACGAAGGCATGGAAAACCTTTTCAAGGTCGATCTTAGAAAATCGGACTTGGTCTTGGCTAAAAGACGGAGTTGGAAAAACCTTGTTTTAACAACAGTACTGATCTCCTTATCAAATTTAAAATGGCTGTCAAAAATCACCCCAAGATTCCTTAAACAGGACTGAATGTTGGAACTCAGGGGGCCCAGGATATCAGAGCAGGCTGTGGAAGTGTGCCTCCACAGCACATTTATTTATATTTGGTGAAAGTATCCACCAAATAAAATTATATAAACTAAAAATCCTAATATATATTAATTTTACAGTTATTCCCTTTTTAATTATTCACTTAAATCTGAAGTGACTGTGATTAATCAATGATATAAGAAAAAGATATTTCTCACTTTTTTCATTTCGGGAAAATTGTCTATTCATATATTTCTTCATTTATTTATATCAAACATTTTTATGTCTACATCTCTCAATTCATTTATTTCTGTATGTTAATTAGGTGGGCAGTCCTAACTCAGTCTAAAGTCCAATTGGTCATAATAGTTTGAGTCATTACATGTTGAAAACATTCAGTAAGTGAATGCAGAATAATGAATAACTGATTTCTTTGTTTGTTGTTTGTTGTTTGTTCATGAGGTCGTTGGTTGTTGCTACATTACAAAATAAACAAAAACAAATAAAGAAATCGGATAAATGAAAGTTTTTATCTCTCCTTGTATTTGTTGATGTGTTTCAGGTTATATTTCTGATTGAAGCAGCTACTCACAGGATGCGTCTGTAGTTCTTCTCCTGATAAACCTGGTTGATGACGTATTTGATGAACACGCTGAAATGCTCGACGGCGTGATGGTGAACGATGTCACACACGTCAGAAATCTGGATGGACTCCTCGATCCGGTGCTCCAGGTCCATCAGGAACCTGCAAACAATCAGAGTCCATGAATCATCAGGAGACGAAGGAGACATTGAGATGTTTGGTCTTCGTCCTACCGTTCGCTGGCCTTCATCACCTCCTCGATGTTGGAGAACAGGAAGTGCATGTCTGATTGGCTGAGGGTGTTGAACAGCAGAGGGTTTCGGAGGAAGTGCGTCTCTAAAATCTCCAAACTTTTGTAGTAAGATGCTTCAGATGTCACCAGCTCAAACATGGCCTGCAGACAGGAACCAATCAGGAGGCCCCGTCAGTACAGAGCAGTGACATCACATCCTGTGTTAATAACACACAGTCTGACCAAACAACACAATTGTATACTGATGTATGTGTGTTTGTGTACACATAGTGATGTCTGATTAGATTTAAAATGACTTGATTTTCTTCTTCTCTTATTTTTACAGTAGTTGGTCTTTTCATGTCGTGAACATTCCTGCTCACCCTGACCTCATAGTGACCCCAGAGTGACCCCAGAGTGACCTCAGAGTGACCTCAGAGTGACCCCAGAGTGACCTCAGAGTGACCTCATAGTGACCCCATAGTGACCCCAGAGTGACCTCATAGTGACCTCAGAGTGACCCCAGAGTGACCACAGAGTGACCACAGAGTGACCCCAGAGTGACCTCAGAGTGACCTCATAGTGACCTCATAGTGACCTCAGAGTGACCCCAGAGTGACCTCAGAGTGACCTGATAGTGACCTCAGAGTGACCCCAGAGTGACCTCAGAGTGACCCCAGAGTGACCTCATAGTGACCTCAGAGTGACCTCAGAGTGACCACAGAGTGACCCCAGAGTGACCTCAGAGTGACCCCAGAGTGACCCCAGAGTGACTTCAGAGTGACCTCATAGTGACCTCAGAGTGACCTCATAGTGACCCCAGAGTGACCTCATAGTGACCTCAGAGTGACCCCAGAGTGACCTCAGAGTGACCTCAGAGTGACCACAGAGTGACCCCAGAGTGACCCCAGAGTGACCCCAGAGTGGCCCCTGAGGACCCTTGGTAACCCCTGGGGAGTGACTGACCTCCTGCATGATGATCTCTTTGGGCGATAACTGTGTGAGGAGGCCGCTGGTCTGGACGGCCTCCAGGTTCTGCCACAGGTTCAGAGAGTGAGCGCTGTTCCTCAGCTGGAGCTGCAGCGCTGGGGGGGACGAGACGCCGGACTCTCGCACCACAGTCCCTGATGTGTCCCCGGGGGAGACGCTGTCTCGCTGCCGCCGCTGTTCGATCTCCTGCTGCTTGGAGGTGTCACGGTACTCCTGGTACAGGAAGGCTGGAGAGTCAAAAGACAATGAATGGTGAGTTTGACACAGGCTGCTGTTGCATCAGGGGTCAGAGGTCACAGAGGGAAGCCTCTGATCCAACACAAAATCAGGTTTTAGCAGGAGTGGGCAGGACTAAGATCTGGTCTAGGTTCCCAAGTTTCAGGTGGGTTGAAAGTTTGCAGATAAGAACAGATGCTGTATGAAGAGGGAAGGTGACTGAACAACAGGAGCCGGTTACATAATCTGCCTCAGTCAGATCCTGCAGTTTGCTTTGGTGGGCGTAGAGCTGGACTGAATTATATAAGGGCTGAAGAAATGTACAGAACTAACATGACGCTGTTGATCTGTTTGTTCTCCTGCAGGTAAACTACAGTCTGCAGTAAATTTGGACTAATAAGCATCATCGTGTGTCCGTGCTGAGCTGCACTGTGGTGGTCGGCCCGTCGACACTCAGAGATTTGCAGCTGAAGCCGGTTAATAGATGATAAATCTGTGTTTGTGCGGGCTGTAGGGGCTCTTTCAGCTCTGGGGGCTGCAGGTGGGTGGAATATCTCTGCTGCTTTCCTCACCAATGTTTTTGACGATGTTGAGGCCGTGGCAGATCGTCTGGGAGTTTCCTCCATTGCTCAGCAACCTGCAAAGGAACCACAAAAGGAAATCCATGTTTGGGCAGATGGAGGGATTTTTCACTTTATCCTTCAGGATCACGCAGCAGAAATGTTGGTGCATTCAAGCACCGACCGATTCTCTGCTCTTCTTCTCCAACACCCACATTCAATGATTTTATGTATTTCATGATTATCAACATAAAATAAAAAAACCTTCTCTCCTCCACAGTCTCACTGAGTCTTCAAGCAATCCAGTGTCTCCAGCCAACATTATCTCAATTCAGTCTGTTTGTTGCCAATCAAGTGAAAGTCCTGACCGTCTGTCACAAACAAACCCTCAGCCTGAGTGTTCGCTGTTATCTGACCTGATGTTGGCGTTCTCCTGGTCCGCTCCATCACATCTGGGCTGCTGTGCGCTCATGGCCATCCCTCTGACCTCCTGCACGGTACACGCTGCAGCAGTTTGCTCAGACAGCTTCTTGATGTCTCTGCTGTGAACGCCGTGAGTCCGGTAAATGATCATGTCAGCTGGAGAATCTCTGAGCTGCCTGCTGGAGGATCCGTCCACGCTCCCTCCTCCCACTCCTCCTCTTCTCTTGTCCACAGCATCCCTGTTGAACAGAGCATGTCTGCTGCTGGGCTCCCCATCGCTTGGCAACACAGCTCTGGAATGATGGAACTGTGGTGAAGGCTGAAGTCTGCGTTTGACAGAAGAACAAACGTTTTACAATCAGATCGGACTCGTTTCTGTGTAAACTTCAGCTGCTTCTTGTGCTTTTGTTTTCCATTTATTCAGTTTTAGCATGTAGTTGTATCACAAAACGCATCATCACCGTCCTCCTCATTTTCATCTTCATCATCATCAGAGGGACAATCTTTCCCTGCAGAAAGTCATTGATCATCAGGATATACATTAAAGGTCCATACAGTCTGAAGCTAAAACCTCCATCAAACTTTGTGATGTCACAACAAAGCAGGAACTGCCCATAAGTCCAACCCACCTGATCACATTATCCAACCTTGTAGGATTTAACTTCTCTGAAATTCATCTATTTTTATTGAATCAGTCAGAAAACTTTCAGCCAATCAGAAGAGATGATAAAATCCTCAGACACTGAACTCGTGATCTTCAGCCGGACTTTGGCTGAACAGTTTCACCAACAAGCTTCTGATTCCTGTTGAGATGTTTGAAATCTGTTTTTCAGAGCGCAGATAAATCAGGTTGAGGTCATGACTGTGGGACTTCCTGCTCAGACCTGGTCCTGGTCCTGACAGCTAGAACCAGGTTCTGTTAGACCTGCATTGAGCTCCTGGAACTCAGTGACAGGGTGAGGCCTTTGCAGCCCCCAAAAAACTGTGTGAAGCAGAATAACCAAAGAAAAGTTCCTCTCATGTGTTTGTGTTGTTCTAGAGCTGATCTGAAGTTTCTATCTTTATCTGATCAGGAGTTCTGCTCATTAATGATGAAAAATCAGCTCTAAATATCTGATTGTCTTTATTCTGTCAACACAATAAACTCAGAAACATACAGGACTAATCCACAGACACTCTGATTGGCTGTGACATCACCCACCGGAGCCAATAGGAGTGTCCGATGTAGAGACGTGACTCTAGACGTCACTATCAAAGATGGAGGATGAGAATGGACGGATAAACACACAGCAGGAGTCAGAGAGTCAGACTGATCCAGATCTGATCAGTTTATCGCTGAAGTCAGATCAGCTGATTCTGTTTAAGGAGGAAACAGGAAGCACCATCAGAGAGCAGCTGATGGAGGAGGAGACTCTTCCTGTAGGACATTTGACAAACTAACGAGGTCCCAGTCTTTCCCTGGTTGGATGAAAAATGCCTGAATGTCTCTCAAGAAGAATGTTTGTTCCGGCTGCGTCCGGAACAGGTGAGTTCACCTTCAGGTGTGTCTTTATCGTGGCCATGATAAGCCTGAAGAATCAAAGTGTGAGCCGCTTTAAACAAACACTGAGCTGGTTTGTTTTCTGGGTGGGAGTCAGTCGGACACTGAAGGAACCAAAACTCACCGTCTGTCCCCAGGAAGCAACGGAGACTTCTGAGGTAAAGGAGGTCTGCTGGACAGACTGTGGTCCAGATCAGGTCTGGGAGAACCTGGAGACGGGGGGGGGGGGGGCAGAGACAGAGAAATGATTTGTGCTTATAATCAGGTACAATGGAGCATAATGAGGAACAGGAGAACTACAGCTCTGTTCTTTCTGCTTCAGTCACTGCGACACTCTCCGTCTCTGTGATGAATTTAACTCATGATGAGACTCGGTGAATTTTCTGTCTATCTGAATAAAACACATTAAATACATACATATAGAAAAGAAAAGTCAGAGGAGAGAAAACTTCACATCTTATCAAAGATTAAAGTCAGAGTTGACATGATAATGAATTTCTGTTAGTTAAAGGTGAGCAATGTATGAGAAGGACAACACACACACTTTCAAAATAATCAATCAGTGATTTATAATGATACCAATCATCATCATTAATGAGCAGAACTCCTGATCAGATAAAGATAGAAACTTCAGATCAGCTCTAGAACAACACAAACACATGAGAGGAACTTTTCTTTGGAAAAGAAGGAAACATTCAGAGTGTGTTTTTAGTTAGAGAACAGAGTCTGAACTGATCAGACTGAATCAGATGAATCTGGATTTTTGGAGATTTAACTGGAAAGATTTAGGATGAAAAAAAAACTGAAGAGATTGAATATGTTTCTAAAACGTTCAGATGTTTCTTCTTCACTAAGAAAAGATCTCTGTGATGGACTAAAAAAGTTTTTTTCTAGTTTTAACGAATATTCAATAATCAGCCTCCGACTGCAGCTTCTGTAGAAAACACTTAACAGTTGAATGTGTGTCAGCTGTCAAAAGCTTCAGTTAAATATTATCTACAAACAGTCAGACTGACAGTAAAAGCTTTAAACTGTCTCAGCTGTGAATGAAACAAACAGAACGTTTTCTCTCATCTGATTTCATGTTTCCTTCGGGAGCTTTCAAATCAGAAAAAAAAGACAAAACCAGTTTTCTTTTCTATCACTAAAACAAATCTGATCGTACCTGTGAATGTTGTGTGAGAGCCAACAGTCACCACTGTAGTTTCCTGAAATCCAATTATTGTGTATACACAATTACATAATGTGAATAAGACAACACTGGATCATCCTGAACTCGTCATTTCACCTTTCACCTCCTCCTGCTTTCAATCTTACTGATTTTATAAATGAAACCTCATTTTCAGATTATTGCGTTATTAAAGATGCACTTTATCAGCACAAGATTATCAGAACTGATCAAAAAATCTGCATCAGTAATCAGGATTTATGTTGGTGACAATCATCACACTGTTCAGCTTCCTTTAACTTCAGCTGCTGGTCAGCTGACAGCTCTTTATGGCTCAGAGTCGACGTTCTCAGGTTGTTTATTAAGGAACGACTTCGATCAAAGTCTGAACTCAGACACTTCGAGGTGAAACTTCATGAACGTGTCCTGTTGCTGTACAGGAAGCTGAACTCTGCAGGACTCAGAGGGTGTCTCAGTTCTGGCTCTGTGGACTCAGAGGCCTCATAAAATAAACCGACTGATTATGTCAGCCAAATTCAGGGACGTGAACTTCCCCTCATGGTCACAGAGTCCGTGTGGAGGCTCCGCCCCCTCATTTACTGATCACTGGGGCTAAATTAATTGATGAGGTCACTGACTCTTGACCAATGAGGTGACAGATGGCTCATTCAATCAGTTGCTTATTTAGCTCCGGTTAGGGACAGCGGCTGTTAGCTTGAACCAAGTGGAGCATTTACTTTTTCGTCCATTTTCTTCGACGTCTTTGGAGGAAAAAGAGACGGAGGACACGTTGACAAACCACGTCCAAATATCACAAAGGAACTAAAGTCTAAATCCTACGACTCACAGCCAAACTCAGCTAACAGCTCTCGAGCCAGAATCGAACCAGAAAACGGAGCGAAGCCACGCCAGAAACTGTGGGCAGTTCTCAATGTTGGCAAAGTTCAGATTTAGTTGTTAATATTTATTTGCTACAGTGACATGAAGTCTCTGTTTTCACCTGCAGCTGTTCAGGCTGGAGGTCAGAGGTCGAGCTGCAGGGCGCTCAGGTATCACTCAGATTATTGTTCCATTCAATATAGAACCAGTTTCTCAGGTTATTTTCTGTATTCTGCTGATGGATAGAACTACCGAGCCTTTGTTCTGCTTTCAATAAACACAGCATCTGAAAGGTTTGACAACAACAACACGACTCCATCAGCAGTGACGAAGCGTAAATGTAGAGGACAGACAGGGCCGTCCAGGCCTGGGGGGTTCTTACTGTCACGCTGCTCAGAGGCCAGCCTCTTCTTCCTCATCGACCGGTAGAAGCGGGAGTTCCTGCGGATCGTCTGTCTGCTGAAGGCGACTTTGGAGTCGTCGTCGTCGTCGTCGTCGTCGTGGCTGGAGTGCACCACGGCCACTTGATGCTTCTCTGGGGTTTCCTGTGACTTCTGCCCCCACTTCCCCCTGAACAGGGCAGTCACAGACATGGTGCTGCTGTGGTTCAGTGTCACTGATGAAGTTTGGAAAATTCAGCTGGACTTTGAGGAAAGAAAGAAAGAAATCTTTTATAATCAGCCAGAATCCAGGAGCAAATCCATGTCTGAAACTGAGAACTGAAAAAATAAATCCAGGATCCCGTCAGCTCCAAGCTGGGACCTGGAGACTGTGCTGCTTATTTCTGCCTAAGCTGTAATTATTGTATTTATGACTCTCTCCTGCTCTTTGTCCGTCCCTCCCTCCGTCCTCCACCCTGTGACGTGCAGACATTCCTGAAGTCAACCTGGTCTCACCAGCCTTCTCTGTTCAGACTCTGTGGTGGAACCTGAAAAGTCACCTGATGACAAATCACAGCTTGTCTCTCCTTCAGGCTCAAATCACATTCAGGAAAACTTATTACAAAATAGAACATTGTACAGTTGGAGGCTGTTTCTGTGTGTTAGAGGATTGTGGGTAATATTTGTGGCACAGTTCAGCCGCCCCACACAGAGTTTTATCTCCAGTCAGCTGACAAGGAGAGTTTAAAGTTCACCATCTCTTTTTTTCTGCAGTAAAGCAGTAAACCAGCCTTTCAGCCACAGAAAGGAACGAACCCAAGAGACTGAACGTCTCCTCGTTGCCCTCTATTGAGGGATGAATGAGCTTTTGTGTGGACTTTGTTAATACACGGTTATGTCACTATAAAACCCCTTAAACCACAATCCCCCCTTAATTTCCTCTTAAAGGAAAAGACTGACTTTATTCTATATGTTTCTTTATTTCATCCACTGATCCATTTCAACGTCACTTTAACCTTTCACAATAAAATCAGATTGGTTCTACATTAATCCAGTTAAAGTCTCAAATGTCTCAGTCTTCAGAGAAATGCTCACAGTCTGGATTCAGAAACCGAATTTTAAAACCAGCTGTCAGGAGCTCTGCGACTTTGAGATGTCACAACAAAGCAGTTGCCCCCCCCCCCCACCTGCACCTGCCATCCAACCTTGCAGGATTTGGTATTTTATTTATTTTTGTTTTGGCGTTAGCTTTAGCCACGGTACCATATAGCTGCGGTTGGACGAGCTGAGGCAACAACCCTTCCAAACAAATAGTCGTCTAAAGAAAAGAATCTGATTGGCTGATTGGAAGAATGAAGGATTGTGGGTGAATTCAAGCAGTGAACAAAGAAAATAAATAATAAAATCTACATTTGGATTCTTCTGTTCAGGACTTTCACAATAAAATCAGAATGGTGACTAAAGGCAGACGGAGGACTGACTCCACCTGAGCAGGTTATTCAGAGGTTTTCATGATGCTTCATGACGGTGAAGTCTCGGCGGTTTACCTTCCTCTGAAAAACCATTCAAACTGACTTTCTTAATAAAATTTATTATAATAAATTATTCACAACTACACATCAAATCAAGAATTTGGGGACAGTTTCATTCATTCATTCATCCTCAATCGCTCATCCGCCTCCGTGTTGCGGGGGTACTGGAGCCAATCCCAGCACACACTGGGCGAGGTGGCGACAATTTAAAGTTCATTTTTTGTTTTTCATCTTTCTACACCTGATGCTCGTCCCTCCATTGTCTTTCTGGGGACGTCACTACAGTTTACAGTGTAACAAACTGAATATTTATTCCTGATGGACACAACAGGATGTTTTCATCTGAACTGATTTAAGTTGATTTGTATGCGTTTTATTATTTTTGTTGTATCTAATTTCCTGACAAAGGCTCCTTCCAGATGTTGATGACATCACCAGAGAAGCAGCTCCCCTCTGAGCTGCTTCTGATTGGATGGAACAGAAGGTGGAGCTTCTGCTGTGTCTTCAGTGATCTCCCCCTCAGCTCCGTCTGAGGTTCTGTCCTCCGTCTCTGGGTTTATGATGGGGGACCTGTCTCAGGACCAGTCCTGTTTTCCAGACTCTAATGCCTCGTGTGTTGTGGCTCAGTTCAGTGTGGGGACCAGGGTTGGCCTCTATCTGCTGTTTGCTTCAGGCATCCTGGTCACCACTTTAGGGAACTGCGTTGTCATTGTGTCCATTAGTCATTTTAAGCAGCTGCAGAATCCCACCAATGTGCTGGTTTTGTCTCTGGCTCTGGCCGACCTTCTGGTGGGTGTTATTGTGATGCCCTTCAGTGCCGTTCGGACCGTTCATGGCTGCTGGTTCTACAGCGATGACTTCTGTCTGCTGCATTCTAGTCTTGATATGTTTCTGACCAGTGTCTCCATCTTCCACCTAGTTTGCATCGCTGTGGACAGACAACAGGCGATCTGTGATCCTCTGCATTATTCCAGGAAAATCACCATGTCCGTGGCCTGGATTATGGTCTGTGTGAGTTGGGCGCTGGCTGCTGTTTACTCCTTCGGACTTCTGTACTCGAAGGCCAATGTAGCAGGTTTAGAGGAGTATATGGCTTCAATAAACTGCCTGGGCAGCTGTAGCCTCCTGTTTAACTCTCTCTGCGGAATATTGGACAGTGTGGTCGGTTTCTTCTTTCCCTGCGCTGTCATGGTTTGTCTGTACACTAAAATCTTTATTGTGGCCAAAGAGCACGTGAGAAAGATTGGAGGTACGAGCATCACTTCCAGAGGAAGAGCTGGGCTGGTTAAACAGTCTGAGCACAAGGCAGCAAAGACTCTGGCTGTTGTTCTCGGTGCGTTCATCTTATGTTGGCTGCCTTTCTTTATAAATTCTATATTTGATGCCTACACGGGCTTCATCACACCTGCTGCCATCTTTGAAGCCTTTGTTTGGTTGGGTTACTTCAATTCCACCTTAAACCCAGTTATTTATGCCTTTTTTTATCCCTGGTTTAAAAAATGTTTTCATCTGATTGTCAGTCTGAAAATATTTGACCCCGAATCTTCAACGGTGACGGTGAATACATGGACACCCTGAGGACAGGACTGTTATTGGATCTGCATCAACAGCAGCTTTTTTAATGTGACCGTTTCTGTTCCCCTTCCGACGTCTTTTTATTTTCATTTCAGATCTGTTTGCCTCCTCAAGTGGGATCGTACCTGACTCAGCATGTTAAAGTAACTGTTCCTTTATAGCATTACTGTGGCACCACTTTTATGCTTACAGGCTATTACCGTCCTTCTTGTAATAAAAGTGATAACAATTATTGTTATATCATTATTACTATGTTGTTATTAACTTTATTAGAATAACGATGATATAATTATTATTAATGAATGTGTTATTATCACAGTACAGTCTTGTTATAGACTAGTCATCATGCACCAACATATTATAAATTCCTATATAAATGGAAGCTTATTGAAGTTTGACAGTCACATGTATTACATAAGACTAAATGAGTGCTGAGTCTGGCTGAATCCTCCTCTGACTGCAGAAACAGAGCTCTGAGTTTCAACGGTTCTCCCAGCAGGTGGTGTCTTTTCCATCATGTTGAAATTTGTGACATGAAACTGGATTCATCCCGAAATATAAATGATTTTCTCCCTCAAATAGTAAAGTTTATTGCACTATTGTTTTAAAAACAGAATAATTTTTAAATGTCATGCATGTTTTTATATGCCATGATAGAAAATTAGATGTTTTCAATAAAGATTTTTTTAAAAGAACGAAAAAAACAAAACAAAACAAAAACAAACAAACAAAAAAACAAAAAAACTCTACACTCAAATGAAAGTTAGTCAAGAGTTTGGGTTGGGATTGAATTGAATCAAAAGTCTGTCAAAACAAGAAAGTAAGTTTCATTAATCTTCAAAAACACAATGAAACTGTAAATTTAAAAACCTGCTGCCTTTATAGAAACATTTATATCACGTCCAGGGTTGGGCAAGTTACTTTAAAAAAGTAATTAGTTAGTTACTTCTGCCCAAAAGTCACTAAATTAGTTACTCAGTTACAAATTATAAAAGTAAGTAGTTACTGTGGATGTGGATCCACCTCCACCTCTCTTTAACAGAACTTATAATACATGTGCATGTTCAATTAGAAGATGTTTAAGTAAGTCTGAATTACTTCACGACGACGTGGAGGCTCTTCTGTCCGGCATTTCACCATTCCAGTCGTTCCTTTAATTTCTTGGAGGGAAAAGTAATGACTATACTTTCATTTAGAGAAGGCTACTTTTGGATTATTTGGGCTGCCCTTCCTGTTTCTCGTTGACTGACTCACTTGTGTCGTTCGTTGTGTCATTCGTGAATGATTCATTCATTTCGAACTTATCTTTGGTATCACTCGGGAGTATCAAGTCATTTCAGTGAGTGATCGTTCTTTTTTCCCACAGGCTCAGATTTGTTCACAAACGGGTCTTTCTGCCACATATTCTCAGTGTAGGAATGAGTGATTCGTTCAGGACTACGGGTCTTGGGGTCTTTCGTTCATTATTCACGTGGTTACAGCAGTAACATGACTGATGCTGTTATTACTGGTGAGGAGAGCTATCTGACGTTAGCACAAAAGTTAACGTTAGCCATGTAGCTATGGGATGGATGTTTAATTTGCCTTTCCGTTGGAACGAATTCATACACTACGGGTCATCAGTGACCAGGCAGGCTAAAGTGAACAGCCATCATAGAATGAGAAGTTTTTTAATGATAAGCGGAGCGCTCTCCTACCGGCAAATTAAGTAATCAGTCATTTCACCTTCAGCAGGTTTCGGCCCAAAAGGGTGCTCAATAGTTTAACAAAAGCAAACTTGTGTATTATATGCCAAGTGAAGCAAACCATGTTGCTCGTCAGTGTTTGAAAGCCGTACTTTTTCAGTCATTACTCAAATGACAGCTGCAGCGCCACACTAGTTCCAATGAACGACTGACCTGAAAAAAGATTTGTTAATTTTACTGAACGAGATTAAAAGACCTGAGTCAGTAAAAAGATCCGGCTCCCCATCAGTATGTCTGACGATGCGTGCTTTCGAATTTCTGTAAACAACACCCGCCCACCTCGACGTCTGATTGGCTCACCGTGAAATTTTACTCTACCTCCGCCAATCGTCATCATTTATGGATTGGCTCGTGCCCAGTAACCAAAGAAGAACAGTAAAACAGCCTCTGGTTCAGTTACAGTAACAGTAACAGTAACGTTATAAAGATGGGAAGAGTAACCAATTAGATTACTCGTTACTGAAAAAGGACGTTATTCCCATCACTGTCCATATCATCAGATATTTCTTACATACTTTGTTCGTTGTTGAAGACGATGTTTAAATATGTGTGAGGACAAACTTGCAGCATCAGTCAGTTACTTTGGTATCTCTGTGTATTTAAATTAAATTTGTATTCTTTCTTCGTTTAAACTGCCGATTTATTAAAACCTTCATACGTGCCAGCAAGCTCGTGCTTTTATTCTGAAAGGGCGTACCGGATACCTCTGTGTTTGTGAGTTGACGGGCGGTCCTGATCCTGATCCTGGTCCTGGTCCTGGTCCTGATCCTGATCCTGGTCCCGTGTGGTGAAAACAAAGTCCAATGGCGGGCAGCAGACTGGAGAAGTTCGGGACCGTTTTCAGCCGGTGAGGCCGCGTCGACGTTAGCTTCACGGAGGCTAACTGAGTTAGCATACCTGAATGAAGGACGTTAGCCGGAGCTGGTTAGCATAGCACGTGTGACTGAACACAGGACAGAAGCTGCTGCTGCTGTTAGCATCGTTAGCATGCTAACGTCTGAACTTACTTTAAGAAACTTTTAATTGTGGAGCAAATGAAGCGACAGTGACCGGAGACACACGGAGACAGTGAGCGGGGACAGACAGAGAAGGTGACCGGGGACAGACCGAGACAGTGACCGGGGACAGACAGAGAAGGTGACCGGGGACAGACAGAGAAGGTGAGCGGGGACAGACAGAGAAGGTGACCGGGGACAGACCGAGACGGTGAGCGGGGACAGACCGAGAAGGTGACCGGGGACAGACAGAGAAGGTGAGCGGGGACAGACAGAGACAGTGACCGGGGACAGACAGACAGACCGAGAAGGTGACCGGGGACAGACAGAGAAGGTGACCGGGGACAGACAGAGAAGGTGAGCGGGGACAGACAGAGACAGTGACCGGGGACAGACAGACAGACCGAGAAGGTGACCGGGGACAGACAGAGAAGGTGACCGGGGACAGACAGAGACAGACCGAGAAGGTGACCGGGGACAGACAGAGACAGTGACCGGGGACAGACAGAGACGGTGAGCGGGGACAGACAGAGAAGGTGACCGGGGACAGACAGAGAAGGTGACCGGGGACAGACAGACAGACCGAGAAGGTGACCGGGGACAGACAGAGAAGGTGACCGGGGACAGACAGACAGACCGAGAAGGTGACCGGGGACAGACAGAGACAGACAGAGACAGTGAGCGGGGACAGACAGAGACGGTGACCGGGGACAGACAGAGACAGTGACCGGGCACAGACCGAGAAGGTGACTGGGGACAGACAGAGACAGTGAGTGGGGACAGACAGAGACAGACCGAGAAGGTGACCGGGGACAGACAGAGACAGTGACCGGGGACAGACAGACAGACCGAGAAGGTGACCGGGGACAGACAGAGAAGGTGACCGGGGACAGACAGAGAAGGTGACCGGGGACAGACAGACAGACCGAGAAGGTGACCGGGGACAGACAGAGAAGGTGACCGGGGACAGACTGAGACAGTGAGCGGGGACAGACAGAGAAGGTGACCGGGGACAGACAGACAGACCGAGAAGGTGACCGGGGACAGACAGAGACAGACAGAGACAGTGAGCGGGGACAGACAGAGACGGTGACCGGGGACAGACCGAGAAGGTGACCGGGGACAGACAGAGACAGTGACCGGGGACAGACAGAGAAGGTGACCGGGGACAGACCGAGAAGGTGACCGGGGACAGACAGAGACAGTGACCGGGGACAGACAGAGAAGGTGACCGGGGACAGACAGACAGACCGAGAAGGTGACCGGGGACAGACAGAGAAGGTGACCGGGCACAGACGGAGAAGGTGACCGGGGACAGACGGAGACGGTGACCGGGGACAGACAGAGAAGGTGACCGGAGACACACGGAGACAGTGACCGGGCACAGACCGAGAAGGTGACCGGGGACAGACAGAGAAGGTGACCGGGGACAGACAGAGACAGTGACCGGGGACAGACAGAGACGGTGAGCGGGGACAGACAGAGACGGTGAGCGGGGACAGACAGAGAAGGTGACCGGGGACAGACAGAGAAGGTGACCGGGGACAGACAGAGACAGTGACCGGGGACAGACCGAGAAGGTGACTGGGGACAGACAGAGAAGGTGAGCGGGGACAGACAGAGACGGTGAGCGGGGACAGACAGAGACGGTGACCGGGGACAGACAGAGACAGTGACCGGGGACAGACAGAGACAGTGACCGGGGACAGACGGAGACAAGTAATGAAACATTCAAGTTAAACCGGCTCTGATGGCGATGATGAGACAACAGAACTGAATATGCTGACGTCATGGTTTTGTTTGTGGACGAAGAGCATTAAACCTTCAGTCTGTCTGCTGACCATCAGGAGGACTCCACAGTTCAGATTCTACTGAAGTCTATGGGAAAATGTCCCTCCTCCTTTATATTGAAGTCTATGGGAAAATGTCCCTCCTCCTTTATATTGAAGTCTATGGGAAAATGTCCCTCCTCCTTTATATTGAAGTCTATGGGAAAATGTCCCTCCTCCTTTATATTGAAGTCTATGGGAAAATGTCCCTCCTCCTCCTCAGTAAACGTTTTCCTGATGAGTTTGTGGTCTCAGTCTTTAGTTTACAGTTTTCAATACAACATAAAGTTAATTTTTTAAATGATGCTCCATTTAGAAGGAAACAGACCAGGAAGGAGGGGAGGGGTTAGGGGGCGGGGCTACTGTGTGATGACAGACAGAGCAGGTAAACTCCACCTTCACCTCCAGACATGGGCTGTGTCCGAAACCGCCCCCTCACTCCCTAAACAGGCAGATGAATGTAGTGGACTTTATAGTGAACTCCTTCACAAAATGAACAATCGCTTTCAGACGCTACTTTTGGCGCGTTAATTGCGTCATCGCTGTCGCGCAATTAAAACGTACTTCACTAACGGCTAAAGACAGAAAAAAAACCTTTTCTGTTTATCACTGCAGTTTTTTGAAGGCTTTTGATCATCTTGCACTGCACTGTAATTTTTATTCTCGTATTTGGTCTTTTATTATATTTTTATTTTCTCTTCTCTTGGCTCTGAGGTAAGTTTTTAACTGTAATCTAACGTTACTTAAATATCTGATTATACTGTTTTACTTGATGTTAATGTTCTTTACATTCATATAAACAGTACGTTTAATTGCCTTGTTTTTGTGCTATAAAATAAACTATTCTGTTCTGCTGGAATCGCCATTTTTGCCATGAGCTCAATGCATCATGGGATATCTTGGTTGGGTTAGTGACCATCGGCTGTTCACTACTTTTCACAATGCATTGTGGGATACTTTGAGTGCACTGCAATTTGTCGCAAAGCATTCGGACACCATTACAAAACGACCAGCTCACTGTATAGTGACTGGGGGGCGGTTTGGACACAGCTACGGTCTCTGCTGGTTCTTAGAAACCAAGATGCCCGACAGATGAATGAGCAGCAGTGTTATTGTGATGCTTCTGTCATGTGAATAATCATCTAGGCGATTATCTGATCAACAGGATTAGAGACCTGATGCGTTCTGGGGTCCTCAAGCCGTCAGAGAGACCCGTCTGGTACGATGTTTACGAGGCTTTTCCGCCAAAGAGGGAGCCGATTTACGTGAAGCCGCATTTCAGACTGAGCTCCAGGAAACAGGAGTCGGTACCTGAGATCTTCTACAGAGAGGATGATGTCAGAGCGTGAGTTGGCCGCTCACGGCCTGACACGTTGACCTGAGCTCACCTGGACTGTTGTGGTCAGTTCCACTTACCCAGAATTCTCTCTGCCTTTCAGGAAGTTCTATAAGCTGTATGGGACGGGGCCTCGGCCCCTGGACCTCTCCAAATCAAACTTTGTTTCTACGTGCCAGAGGTTTGTGTCATTAAAACAAACTTTAAGTTGAATGGATGCTTCGAGTAACGTGATGATTAATCCATTTTTATTCTGCCTCTGCAGGTTTGTAGAAAAGTTCTCAGAGCTGAAGAGCAACAGTGATCTGGACGATTCTGCTCTGTTTGATGAGACGGGGAAGATTTTACTCTCTGAGGGCGTCATCCTGAGGAGGAGAGGAGCTCCTCATGTAAGACTCATCAGACATCACATAGACCACAGCTGCTGATCCACGCTTATCTCTGTGCTAACAGCAGCTCCATTACTAACAGGGGGACAAGGGGGGACACGGGGGGGACAAGGGGGGACACGGGGGAAACAAGGGGGGACACGGGGGAAACGAGGGGGGACACGGGGGAAACATGGGGGAAACAAGGGGGAAACAAGGGGAGACACGGGGGAAACAAGGGGGAAACAAGGGGGGACACGGGCGAAACGAGGGGGGACACGGGGGAAACATGGGGGAAACAAGGGGGAAACAAGGGGAGACACGGGGGAAACAAGGGGGAAACAAGGGGGGACACGGGCGAAACGAGGGGGGACACGGGGGGGACAAGGGGGGACACGGGGGAAACAAGGGGGGACACGGGGGAAACAAGGGAGAAACAAGGGGGGACATGGGGGAAACAAGGGGGAAACAAGGGGGGTCACGGGGGAAACAAGGGGGGTCACGGGGGAAACAAGGGGGGACATGGAAACAAGGGGGGTCACGGGGAAACAAGGGGGAAACAAGGGAGAAACAAGGGGGGACACAGAAACAAGGGGGGTCACGGGGGAAACAAGGGGGGACAAGGGGGGACACGGGGGAAACAAGGGGGGACACGGAAACAAGGGGGGTCACGGGGGAAACAAGGGGGAAACAAGGGGGGACACGGGGGAAACAAGGGGGAAACAAGGGAGAAACAAGGGGGGACACGGGGGAAACAAGGGAGAAACAAGGGGGGACACGGGGGAAACAAGGGAGAAACAAGGGGGGACACGGGGGAAACAAGGGGGGACACGGGGGAAACAAGGGGGAAACAAGGGGGGACACGGGGGAAACAAGGGGGAAACAAGGGAGAAACAAGGGGGGACACGGGGGAAACAAGGGAGAAACAAGGGGGGACACGGGGGAAACAAGGGGGGACACGGGGGGGACAAGGGGGGACACGGGGGAAACAAGGGAGAAACAAGGGGGGACACGGGGGAAACAAGGGGGAAACAAGGGAGAAACAAGGGGGGACACGGGGGAAACAAGGGAGAAACAAGGGGGGACACGGGGGAAACAAGGGGGGGACGGGGGGGACACGGGCGAAACAAGGGGGGACACGGGCGAAACAAGGGGGAAACAAGGGAGAAACAAGGGGGGACACGGAAACAAGGGGGGTCACGGGGGAAACAAGGGGGGACACGGGGGGGACAAGGGGGGACAAGGGGGGTCACGGGGGAAACAAGGGGGGACACGGGGGAAACAAGGGAGAAACAAGGGAGAAACAAGGGGGGACACGGAAACAAGGGGGGTCACGGGGGAAACAAGGGGGGACATGGAAACAAGGGGGAAACAGCAGAGCAGGTGATGAAGCTTTACAAAGCATCTTTGTCTCAGACTATAAACCAGCTCTCTGTCCGGATGCCATTATCTCCTTTAAGGTGCGTTGAGGTTCGGGGCTTCGATCTGACTCCTGGTATTATCCTCAGTGACCTCCATGTTTGGTCTGTGAGGACCTGCTGAAGTGTTAGATGTTCTAATTGAACACATTTTGGTCCGTTGTCATTACTCCAAAGGTTCCTGATTCGAGCTGCAGGAGTGCAGACGGATCAGTGTGTTGATTCGCACCCCATTAAACCGTCAGACCGAGTCTGAGGATGTGGAGACATTTTAAAAATGCTCCAGTTTGTATCTGGCAGATTAATTTTTTCTGACACTTCACCGGATTAAGGACCCTTCAGATAATAATGACTGAATAATAAAAAAGATGAAGTGATGATGAAATGGCAGCTCTTCACCTTCTGCTAAAACACAAGTAAGATTTAGCAAAGGCAGAAACTCTGAATCCTGACAGACTATGGTTGGATGTCTGTCTGATTTCCCACGATGCTCTGACAGAGGACCCCCTCTGACCCTGGAGAGAAGTTCTGGTTCTGCTTTGCAGGGAGGCAGCTGTATTATGTAGCTGTTTGTCTCCAGACAACTCATGATAACTGCTGCATTTGTCCTGCAGGTGGCAGCAGAGTCCAGGGACCAGGTCTTGGACCTGAAGTTGACCGACATGTTGGCTGAGCAGCAGACGGTTGGTCTGGACGCTCCAGAGACGGCGGACAGCACACAAACACAAACACGATAGACTTCAGCAACTCCACAACCAGTGGACATGAAGTGATCCCTAACAGAGCCTGGTCCTGGTCCTCCTGTGTCTGTAGAAAAAATATTTAACTGTGACCATATCAGAACCAGTCCATCAGGATCTGAACAAACTTTCTGGAACTGGACTGTGTGAAGACCAGCTTCATGTTTGATGCAGCGTCTGCTCACAGGATGAGCTGGGGGGGGGTGAACTGATGACGATGAGCCCAGGTCACCCTGCGGGCTTTAGGGGAGATGTTATAGAACAACTGAATATGTGAAATTAAATATATGAGTAAAACAACTGTTGGTTTTTGTCTTTCTGAGGGAGAGGCTGGATCCTCACCCTGGATCGTGCTGCGGCTCCCAGACGGGGTCACGCGTAGGATCAGTTTGTTCTGTGGCCCCGCCCTCACACACTGACCTCAACCTCACATACCTTATTATGAGGTAGCAACGAGGTATCAGCTGATCTAAAACTGATTACAGAAAAACTTATCACATTTGGGTTTAAACTAAAGAGGTCCATTTTTCACCACAAACATCAGATAAGTAAAATTTAATTTTATACACAGTCTGTAGTGTTTCATATATTTTTCTATCTCTTTTTGTAGTTTTTTTCATGTGACTGTGGAAATAAAGATAGTTAAAGAAGTGAAATGTCTACCTGGGGACGTAGTTCAGTGGTAGAGCGTATGCAGAGGTCCTGGGTTCAAACCCCAGCCAAACACAAACCAGCGGTAGGCTTGTGCTCGGACCGAGGACGGATAAATGGGGAGGGTTGTGACAGGAAGCACATCCAGTGTAAAAGAGTCACAGAGCTGACTTGCTGTGGTGAAGGATGGGACTAGATCCTGGCCCACCTCAGTCAGGGACCTGGTCCAGGACCACCAGAGACATCAGAGGACCATCGTTGTCAACACATCACGTCCATGTTTACTTCCTCATGACATCAGTCGACTCACCAGCAGCAGAGACCACAAAAAAAGAATTAGAGCATTAATAATGAAAATAATGTGAAGGCTGAGCTCGTTTGTGGTAAAATGAAAAAAAGAACTTTTTTTTTTTCCACCTTTCTTTAAACTGGAGAATGAAGGAAAAAATTAAAAGCTGCAGCTCTTCTCCCCATTTATTGTTTTCACTGCTGTCTTCCCACAATGCAATGCTTCTACAAAGTAGCTTCAAACTGCAGATGTTGTAAATATTCATCTTCTCTAAATGTTTGATCACTTCAGACCTTTCGACTGAACCTCACGGTCTTCAGAATTTTCTGAACAGATCTGGATGTAAAACTAATAAAAGAGTTTTTGGTTCTTTAAATTTCTTCTTATGCATATTAACCCGTCAAAATAAAAGTCAGCTGACTTCCTGCTCCGGCCCAAATGCTTTCACCTTTATTAAAGAAAGAAGCATGAAAGTCTTTTGGTACACCCCACCCTGGGGACATCAAACCACAGAGACCCCCGACCCCCGGGGGGGGGCATTGACCATCCACAATCATGTTTTATCATTTTCTTTTATTTAGACAAACCCAAATAAAAGGCACATAAAACATCGCTCATGTGTTTACATAATTATTCTGAATGGACATACATTTAAAAAAATGTAGGAATGTTTTACCTTTCTGCTAATCAGAAAGCCTAACCTGTATATACAAAATTACCATTGTTAATGTTCTAATACAAAAAGATTTATAAAAGGTTATTTTTCTTGCATGTGTCTGTCATAACTAACATCCTCTGAACTAATGGTTTGTACAAAGATATACATTCATTTGCCTTCACATCTGCCAAAATCAAACCAACTTCACAGAAATGAATCTTCAGGTCAAATCAACTGTTTTCACATTAGGAGTCAAATTAAAAGCTCAAAGATCAATTCATGTCTGAAGGTCGTTCCTGAAGCACAACGACAACTTCTTAATCGTTACTTAAAAAAACCCAAAGCTAATCACAACATGGTTTGGTTGCCAGATCTATGCGGCCCCAAGGGGCCGTCTGGGGACCCCGAGGGCCGTCTGAACTGATGAAGGCTCCTTCACAAAACCATTCCAGCACAGCAGATCTGGAGGAGGAAGCATCAATGTGAGGAAAAGTCTTGTGAAGTATTTCAGGCACACTTGTTTACGGCCACTGGAGAAGGACAAATGACGCCACACTTCCTGCCATCCTAATTTTTTTTAGTGTTTTGTTTCATTAAAGTCTCTAAAGGCTCTAACTCGGACCTACACGCTTCGTTGTCCACATGCAACGCCACAAAAGTAGAAAACAAAGATGGGACACAAATCCAGTTCCACGATCATAATGCCACTCCACGTCTGAGCGTTTCCCTCGGTGGATACGCACACGACAGGCGAACATCTGGACGTGTGTCCAGCTGTGACGGACGCCGTTGCCACGTCCCTCCAGACTGAAATGCCCTTAAGTACCTCTGCTCTGTAGTGTGCTCATCCTACAGTTTGCTCAAGTGCTCCAGTTCCTGCACTGAGAGAGGACCCTGAACTACACACAGGCCTCACAATTACACAAATGCAGACAAACTGACACAAACACACACTAAGGGACCATGGGACAGTGTGTGAGTCTGGACCTGTGATCACCTGTGTGTGTGTGTGTGTGGGGGGGGGGGGGGGGTCGGTCTGTCATGATGTCAGACTGCAGCCCCGCCCCTGAGGTCACGGGGGCTGAGACTGCTGACCTTGGCAGCTTCATGATATCAGCCTCCATTTTCCAGTACAGACAAAAACTCATAAAACGACTGAACAGGTGGGACAGATCCAGATCACCGAGGACCGGACCCCTGAACCAGGTCTGACACACAACTGCTGCTCCACGTTCATTACAACGCAAGAGCTGCAGGAAGGGTTGGACTAGACTGGATCTGGCTGGATCCAGTCTAGTCCAGTCCAGTCCAATCTGGTCCAGCCAGGTCCTGATGGTACAGCTGCTGCCTGTGGTTACAGTCTGACCCTCCACAGGTCAGACACAGTAAACTAGTGTCTGGTGTTGACAGTAATGTCATTGTGACATCACTGCGTCGCTCCATAACCTTCCTGAGTCGCCCACAGTGACGGATCCTACTGAAGGAAACATCTTCAGCTCCACGCAAGAAACTTTGGGACCGAGCCTCGCTGCAGCTCTTTGACCTCTACAGGTACTAAATGTAATAATGTGACTTGTGGTAATACTGCCATAAAAGGGTAAAACCTGGGACACACCCCCTCAGCTGTACCTTCGCCCGTCACGTCCTGATATAAATACATTAAAAAATGTCACAAACATCCAGCAGTGAGGAGTGACTGGTTTCCAGCAATTTAAAAATAGAGACGCAGGAGGGAGGGGCAGCTGCACAGTATCACTCACCCCCCCAGAATGGAAGCTTAGTTTGTTTTTGTGAACTTTAAAATACACGAACTATTAAATACTGATAAGTCCTCTAAAATAACGAGAAAAAGAACATTAAACTAAACACGTCCACTTCAGGAGCCCAGGTACAGTCAGGTCACATGACGCTCAGCTGAGGACATCACCTGCACATGACCCACTCGTCTTTCAGTGGCAGAACAGATAAAGAAGCAGCAGCTCTACCAGGCGCTGCTGTCCACAGCACGTGATGCGTTCACTGCCGCAGCGAGCCAGCTAACCATCAGGAGGGTAAATACAAACTCCATGCAGCCAGTGAACGCATCATAACTGCCCAAGGACTGAAGACGTCAGCGGAGTTAAACTGTTCATGAGTAACGAGCTCCGTTATCTGTTCATATCAGGGCTCATGGGAAATTTAACTGCGTCAGCAGCAGTGCATGCTGGTTATATCCCCCCGCCCCCCCGTGAGGACAACGGTTCTCTAATTTCATTTTTCAGTGTAAAGGTTTGAGTTCAGTTGTGAGATCCTCATGTCTTTGGTATAAAGGCTCAGTGACACCAGACAGGTGCGTCAACAGGTAACAAATCTGTTGACTGAAAGTACAGGCCAATCAGGTGAGGCCCCGCCCCTCCCCAGATAATCACCTGTTGTCACATGACCACAGTTCCACCCGATGGTCAGTTTTCACTTCCTCTAACATGACGCAGACACGGGCCTGACTCTGTTATTGGGCAGTTAAGACATTACCTGCTGTGGATGTGTGTGGGGGAGGGGAGGGGTGGGGTGGGGCAGTTCTACCAGGGGGGGGAGGAAGGCAGGACTTGGGATAGAAAAGGCATGCTCTCCATGGGCCTCATGGCGATGTTGAGGGGCCCGGTGATATTCATGGGCATTGGAGTGGTGATGGCGACGGGGTGAGCGATATTCATGTGCGCCGTCGTGGGGATGTTGACGGAGGCCAGGTTCACGGGGCCCGTGATGGTGACGGGGTGCTGCAGGTTGACCGGCGACGTGATATTGACCGTGCTGGTGGCGATGTTCATCTGAGCGGCGATGGTGACGGGGTTGCTGGTGTTGCCACCGCGGTTCATGGCCGAGGTGATGGCTGCCGAGTTGGTGACTGGCGTTGTGGCGGCCGAGTTGCTGTGCACGCTGTTGGCATCTGTTAAAAACAGACATGCATGAATTTAAGGTGGGCTGCCCCGGTGAACACATTTCCCTCCAACACAGGACGCCATGCGGCCCACAGTCCTCGGCCAATAGGCTGCTCACTGAAAACATGGACATGTTATGAAAACATGATGTTACTGTGGGAGAAGGTGAAGAAACCAACCTACCTTTGAGACTGTTGTCAATTAGGACTTGGAAGGAGTTATTTAAAATCTCTCCTACCGTCAACTCACCTGAGGGGTAAATTCAAAAAGCAGGATCAATAGACCAACCAGCTGACTGATTCAACAGTGACATCATCAACCACATCTGAGCCTCAGTGTCTGAGCTGGACTCGCACCACTGCGGGACCAACTGAGTCCAGGACCAAAGTGAGTCCAGGACCAGGGAACAGGTGCACAGAACACCTTAAGTATAAAGGTAAAAGCAGATTTAAGGTTTTACTTCTCCTTGACTGAGGGAATTTCCTCATGTTGTTGCACAGAATCTCTTTAAAATATTTCTTTAGCTAAGAAAAAAAAGTTAAGTGATTTGTGGCGGTAAATTTTGGTTGTTTCCATGGAGACTCTTATCTGGCATTAACATCACTTTAGTGAAGATGGTCAGCTTGCTCTCTGAACTTCACACTGTTCAGCCTGTCAGCGTTTGACCTCTGACCTGAGGACAGGAAACACCTGTACCTGAGCAGAGGTCATGTGACATCAAACTGCCCAGCTTCATTAATGATGGAGGAGCTCAGCTGAGCTAAGTGGACTGATCCAGATCAGATAGGTCCACATCATTCAGGGTCCATCAGGTCCTGACTTTACTGATTCTTTAAGTAAGACACTAAGATCAAGAGAAACCCCTAAATACTTAAGTGAACATTTAAGGTAAAGAGTGAAGAGAAGCCTTAAGGGTGTTTTGTGCAACTACTTTTTTTCACAGAAATCTTAGTCACATCTTCATGAATTCAAGGTGTTTTGTGCAACAGACCCCAGAACGTCACGGCTCAGTCCGGCTCGCAGTCGTTACTACATGTTTTTATTATTTTTGACTAAACAGTGCATGAAAGATCTGAGTTATGAATCGGTCTCAGTCTGGCCTCTGAGGCTCATGGTGGACCTGGTCCGAGTGTCATGGTCCAGTTTGTGGTGAATTTTAATGATCTACTGATCCTGCTTCATGAACTTTGACCTGACATTAGCAGAGGGCTGAACTACACCGGTCCTCACACAACAGGAGAGCTGCCGCTACAACGTGAACAAAAACTGGCCACTTGTATTTTGCAGGTTTGCAGGTGATATTTGAGTGTTAAGGGGTTTCTGCTACTAGCTACTGGATTACCTTTTCGTGGCCCTGAGTGGTTCCACTGCCAGTCACTTAGGCCTATTCAGAAATACAGACACATGGGGTTACAATAGCACAGGGCAGCAGTGCTGTCATGTGGGAGTCATCTTCAACTGGGTGTTCAATATTAAACATTTATCGTGGGATTGACTGCTGTAGTTCGGAAAAACAAAAGTTGATCCACCTGAAGATCGAACAAATAATACTAATAATAATCACTGTGAATCAGAGTTTTTCAATGATTCAGGTTATTAAAAGGGCTTAACTGTATAAAAGCAGATCAGCTGAGTCTGATGTTACAGAATAATGAATCACTTTACATTTACATCAGTAATAACATTAATGCAAACCTTCATGTTGTGAGGATTCAGAGCTGAACTTGTATATAGGGGGAGGATTCACATGAAAACAAAAAAGGAAGGAGTGAGATACTCTGACTCATCTTGTTTTGTTGTCATCTGCTTGAGAACAGTAACACACCAACATTTATACAGCTGCTCTCAGTGGCTCCAGAGGGCGGTGGGTTTTAATCTGACAGACTGTTTTTGATGTGCTGGTTGCAGACTCTTCACTTCAGACAAGCTAAACTTGTCTTTGTTCTAACTGTCAGACTTTGTGTTCATCATCTAACTCAACTATCTCTGTCATGTCCTGAGACTGAGATGATATCTGAAACTGATTTATCTGTGACTCCACGTGCCAACTTTCCATTTTTAATATTCATTCACAGGAAAGTTTAGAAGTAAACAGTAAAAAAGATGAATGAAGCAGCTTCATATTGAGATCAATGTTTCTCCATCACTGCTGTGTGGACGCAGGAGGAGTTAGCCGCTAACGTTAGCACAGCCTGTTTCTCTAATGACTGAATGTGGTGCAGTTGAGCTTGTTTATGTGTGGAACTGAAAGCAGATGTGTGTCCTACCTTTATTGTTACA
The DNA here is from genome assembly GCA_034769265.1 of Remorina albescens. Lineage (NCBI taxonomy): Eukaryota > Metazoa > Chordata > Actinopteri > Carangiformes > Echeneidae > Remorina > Remorina albescens. The sequence goes on along the minus strand of CM068497.1, from coordinate 229,100 downwards.
GGGGTTGCTGAAACTGGCCTGGCCATGCGTCTTGAGGTGACTCGTGATGTAGGCAGCACTCAGCATTTTGCCACAGATGTTGCAGGTCACTTTGCCTTCATGCCTGATCATGTGGGAACGCAGACGGTCTTTGGTAGCGAAGGCGGAGGTGCAGGCCTGAGAAAGACAAACAGTGAACCTTCTGATGAGAATTCTAACAAACGCACATGAAGTAGTGAGCTGTAACCTGCAGTAACTGTACTGCTCTGGTTTAACCTCAGTGATGGCACTGTGGGTATCAATAAAACAAAGCCGAGGACTCTTACCGTGACTTGGCACTTGAATGGCCTCTCTGAGGAATGGACATGTTTAACGTGACAGCTGAGGTGATCAGGTCTGTGAGGAGATGAGGAAAATATTAGTCCAGGATCTTCAGGATCATTCACATAACTGATTAAAGTGTTTCACAGCATGAGGCGACAGATTACAGCTCAGCCCAGTCACTATTCCACTCGTAAGCTTGGACTGAGACGAGTCCACATACCTGGAGAAGCCCTTCCCACACACAGAACAGATGTAAGGCTTGTGGACGCCGCCGTCGTGAGAGCGGACGTGGTAAGTCATGCGGTCCTTCCTCTTGAACCTCTGCTGACAAATAGGACACTCAAACGGCTTCTCGTCAGAATGCGACAGCTTGTGGCGGTTGAGGTGATACACGTCTCTGAAGGCTTTCCCACACATGTCGCAGCCGTGGTTCTTCTTCACTGGCTTCGGGGGCTTTTTGGGGATGCTCTGCTGCTGTTGGTGCTGCATTGGAGTCATGATACTGGTGCCTGTGGATGTGGATGTGGTGGCTGTAGTGAGGATACCAGCTACAGTGGTGATGTACGAGGCGTTTCCACTGTTCTCACGTGGTACGGTGGATATAAGTGGGACCATGGTGGGGGCTGTCTGCGTCTTCTTGGGCCGTGAAACCATCTTGATCCCAGTGTGGCAAGACTCGTGCCGCCGCAGGTGGTAGCTGTCTCGGAAAGCCTTGTTGCAGTAACCGCAGATGAAGGGTGTCTTTGACTTAGGCTCCTTTTTGACCACTGCAACCGGAGGCCCGCCGCCCCCCCCCGCCCCGCTGGCCACATTGTCCTTAAGAAGTTCCGCAGCACTAACGGGGGGTTTCTGGTCCAGAGGAATTGGCAGCACTGGTTTCTGATCAGGAGGTTCCGTCCCAGAGTTGAGCAAAGGCAGGAGGCTGTTCCCGGCGACCTGGTGCTGGTGATGCAAAGCCTCATTGGCCTGCTGCAGAGACAGACAGATAAACCACATGAAGCACCAAGAGGTCAAAGGTCACGGGACTGGTCAACCGAATGAAGACAGACAAATGGTAGAATGTGCTAACAGACCCAAGCAGATCGTGTTTGATGCTGCAGTCAACCAGAGTTGAAGCTGCAACTTGCTGCTTCTCTATAAACCCATGAAGAATGTGTCTAAAGTTAAGGTGAGAAAGAGGCTGTGTGTGTGTGTGTGTGTGTGTGTGTGTGTGTGTGTGTGTGTGTTAGGTAATTGGACCTAATAAACCTACGACTCTTTAAAGGATTTAAGCAATTAAACAGGAAATCTTCAAAATTGCAGTTAAGTCACAAAAGACTCCAGCATCATTTTAAGAACTCCAGACAGTTGGAGACGGGAGCAGGTGTTTGGGGGGGGGGGGGCATTACAACATGAAAAAAATCTGAGAAACCAAAACAATAAAAATGATGTAAACAATAAAAGAACTGAAATGTTCTAGTGAAATAAATAAAGCAGTGACAGGCTCAGAAAATTCAACAGCAGTTTAAAGAAAGTGGAGGGAGGACATCTTAAGTCTGCAGCTGCAGGCAGGCATTGTCCGATTGGTCACGGCAGATCCCCCGTGGGACGGTTGGGGGGGGTTATATGAATATTTTGTCCAGAGAGAGAAAGCTGAGATTCACATTGTAACCAGCAACTTAACAACAGGTTGGCTTGGAGGCTTGTGATTCAGGCGCCTTGTTCCTCTCTGTAATCACCACTGGGCTGGGTTAAAGACCTGACCCAGGGCCTTTCAGGTTCAGCCAAGCATCCCAACCCAGTCACTCACTGGGAGGGGGTCTGAGGGGGCAGGATCCCAAGTGCTGCTTCTTCCCCCACTGTGTTCTTTTATGGATGACACAAATCCAAGTGCTGATGCACTTATGGCCCTCGGGGGTGGTGGGGGGTTGGGGGGGTTCAGCTGCCGACCATATCCCGTCCTGGTGCGGGCGGCCAGTGTTTTAGTGTGGTGGAGAGAACCAGGGGCCGTCACAGGTTGTCGACTCGTTTTTGTATCCTCCACACTGTAGCAGCTCAGACAAGAATCATTACTGCAATTAGCATTTGTGAGCGTTTGTGAGTGTGTGCACGGAGCCGGAGACGCTCGTTTTCAGCCACACAACGACCGGCTGCTCCATCACGCCGCTCCGATGAGTTTGATACAAATCGGCTGTGAAGGCTGAGGTCCCTCCAACATAATACCACCGACAGACAGTTAGGAGCATGCAAATCAACAACAAACAGCACAAATGGAGCTACTCTGGTTTGTTTCCACCTGTCTGCCGGGCGGGAGACAGATGTACCACCACAGATCAGTCTGGACTGATGAACCTGCTGTCTCTGAACAAACCTCAGGCTTTAAGGCTTCCTGGAAAAAGGCTGCTCAGCTGCAAATGATGCTGCCACTGATGAGATGTGTAAGAAGAAGAGGGAAACAGGAAAACGTCACAGCTCTGTCCAAATATCTTATTAATCAGAACACGGCAGCAGTTTAGATGTAAACAGCAACACCAAACAACCTTCATTAGATGTTTATCAATCAGCCTCGGTCAAACGTCCGTTTGTCTTACACCGGCTGCAGGGACGATGGACATTAAAGCATTAAACCATTAACGTAGCAAAGGACCATGGGAACTGAGCTGGAGATTCAGTTTTAAACTAAAGGTCAAAGGAGACGAGTCCTTAACAGGCAAATCTAGGACTGAGAGAAATCATGTCCCATCATATGATGTGCTAAAACTGTTCATATGACTGGATGACGTTGGTAGTTGATAGTTGGTGATGAGCAGTTTAGACACAGAAGTGGACTCTGTCAGTGTTGGTTTGTTCGTGTTTCTTCTGAGCAGCTGTTCTTCAGATGTGTGATCAGAAGCTTTTATGCAGCTAAAATCAGGATGTCGCTCCATCATCAGACAGAAACAGAAGCTCTTTGTCCTGACAGACTCAAATGTCCAACAGCTTTGAATCAGACTGGGCTCACTCTCAACATTTGACACCACCAGAAGAAACCTGGACCCTGGATCTGTAAAGAGAAGTCAGCGCTTAGGAGCCTTAAACATTCTATCTGCTGGCCATCAGGGGGGTGACTCCATCGGATGTTAACAGCAGTCAGATTGTATTAACGTCTATGTCCCCCCTCCTCCTTTATATTGAAGTCTATGGGAAAATGTCCCTCCTCCTCCTCAGTAAACGTTTTCCTGATCAGTTTATGGTCTCAGTCTCTAGTTTACAGTCTTCCATACAACATGAAGTTCATTTTTTAGATGATGCTCCATTTAGAGGGAAAGGGGGGGGGGGGGGTGTTGACTGGTTGTTGTGAAACCACCTGGAGTGTTTCTCTGCCTCCCATCAGAGACAGTGAAAGAAGTGATGGGATTAAAAACAGCAAAGAGGGCTCCTGCCACAATAAACCCCGCAAAAATGACGACAAACAGCAGCAGCTCTGGTCCAACACAACAGAAACACAGAGAGTTTAGAAAGCTGGTGATTTCTCTGGTTATAATTGACATGATTTAACACATCAGAGAGGAGAAATGATTCAGGCGGCCAACTTTGATGTGAGCAGTAATAGTTTCTGAGGTTTGAGTCTTCTGCAGGGATTCAGTTCTTTGCAGCCTCTCTCTGACAGACTCATTCACATGATCTGGATTATTTCTGATTCCTTACAGATCTCGGCTGTGAGCGTCACCTGCTCACCTGAGCAGGTTGATCCATGGAGTGTTTCCACAGTTCAGAAGCTGCACATGTTCGATGAAGTTCCTCTAAATAAAGACACGTTCAAGCTCCGGTTAGTTCGGTGACGGTCCGTGTGGGCCCGGGTTCAGGTCTCCGGGTCTAATCCGGTTCACACGGTAAAGTTTGGAGGACTCCCCGGTGTCCGCGTGCTGGGAAGCCCCGGGTCAAGGCGTTAGCCGACGCTAACTTCCCGGTAACAAGTGTCCTAAAGTCCCGTCTGTTAAACGGCCCCGGCATGCCGGTTCACTTACGGACTCGGTGGTCGGACTAACGGATCTGGCGGTCCACATAAATCACCGACTAAAGGATCGTTATCTGCGGGCGGACGAACAGAGTGCCTCGGTTAGCTAAACCGTTAGCTAGTTATCTTAGCATAGCTACACGTATGAGCTCGACCTTCTGCTCAACATGCTAACGCGCGCAGCAGCAGCAGCAGCTCCGTTGATCCCATTCACGGTTATTTCGGAGCGAACCGGGACAAAATCCCAAACGGTGAATCGACCGCAAGTGCCGAATGTGTAACCCCGACCCGGAGGGCCCCGGGAGCGGCTCCACGGAGCTCCCAGCCGGAGAGCTCGGCTTCGATAAAGCGGCTTAGCTTTTGGCTACAGCGGAGCTAGCGGCGCTAGGCTAACGCTAACACCTTTGTTTTGCTTGGCTAACTCTAATTCGTTTAAAAAAGTGATCTGAAATATTCTGACAACAACATTTACATCGTCTGGAAAACACTCGTGCAGTTTGTCAGATGCTGGTGAATTGTGCCACTTACCTGAAACAGAAACGTACTCCAGCTCGGCTCCATCGCAGCACTTTGGCTAAAATCTGCAGGAAACCTCCAACGAACCTACAACAAAGCAGCTGAACATGGCAGCTACAACTTCCTGTCCCCCCGGGGCTGGACCGAGACCGGAACTGGACCGAGACCGGGGCTGGACCGAGACCGGAACTGGACCGAGACCGGGGCTGGACCGAGACCGGGGCTGGACCGAGAACGTCCTCTGAAAACAATCCAACTTTACACACAATTAATACAAGAAATGAGGCGTTTCCATAAAATATCAAATCATGACAAAAACAGAAAATCTTTCACTAACAACTTTATTTTTGACTGAAATCCAGTTCTCTGTAATTCTGTCTGAAGAAAGAGATGAAACAAAAATAAATAAAAAGTTGAGACTTCGTTTTTTTATTTAAATAATAAATAGCGCGTGTATTTATTATTCTTAATGAGCAATAATGAAACATTTGAATAACACCTTTTATACAAAACATGCATCTTCACAATGACGCAGAAATTTAAAAAATACATAAAAACTAATAATAATAAAACAACTTAAAATGGATTACAGTGTAAAAATAAAAACAAGTCACTACAACAGAACCTCTTTGTCCTGACGGACTCAAATGCACCACAGGTATCAAACATACAGTTTGTTCTGAGCTGACAACACAACATCAGATATCTCCTGATACATATTTCCTGTTATTCCAACCACAAGGAACTTCCTGACAGAGTTTGTGTTTTTATAAGAAAAGAATTCTGAATCACCACTTTAGAGTCATTAATGAGAAAAAGTTAAATTTACAGACACTGAACAGGAAGAACCACCAACACCGACCTGATGATGGCGCCAGAGGAGACTCTTCTTTATTCCTGGATAAACAGTTTTCTGAGGTCTGAGAAAAGACCAGAACAGAAGCGTGAGTTCAGGTCAAAACCAGAACAGCTAATCCAGACTCAGTCTGGATGAGATCCGGGCCTGACATAAGTGGTTCAGTGTTGTTCTAACATGCCGAGCCTCATCCAGCCTTTTACTCAGGTGATGGAGCATGATCTCAAAAGGTCACAGGTCACATGGTTCACATGGTCCCTACCGGGCACAAAGACCTGGAAGAGGTTTGGGACCTGGACCGGACTGGACCGATGGGATTGTGAGGGATGTTGAGGAGCGATGATGTTTCATCTGTAAACAGAAGGAGAGCCGTTCTTCTCAAACTTCAGCTTTTCAGTCTGCCTAATACTGAAGTTCAACAGGAGCCTGCATTGTGTCGTCATTCCAGCTGGTTCCATATGTTCTTTGTCAGGCCTTTCGCGGCCGTGCAGAAAAGGAACCCCCCTATTGTGTTTTGAAATCTTTGTTGAACTGTACATTGGTGGCCTTTGTATTGGCACAGCACAATAACAGTTCGGATGGATCAGTCTGGTCAGCCTGCTGTCCCTCCCCAGGCTCCACAGGGTCCATGTCATCCACACCGTCACATCAAAAATAGTCATGGCAGAGGATTTATTCTGGAGAACTGAAGGCTGAATTCAGGTGAGTTAAAGCTGCTTCTGTCTGAAGGATGAAGTCATTCATGTATCTGTGACGTCATGTCCTATAATGATTTTACAATTTGTGATTTCCATTCAGATTAAAAACATTGAACATCACCTGCTGAATCAGGAACAAACAGTAATGTTCCTGTTGATGCTCAATGACAGAACTGCTGTTCTCACAGTGCGGTCTGACCCGCCAGAGCCTTTGGAACTGGGAGGTCCCAGCAAAAAGGAGAATCATGTATTTCAATATAACTTCATCCATAAGAAACATATAGACAGAATATGATGGAGAAAATCTGATCAGAGAGTTTGACGCAGAAACAAATTGATTTTTTAGAAGGAAATACATCTTTTAAAATACTGAAACACTCAGCATTTTATTTGAGCTTTAATATTAACATGGCGGTTTTATTTGCTCTTTGTCACCATAACTGGAGGGAAAATAGTGCAAATTCAATTTTGATTTTCTCTAAAATACTGTTGATCTCTTGATATTAACAATTCTAATTTAAATACAGTTTATCTTTCTATGGAACTTTAATGATTTCCCAAATACTGTTGATGATCAATAACATTTCATATGACTTATTGCAGTTTGACCGAAGAATTTCAGTCGTTTGAAGAAAGAAACCTCTCCGTGCTATTGTGACTGAACCTCTGCTCTGTCTCCAAGGTGAAGCCATGGGGGACTGGTCCATCCTGGGCCGCTTCCTGTCTGAGGTCCAGAACCACTCCACGGTCATCGGCAAGATCTGGCTGACCATGCTGCTCATTTTTCGGATCCTGCTGGTGGCCCTGGTGGGCGACGCCATCTACAGCGATGAGCAGTCCAAGTTCACCTGTAACACCCAGCAGCCCGGATGCAGCAATGTTTGTTACGACACCTTTGCTCCCGTGTCACATTTGAGGTTCTGGGTCTTCCAGATCGTGCTGGTCTCCACCCCGTCCATCTTCTATATTGTCTTCGTTCTGCATAAGATTGCCAAGGATGAGAAGTTGGACAGCCAAACAGCTCAGGTAGCCCAGAGGCCACCCAGGCAGAGCCAAGGCCACATGAGAAAGGACGGCATGGAAGCCCTGAGAGTCAGCATGCCCACCTACTGTCCTCCGTACAGGGAGGGGTGGGATGTGGGGGAGAGGGACATAGTAGAAGAAAGCTTCCTGCAGGAGGATTACAGCGAGGTAGGGGAGGACCCCACTCAGCAGTCCAACCAGGTTCTGCTCATCTACATCCTTCATGTGCTGCTACGATCGTTCATGGAGGTCACCTTCCTGGTGGGCCAGTACTTCCTGTTTGGGTTTGAGGTGCCTCACTTGTACCGCTGCGACACCTACCCATGTCCTACTCGCACAGACTGCTTCGTGTCACGTGCCACAGAGAAGACCATCTTCCTGAACTTCATGTTCAGCATCAGCCTGGGCTGCTTCATGCTCAATGTTGCAGAGCTGCACTACCTGGGCTGGGTCTACATTTTCCGCATCCTGTGCTCCGCCTGTTCAACCTGCTGCAGCCCAGAGAGGGATGCGGTCCAACTGTACTCCAACCACAATCCCCTTCTGCTGCAGCTCAGACACTCTCTGAGGAGCCAGCTGGTCCTGCAGACCCCATCAGCCATGGCCCCGGAGAAGACTGGAGGTCTGCTCACTCATGCACCCGCCATCTCTTTTGAGACCGACTCCACTGTAGAATGCACCTCCAGGAGAAATCCAGACAGCAGAGACAAGGTGAAGCTGAAGCTGGCCAACATGGCCCGGCTGGGACGGACCAAGAAGTCTTGGCTGTGAGACGGGTCCCTGTGGGGACATTACCGCAGTTGTGTAACTGTCACGCTCTTTTGGGGCAACAGATGGAATTCTTAATGCAACGAAGTGGCAGCGGAGACACAGCAGACACCAGGATGGAGCTGCTGGTCCATGATGGTGAATGAATTTTTAGCACATCTGACTGTTCTGCGCAGGACCCAAGATTTTTTGCAATATTATTACATTTTTTACCATAAAATCAACCTTAAGGTTTAACCCACAAAACTTCTTCACAGTTCAGTTCAACACTTTTCTGACTGAGTTTGATAAAAACATTAATTCTTCAACTTGAAGGTCCATATTGTAACTTCTCCTGCCTTTTATTTTGAAGGGTTGACATAAATATTTGTGGTTTTTGGAACCAAAAACTATGTCAGTGTACTTTTCCATCTCCTCTCTCAGTCTGAAGCTGTAGAAACAGCAGGTCAGTTCACACATTAATGATGTTATTATTATTAAGATTTGACCTATATTCCTATTTTCTGGAGTATTATATTCACTCTGATGCTCTCTTTTCAGCATCATGTGACTGTTTTAAAGAAACAAGACAAACTTAACAACCAAATCTTTCTGTAAAAAGTTTGGGGCAGCAATAGAGCTGTCACCAGGGGGCGCTGTCCGTCTAGCTGTCTGGGATTGGTTTATAATACAACTCAAACATCAACAGTGTTATTAAGTTCTGTATATAACGTAAACAAAATGTTTTAAAAGAGAATAACTATAAAAAGAAAAGGATCAATAAAATAGAAAAAGTTAAGTATAAACATGAGAAAGCAAAGTATTCTTCATAAAAACATGTTCACAGATGAGACATCAGACGCCTGAAATTGGACAGTACCATTTCTTCACCTTAATGTTTGTTGGCTTACCTGGACTGAACCACTTTAGGTCTGATTCAATGTGGACGCCTCCTTGAACTTCCTGTTTCTTTCTCGGTGTCTGTCAAAGTAAAAGCCTGCTCAGGTGAGGGAGGTGTTGGAACTCCTCTGACCCATCTGCTGGTCTCTGATTCTGGGCCGAGTCTCTGTTGTTTCCTCTTCCGACCATCCTCATCCTCTCTGACACTCGGAGCCAGGAGCCTCTGGGCGGTCTAAGGCCTGAACCAGGAAGTCAATGATCTTCAGAAACATGTTAAAGAAAATTGGAATCAGAGGATCTAATTTCTTTAAACTGCAGGAAGTTGAAAGTTTGTGAGGATTTAACTGAAAAATTTGTAAGAAAAGTTGAAGATTATGAAGAAAATTTCTATTTTAAAAACAAACCAGTCCTTTTGCATTTACAGAAGAAATATTTAATATAACAATTCATAGATATTATGATCATCATCATAGTTTCAGCAGCAGTGTATCACAGTTGTCGTCCAACCCAAAGAAAAAAGGTAATGAAAGATAATTCAGTCATAAAAATTCATGCACATTCCTCAGCAGTGTGAAGCAGCAGGTCCGACCTGGACCTGGTCCTACTGGTCCGCCCAGTTTACTAAGATCCACTAGATAAAAAGTGAGTAGTTTTATTCACAGGTCGTGAGGGAGCTTCTTCTGCTGTCATGTGATATGAAACATGAAATGCATAGAGAGAGTGGAGATTCTTATCTTTACTAAGATTTACTCTGTAAACTGTATAAATACTCTGTGACCCGGCCTCAGATTATTGTGCTTTTACACCTTCAGGGTGTGATGTCATAGACCTGCGTCTGATGATGACATCACAGGATCTTTGTGTGACTGTTGGCAAAGCTACAATGTCATAAACTGTTGAACTGTGGCATCTGAAGACACTAAGAGGTGGACATGTTGAGTCCCAGTTCAGGTCTGAACATATCCCAGGATTCATTGCTCTGCTATTGGAATCTAGATCCATCTGTTAATGGAGTTTGTCTTTCAGCTCAGTTCAACTGTTAAAACAAGTTCCTGTGGAGAAAGTTATGTTTGTCTTGGTTGCTGGGCAACAGAAGCCATGCTTTTTGGCAACAGTAAAGCCGGGAACAGCTGGTGACATCTCCGGGGCTACGAAGGATCTCGGTGTCCCGTGAACTAGGACATGTCTCATGTCCCTCACATTCTTGTTTGTTGTTTGAAGGGTTAGGGATATTGGGATTGACATCACTTAAGGTCTTCGGAAGGGATGAAATCACAGGAAGTTGGTTGTTCCCTCAGCAGGTGAGGGTGAATTTAAGCAGTTCTTAAAATGCCAGATTTTCACTGAGTAAAGACTTAAAGGGGAATCAGGAGATAAGTCCACAATCTGGATCCTGTTTCTGCTCTGATTTTATTCTGAAATTCCTGACTGGAAGACGTGACTCTTATGTTTCTGCTACTTTGACGAGTCTGTCAGGTTCCTTCCATTTACCCACAATCTTCTCTTCAAAATGTCAAAAGTCAGTCTCTGCTAACCAGCTTGCTTGTCTTCTGCTCTCTGTCTCTGGTCCTCACACTGGGACTCTGCAATCCTGGTCTGAGGTTGGTGATGGTGGTTTGGCTTCAGTCTGGGTCGTATTTCTCCAACCAAAAAGACTGAGGCTGCAGATCAGGACCAGGACCAGAGCAGTTAGCTAGCTGTTGAGCTGCTAAATGGTTTGTTAGAAACTGAACTTTAATATTAAACATCTTTTCATGATCCAATATTCTGAAGATTGACCCCACACACACACACACACACACACCCTATCAGCTAATGATTGGTGTCACTCAGTCGTTGTCTGAAAGTGTGTTTTGTTGTTTTTGGTAAAGTGTTGTTTTGAGGCGATAAACGATAAATCAGGCACCTTTAACTTGAAAACCATGGAAACATTCTGTTTTAAACTTCTCTTAAAAAAACTGAAAATAAATGAGTCACTTTCCTGTTAAAAGGCAAAAACACAATCACTGAGCGAGAAAAACATCAGTTCGTTACTAAGTCCAGACATCCAGGAAAACGACGACGCTGTCAGGCCTGTGTCATGGACGTGGCCTTGATGTGTACTGAGACCTGAGGTGGGACAGGATGACCAAAAGGCTAGTTGCTAGTTGCTCGGTGTTAGGGGACAAGCTGAAGGCCGCCATGTTTGTTTCCTCAGAGACAGGACCACTTCCTCTCTCAGAACCTGTTCTACGCCGGTCCACGGGAACCAGAGTCTGAGTCGGCTTCCGATCCGCTCTTTCCGAGGAAGAACCTTCTGAGGAACCCAGAACCAAACCGTTTCATTCAAGAACAGAATCAGTTGGAATTCAGATCACAAAGCTTGTCTTTTTATGACAAGATTTAGATGGTGATATAAATTTGGATTTAAATCCTGATTCTGATTTTGATCTTGATTTAAACCCTGATTTAGCTCTGATGTTTTATAGTTATTGTGGTTCTGGTGGTTTTCACGATCCAAACATCTGTGATGAAACAGGAAGAAAAGCAGAATTGATGAGCCGATTTCTGGCACATGAGATGAAAGCGGGGTCACACGGTTTCTCCTTTCACTTGCTCGTTGTTGTTGAGACCTGGTGAGGGTTTGCTCCTCATGGCCTCAGTGCCCCCCCTTGACGTCTCCTGGAAGAAGAGGTGGGGCGTCCACATGGACATGATGATCCGTTTGTACTCCCTGCGAAAGTTCTGGTTCAGCAAGCCATAGATGATGGCGTTAAGGCAACTGTTGAAGTACGCCATAAAGTAGCTGACCACGAACAGCCACTCGGGGATACGAGGCGCCACTTCCTCTGGGTTGATGGCAACAGCGAGCCCGATGAAGTTGAGTGGCGCCCAACAAATGGCAAACAGCACGAACACCACGAACATGGTGATGAAGTTCCTCAGGTCGCTGGGTTTGATGCGTTGGCGGACCTCTGACCTCACCTTCTGCCTCACCTGAATGACCAGGATCCAGATCCGCAGGTAGCAGAAAGTGACCACAGCGATGGGCACGAAGAAGTGGATGACCACCACCGTGATGGTATAGGATGTGCTGACTGTCTGCGCAAACGTGCAGGAATAGATGCGCGGGTCATAGCGCAGCGAGCCCACGAAGAAATTGGGCACGATAGCGAGGACGGTGAGCAGCCAGATGAGCGCCACCAGCAGCAGTGTGTTGCGGCAGCTGTACAGTTTGTCGTAGCTGAAGCTGTGACAGATGTAACAGTAGCGGTTGATGGCGATTCCCGTGATGTTGAAGATGGAGCCAATAACGCTGAGGCCCATCAGGAAGCCGCTCACCTGAGACAGACGGACGGACGGACAGATGAGGTTCTGTACTGCATATTAGAAGAGCTTCAGGCTAAGTAGCAACTAATCCAACATGGCTGACTTTTATGGACTTCAAAGATTTTTGTGGAGTCAAACTGACTGAGAGTCACATTGAAAGAAGAAACAACGTGAAGCTTCACCAGCTGGAGGAATACACACGAATACACTCTAATACACACTAAATTAATACAGGCTAATTTACACAAATACACATAAATACACACCAATGCTCATTAATACAAACTAATACACACTAATGCACGTGAAAACGCCCTAATTTAATACACAGAAATTCAATAATCTAATCTCTCATGCCTAGCAACAGAACTTGATGACATTTCAGCCCCTCCTCTGCTCTGAGCTCCTCCCCGGTTTGTCTGTTTCATTGTCTGACCTGGGGGTCAAAGGTCACAGTCAGATGCAACTCACCTTGCACTGGGTCTCACCCAGGGACCAGCCATCATGGAAGATGGCGTAGAGCACCAGGGGGTAAGGGTAGAACGCCACCACGAGGTCAGCAAAAGCCAGACTCACCACGAAGACATTTCCTGTGAAGGAGGGAGAGGCCTGAGTCATGTGACTGGAGCTGTGACTCGCTGCAGTGTTTGTACGGCCACGCCTCTCAACCACAACAACCAATTAATAACACCGAACCAGACGACACTCAGAAGCTGTCACTGATCCAGATCCTGATCCGGTCTGGGTCTAAACCTCTGTCTTACCTCATCATTGACTGTCCTTTCTGCCGTTGTGATGTCACAGCTGGCTGACATGCTGATTTGTTCAACCATTCATGAACAGTTAACAGGGTTCTACCACATCGAGCTTTTGTTCCCCCCACCAAACCTCTCCACTCTACTTTATAACCCCCCCCCCATTTAAACACTAGATCCTGGTCATGGAGACTGTTGTTCAATCTGCAGGAACTCTGATGATTGATGGTTGCAGTCAAGTACAAGAAGAGGAGGAGGGGGGATGGGGGGGTAGGATCAGGACCTGGAGAACTGGTCCTCAGAAACGACATCTGGTTTGTCAGGACTGTGGTCAGGGGAGAGTTGAGGATGATGATGAGACTGATGAAGACGGAGTGAAGGTGCTTCCTCCTTTGTGGTCCAGTTCCTGTTTCCTGACTTGACCTCTGACCTTTGACCTCACTCAGCATCAGGTCCTGTGGACAGGATGTTGAAGTCTTATTGTAAAACCTGAGTCCTTTTTTTTTTTTAAAGGTCCAACAGTCTAAAGATGGAACTTTAGTTCTTTGATGATAAGGAGGGTTTTATAAACTAGGACATAGAAACAGAACAGAGTTCAATTAAGCACTTGGATGGTTCTAGGTGGGTTCAGCGGATTTACAGGTTCAGTTTCTGAATTCAGGCTGGGAGCATTTCTCTGAGGACTGAGACCTTTGAGACTTTCACTGGATTAATACAGAACCTGGACCTGTTTTAGAATCAGAGACCACATGGAGGTCTACCTTTAGACCGGATGGACCTTTAAGTTAAATGACTAAGTAGCATAATTTAAACACATACAGTTTGTTTTATCTGACATTCTTTGTTTTTTGATTTGTGACAATTAAGAATCAATCTAAAAAGTTTGAATACATCTTTCATTTCTTCAGTAAAGTTAATAGTTAATACTTTACGCATTTCAGGGCCCCCCCACCGCCCTGCAGGCTCCTGGATCGGCTCTCAACCTCTATGGTGCCTCAGGTTTTGCTGGATCAGGAC